>CM030368.1:47152473-47602473 GCA_017893485.1 Hemerocallis citrina
ATGTACAAGTGTAATGTAACTCTGATGAAAGAAAAGTTTTTTTTTTTCTTATAAAATTGTATAGAAGAAGTGTAATGATCCCGTGGAACTTCAAATTTAGTTGTATTTTAGAATTCGAGGTGTTACAGAGTGGTATCAGAGCACGCTTCTAAGTAGTACAAATTTATAAGGAACGACAACCTAGAAGTGGACAATAGAGTGTGTGTGGAGTCTAGAGATTTAAATATAAGTCACTTACATTTGTGTTGCTCTATGATTTATGCTTCTTCCTCTCTATCTTTAAGATGGTGGACCACTTCGACCCAGCTGGAGATGATAATTGGCACATCATTGAGGAAGATTACTACCCCGGGCAAGCTGATTCAGACGAGGAATATCCCGAAGAAGTTGAAGAGGAATGGCCTGAGTCCCGAGAGATCACTCCGCCTCCGGATTCATCTGATGATTCTTCTGACGAAGAGGAACCAGTTCCGGGTAATCTCATTGTATCTCTTCAGAGGCAGGTAGAGACTCTACGAGAGAGTGTCGGACTACTAGAGGCTCAATTGGCGAAGAGTAAGGATGATTTTGCAGTTCTCAGTCATCGTGTTTGGAACTCGAGAAGAGGAAAAAAATGACCGATGTACTGAAGGAGGAAGTGGAGGAACTGTGGGAAGAGCTTCATGAAGCCAAGAGGAACCGTAGGAGTTAGACCGTTGTATCATCTACTGCTTTCATTTTGATGTAAGAAATATTTTAAATTCGAATATATAAAGTTTGAAATTTAATGAAATGAAAAGTTTACTTAAAGGTCCATGTTTATACTTCGAATTTAATGGATATTTCGCAGCAGAATATGGCTGGAAGACGAGCTCGAAATGGTGAAGGTCTGACTTAGAAACGGAGCTAGTGAGGGTCTATCAGACACTCAATGCCGTTGCCATGAATCAGAATTAGGGAAGGGTGCTTGCGAATCCAGTACCCGAAGCAATCAAACTCGTGGAATCATTTAAATGGATGAGACCACCGGTGTTTGAGGGAAAGTCAGCTTGAGTATGATGTCTACAGCGATGCTTCACATCGTGGGCTTGGTTGTATCTTAATGCAAGAAGGAAAAGTAATCGCTTCTGGGTCTAGGCAACTAAGACCGCATGAGAAGAATTATCCGACTCACGATCTGGAGTTGGCTGCGATTATCTTCGCCTTAAAGCAATGGAGACATTATGTGTATGGTGAGAAGCTGAACATGTACACAGACCACAAAAGCTTGAAGTACATCTATCAGCAGAAGGATCTGAACCTGAGGCAAAGGAGATGGCTGGAGGTACTTGAGGACATTCGTCCGGAGATTAAGTATCATCCTAGGAAGGCTAATGCTGTTGCTGATGCACTTAGCTGTAAGAGCAGTCTGATGAGTTTGATTACAACTCACAGGCCAGCTGGCAGAGGAGTTGGATCGTGCTGGTATTGAAGTTGTTCTACAAGGTTTGGGATCGTCTTTAGCTCAGTTGAGGCTTCAACTGACGCTGAACGAAAGGATTATTGCAAGTCAGAAGGAAAATGCAGAAATTCGGAAGATGAAGGAGTAGGTTGGTGCTGGCAAGTTGCCCAGATTTCAAATCAGGGATGAAGTGCTGTGGTTTGGTGAGAGGTTGTGTGTTCCGGATCAATCGAACTTGAAAGAAAGTATTCTTCAGGAGGCACATGCTACTCTTTTGTCAGTACATCCTGGGAGTACCAAGATGTACAAAGACATTAAACAGCATTTTTTGTGGTCAGGTTTGAAGCGGGATGTGGCTGAATTTGTGTCGAGGTGTGAGATTTGTCAGCAAGTCAAAGCCGAGAATTAGAAACCCAGAGGTCTATTGCAACCGTTACCTATTCCGGAATGGAAGTGGGATAACATCAGTATGGATTTCATCACGGATTTGCCTAAGAGTCCTAAAGGAAATGATGCGATTTGGGTCATAGTCGATCGACTAACCAAGTCCGCTCACTTCTTGGCGATGAAACTCACTGCTTCGATGGACAAGTTGGCTGAGATGTATGTTGGCGAGATCGTCAGGCTTCATGGTGTTCCGTTGACCATTGTGTCTGATCGAGATGCGCAGTTTACTTCGCATTTCTTGAGGAGTCTTCAGACAGCTTTTGGTACCAAGATGGATTTTAGCACTGCTTTTCATCCCCAGACCGATGGGCAGACCGAGAGAGTCAACCGTATTCTTGAGGACATGCTTCGGTGTTGTGTACTAGACTTTGGAGGCAGTTGGAAAGGCATTTACCTTTGGTGGAGTTTGCCTACAACAACTTTTTTCAGACTAGCATTGGGATGGCGCCGTACGAGGTTTTGTATGGTAGGAAGTGCAAGACGCCTGTCTGTTGGTTCGAAGTTGGGGAGCATCAGATGTTTGGGCCTGAGATTGTGTAGTAGACCTCTGAAAAGATTGGTCTGATCAGAAAGAGGTTGGTGGAAGCTCAGAGTAGGCAGAAAAGCTATGCAGACAATCGGAGAAGGGACCTTGAGTTTGAGATTGGTGGCTATGTCTTTCTGAAGGTATCGCCTAGCAAAGGCGTGATCCGATTCGGCAAGGGTGAAAAGTCAGCCCCAAGGTTCATAGGCCCGTATAAGATATTGAAAAGGATTGGGAAAACTGCTTACCATCTTGAGTTATCGAAAGAGTTGTCTCAGGTGCACAATGTCTTTCATGTGTCTATGCTGAGAGGTTACATTCCAGATCCAAGTCATCATTTGCCCGAAGTGTCAGAGGGTTTGCAGTTGAATATGAGTTACATTAAGCTCCTAGTTGAGATTGTTGATCGTCGGGAGAAAGTCTTGAGGAATAAGACGATACCGATGGTCAAGGTAGTCTGGAGAAATCAGTTGGTTGAAGAGGTTACTTGGAAATCTGAGGAAATGATGATGAAGGATCATCCTGAGCTCTTTGTTTGATTGTATTTTCTTATTGTGTTTTGTTTTCCCACTCTTTAATTGTAGTTCCGGGGACGGAACTATTCTGAGGAGGGAGTGTTGTAATACCCTAGACTTTCATTTTAATAAAATATTGATTTTCACGTGTTGTGCACGTGCAAATTTCATGTGTATATTTATTTATTTATTTTTATATATAAAATTTCATCTTTTATGAACAATTATTTTCTTCCTTTATTTTTTCTCTAAAAGCCTATTTTATAAAGCCTAAACACTATTTTTTAAATTTGAGCCAACTTTAATAATTCTTTATTTTATTATTTTGACCCACAAGCCCAAGCCCACTAATTGTGAAGTCCACAAATTTAATTAATCAATTAAATGGTCACACTTGTCATGTAGATACAAAATGTGAACAATTTGATTAATTAAAATTGTACAACTTCAAATAGAGGGTACTAGGGGGCACGTGCATGCACGTAGTGTGCAATGCACACCATTGGTAGGCCGGGTATGCTTAGGATCATGGGGAGTGGGTGTGTGTGTGCATGGGTAGTTTATTTGAGTGTGGGTGGTTGCTACAACTTCCCCTCCTATCCTAGCCATCCATCCTTTAACCATCTAATGAATCCTAGCCCTCCAATCTATCCTAGAATTAGTATAAATACCCCCTCCCCCTTGTCTACATGTATTCTACACTAAGAAATCATTGAAAGAAGAAACTATATAGGAGATATATATTAGTGTGAGTGTGAGTAATGTGGGTGTCCCTACCATTGGAAGCCGGCCATCATTCCCCACACAAGGAGCTCTCGGTTTGGCAAGGAAGCAAGAAGAAGGAGGTTCTTTTGCACCGCAATCTAGGAGGAGAAGGCACTCTCTCGCATTCTAGGGGACTCTAGGGGCTTTAATTGGCTTTTTCTTCAAAGAGGTGGGTGTTTCTCATAACTTCTAAAGTAGAAATCATGCTAGGAATGAAATTTGAATTGTTATTATAGAGCAATTAGTTGAAATGAAATACATGTTTGCCTAATTAGAGGAAAATTGATAAACTAGTAGATGTATGTTAATTTGATTACTAGATTTATTAATTATGAGTAAAGGTGAATGTTCTCATTGCTTCTAATATTAGTATGCATGCTAAGTATGTTTTAAATGCAATTATGTGAATTTAACTAGTAAAAGTTAGCACTATGTTTGTTGATTAAAGTATTAAAGTGGAACGATATATTAGAGATGAATTGATGGAATAATTTATTAAGAGATGATTGTTAATAGTTGTAGCAGAATTCTCCATTGTTATATGTGCCATATGAGTATTAGAATGAATGAAAAGAATGTATTTTTGCAAACAAATAATTGAATGCATCATGTGTAAATAAGTGGATAAAAATATAAGTTTTCTTCATTAAGAAATATGATTTTGTGTTCTAAAAACATCATAGTTGTCAATAAATAAGAGAACATTATTGTAGTGATTTTGTGTGGGAAACTATCTTTAATAGTATGCTTTAGTTTTCAAATGTTGAAATTTGTGTTTATGGAATACAAACTTAGGCTAAAATATATGTTTTTAAAGTGCTAAAAATACCCTTAAAAATACTGGTTACTGTAGAATTAAATGTATTTTAATTCTGGAAAATTTTGTTTTCAAATGAGGAGAAAAAGAGGAAATTTTGTTTGGGAATTTTTGAATTATAGTTATGAACAGAGAGCAAGATCAAAATCCATTTAATTATTCTCTAATCGATATGTCCCCTTAGACCAATTGGTCGGCAGTACTTTCGGTCGCTACAGTAAGGGGGAGGTCTCGGGTTCGACACTGGGGTTTTGTTTTTATTTATTTTTTGATTAAAAACCCAAATTACCGAGAATGGATACATAGGGATTATAACCCATAGCTAAAACGTTCGGCGGCTTTGGCGTGGTGGTCTTGTGCACTGTCTGTTTCACCGCTGGTTGTGGGTTCGATTTCGGTTGGGGAATGTTTTTTTTGTGTGTAGATTATTTGTGATTAATTGAATTTTAAAAATAGATAAAAATTGAAAAAATTATGTTTTAATTTACTGAAAATTATTAGAACTTTATAAGAAAAATTTATGTAACTTTGATAAAGTGTGATTAAGAAATTGGGGTTTTTGCAAGAAATGACTTCCTTTTGAAATTAAATTGTCCTTTTTAAATAAAAAATATATATATGAAATTTTGAGTTATAAAAGAATTATTAATGAGAATTTTTTGAAAGTGTGATTGATGTGGACTTCTAGTTTGTGCTTGTAGTAGGATTTGGAAATGAAAATAATAGACTTGTGGAATACATGAATTATTGATTACTACTAGTTGAAATTTATTCTTACACATAAATTGCACGTGAAATTGAATTATTGTTTGTGATGAGTTATGAAAGATGTGAATACATGAATACTATGCTTATGAAATATGAATTGTGATTAATCATGAAAAGACCTTATGAGTTTGAAAAGCTCGATATTGTAATTATGAGTTGAAATTGAGAATTAGGGTATAGCCAAGCCTTATACCGACAATAAAGGAAATGTGGAAATGATATTTGAAATGAGAAGACCAAGGTTTGGGTCATGCGAATTAAATGAATAAGACAAGTATAGTGGAAGTGCTATACTCTAAGGGTTGATTTTATTCATGATTCAATTAAACTAAGGATTAGATACATAGTGAAGATGTGATGAAAGTAAGAGAAAAACATTGAGTATGAGGGCCATTGGATTGGCGGCGTGAGAGTATTCACAGGATGTCCCATGATGAGGCATGATAGGGCATGGATACTGCTCCAGAGTACCGTCCCGGTGGCGACGCTCGTGGGGTGTTTGACGATTGCGGGTGGTGTCATGTCTATAGTAGGAGCTGAATTACCACGGGATGCCTGCATGATGAGTCATGTGACAGTGCGTTGAGATTCCCTCCAGGGTGCCTAGACATGAGTTCGTATGTCACAAAACATCTAGGATACTTACCATACAGTAGTAGATTAAGTCATGACGAGGGATTGAACCCTACAAAATGAAGAACAGTTAAGGGCTTGCCCTCGGACCTATGTAGTATGGGCTGCATAGACTCTGAACAAGTGCGCATTAGTGTCATATAATACAAATAATTGCATTAAAGACTAAGTGCACATTCACAACACGACATCAATAGGATAGTCCCTTTAGCTTTGTTTGTGAACAAGTTTGTGGTTTGCTAAGTAATGAGAATCGTTGTACTGTTTCCGGCATAGAGAGGATGGCCGTGTATAATATTTTGTCAGTTGAATGAACTGACGCGCCCACAGTTTTATATGCAGGGTAAAGATGCTTGACAATTGAAGTATACATACTGCGCAAGATTGATTTAAATGTTGTTTCATGTAAATTATTGTAAAATTGCTTTCGCTGTGACAATGTATAAGTGTAATGTAACTCTGATGAAAGAAAGTTTTTATTTCCTTGTAAAATTGTACGAAAGAATTGTAAAGATCCCGTAGAACTTCGAATTTAGTTGTATTTTAGAATTCGAGGTGTTACAGAGTGGTATCAGAGCACGCTTCTAAGTAGTACAAATTTATAAGGAACGACACCCTAGAAGTGGACATTAGAGTGTGTGTGGAGTCTAGAGATTTAAATGTAAGTCACTTACATTTGTGTTGCTCTATGATTTATGCTTCTTCATCTCTATCTTTAAGATGGCGGACCACTTCGACCAGCTGGAGATGACAATTGGCGCGTCATTGAGGAAGATTACTACCCCGGGAAAGCTGATTCAGACGAGGAATATCCCGAAGAAGTGGAAGAGGAATGGCCTGAGTCTCGAGTGATCACTCCATCTCCGGATTCATCTGATGATTCTTCTGACGAAGAGGAACCAGTTCCGGGTAATCTCATTGTGTCTTTTCAGAGGCAGGTAGAGACGCTACGGGAGAAAGTCGGACTACTAGCGGCTTAATTGGCGAAGCTCAAGGATGATTTTGCAGTTCTTAGTCATCGTGTTTGGGAACTCGAGAAGAGGAGAAACATGACCGATGTACTGAAGGAGGAAGTGGAGGAACTACGGGGAGAGCTTCGTGAAGCCAAAAAGAACCGTAGGAGTTAGACTGTTGTATCATCTACTGCTTTCATTTTGATGTCAGAAATATTTTAAATTCGAATGTATACAGTTTGAAATTTAATGAAATGAAAAGTTGACTTAAAGGTCCATGTTTATACTTCGAATTTAATGGATCTTTCGCATCAGAATATGGCTGGAAGACGAGCTCGAAATGGTGAAAGTCTGGACTTGGAAACGGAGCTAGCGAGGGTCTATCAGACACTCAATGCCGTTGCCATGAATCAGAATCAGGGAAGGGTGCCTGCGAATCCAGTACCCGAAGCAATCAAATTCATGGAATTATTTAAACGGATGAAACCAGCGGTGTTTGAGGGGAAGTCAGACCCTGACACGACTTATAATTGGATCCGACAGGTAGAGACTATCTTCGAAGTCTTGGAGACTCCGGATGGCAGCAAGGTGAAGTTGGTACACAACAACGAAGCATATCCTCAACTGCCTTTCCCAACTGCCTTCAGAGTCTAGTACACAATAACGAAGCATATCCTCAAGAATGCGGTGACTCTCTTGGTCTGCCCATCGGTCTGCAGATGAAAAGCAGTGCTGAAATCCGTCTTGGTACCCAAGGCTGTCTGAAGACTCTTCCAAAAATGCAAAGTAATCCGCGCATCTCGATCAGACACAATGTTTAATAGCCCTGAATGAATCTCCTGTAGTATCCAGTCAATCCAAGAAAACTCGTGATTTCCTTCACTGTAGTAGGCCTTGCCCAATCCTTCACCGCCTCTATCTTCTGCGGATCAGTTGCCACTCCCTCTTTAGAAATGATGTGACCTAGGAATGCCACCTCAAATTTTCAGAAATCGCACTTGGATAACTTGGCATACAATTCATGCTCCTGAAGCTTCCGTAAAACTGCTGCCAGATGCTCCGTGTGCTCCTCCTCCAACTTGGAGTACATAAGAATATTGTCGATAAACACCACGACGAAAAAATCAATAAACGGCCTCAGAACCTTGTTCATCATATCCACGAAAATTGCAGGTGCATTCGTCACTCCAAACGGCATAACTAAGAATTCGTAATGCCCGTGTCGAGTTCTGAACGCAGTCTTATGCACATCTTCAGACTTCACTCGAACCTGATGGTATTCCGATCGAAGATCTATTTTGGAGAAAAACAGCTGCTCCTTGTAGACGATCGAACAGGTCATCAATTCGTGGAATCGGATATTTGTTTTAAACAGTGATCTTATTCAGCTCTCGATAACCGATGCACATCCTCATCGAACCATCCTTCTTCTTTACCAATAGCACCGGTGCTCCCCAAGACGATGCACTCGGTTGAATAAAGCTTTTCTCCAACAGTTCCTCAATCCGCCGTTTGATCTCATCCTGCTCCATAGGCGCCATTCTATACAGTGCCTTGGAAATAGGTGCACTTCCAGGCTGAATAGTGATGCTGAAATCTACATCACGATGCGGGGGTAACCCAGGAAAATCTTCCAAGCAGACCGTCGGATAATCCTGAACCAATGGAATTCGCTGCACCTCTGCAGAAATCCCCTTCTTCTCGCTGATAGCAGCAACCAAGCCTGAACATCTCTTCTTCCATTGGAAAGTGACTTCAGGTCCACCTGGAGCCTTCACTGTTACTTCTTTGGTCTTGCACACGATGCTTGCACTGTACACTGACATCCAATCAATGCCAATGATAATATCGACTCCCAAGACATTCAGCTCGATCAGATCAATTCCGAAAATTCTTTCTCCAATCACGATCTCGCAGTCTGCATAGTACCGATCAGTGGATAAAATTTTTCCTGATGGAGTAGCTACTGCTAAAACCTTGCCTAGAAAGATTTTCGGTTCGACTCCCAAAACATTATCAAACTTAGGTGACACAAAAGTATGAGAGGACCCAGTATCGAACAAAACAACAGCTTTCTTTCCATTCAAATAAAGTTCTCCTGTTACATAACACACACACGTTACATAACAGTTTACTAAATAAGCGGGAAAAGAGAAACAACAAAAAACACTCTAAACATCCTCCCTCGTACCAGTAATAACGTGATCCACCTCATCAGCGTCAGTTTCAGTTAAGGAAAATACTCGCCCCCACTGGTACGGCTTCTTCCCAGCCTGCTGAGTTGGTCCTCTTTGGACGACATCCTCCAACTTAGGGCACTGGGATCGGTAGTGACCTGTCTCCCCACAATTGTAACAAGTCACCACAGGAGGTCTCACCCATGCATTCCCGAGTCTCCCAGCCACACTGACCGCATTCGCCCCAGTCAGTTTGAACCTTTGGGCCGACAGCTGTCCCCTGAGATTTCCAGCAACTGCGGGCCTCTTCCCCACATTCCAGTTATTCCTCATATTCTGAACAGTGTGGAACTGCTCCATGTCCGCCTCCGTGGTTGCAGCTCGTTTGACCAACTTGTCAAACCTCCTGATACCGAGGGGTATCATCCTGGATCTCAGACTTGGCCTCAAACCATGCTCGAATTTTCGAGCCTTCTTTTGCCTCGTCCATTACCAATTCGGGAGCAAACCTCGAGAGCTGATTGAACCTCGTCTCATACTCTCTAACCGACATGCCGCCCTACTGGAACGCTAGAAATTCCATGGCTTTCTTCTCCTGGACGTCTGATGGAAAATAATGACTGCAGAATTCCTCCAAGAATTCCTCCCAGCCAAGGATAATATCTCCCATCATCTGCTTCATCGACTGCCACCAAACTGCCGCATCCTTCTCGAACTGCAGCACCGCCAACTTCACCTTGCTGCCCTCCGGAGTCTCCAAGACTTCGAAGATAGTCTCGATCTGTCGGATCCAATTGTTAGCCGTGTCAGGGTCTGACTTCCCCTAAAACACACGTGGTTTCATCCGTTTGAATGATTCCACGAGTTTGATTGCTTCGGGTACTGGATTCACAGGCACCCTCCCTTATTTCTGATTCATGGCAATGGCATTGAGTGTCAGATAAACCCTCGCTAATTCCATTTCCAAGTCCAGACCTTCACCATTTCGAGCTCTTCTTCTAGCCATATTCTGATGCAAAAGATCCATTAAATTCGATGTAGAAAATGTGAATTTAAAACAACTTTTCATTTCATTGAATTTCAAACTTTACACATTCGAATTTAAAACATTTCTGACATCAAATGAAAGCAATAAGAAGATACAACTGTCTAGTTCCTACGGTTCCTCTTGGCTTCACGAAGCTCTTCCTGTAGTTCCTCCAGTTCCTCCTTCAGTACATCGTACATATTTTTCCTCTTCTCGAGTTCCCAAACACGATGACTGAGCGTGGCAATGCTCTCCTTGCACTTTGCACACTAACCTGCAACAGCTCTGCTCTCTCTCTCTCTGAGTCTCAACCTGCCTCTGAAGAGACACATTGAGACTACTCGAAACTGGTTCTTCCTCGTCAGAGAAATCATCAGATGAATCCGGAGGTGGAGTGATTTCCCTAGACTCAGGGCATTCCTCTTCAAATTCTTCGGGATCTTCTTCGTCTGAATCAGCTTGCCTGGGGTAGTAATCCTCCTCAACAATGTGCCAATCATCACCTCCAGCTGGGTCGAAGTGGTCCGCCATCTTAGAGACAGGAGGAGAAGAAGCATAAATTATAGAGCAACACAAATGTAAGTGACTTACATTTAAATCTCTAGACTCAACATATGCTCTAATTTCCACTTTTAGGGTGTCATTCCTTATAAATTTGTACTACTTGAAAGTGTGGCTCTGATACCACTCTGTAACACCCCGAATTCCAAAACCGACTGAATTCGAAGTTCCACAGGATCTTTACACTTCTCTTCGTACAATTTTACAAGGAAAATAAAACTTTCATTACATCAGAGTTACATCTTTAAATTGCATTTAAACATGAGAAGTCATTTACAACAATTACATGAATAAAAGTACAATACTTGAAACATTCTTTAAGCAGCTTGCATACTTAATCTTGTCAATCTCTTTATCCTGCATAGAACTGTGGGCTCGTCAGTTCATTCAACTGACGCAAGGATATAAAACATCAATTTTCTCTTACTTAGAAAGCATACACTTGTCACAAGCAAAACTACGGGGACTGTCCTATAGATGTTGTGTTGTGTTGTGCACTTAGTCCTTAATGCAGTTGTTATGTATTAAGACACTAATGCACACTTGTTCGGATTCTATGCATCCCATACTACATAGGTCCGAGGGCAAGCCCTTAATCGTACTTCATCTTATAGGGTTCAATCCCTCGCCATGACTTAAGCTACTACGGTAACTACGGTAAGTATCCTAGATGTTCTATGATCTACGAGTCTATGTCCAGGCAGTCTGGAGGGGAATCCCACGCACTTACATGACGCATCAGGCAGGCAGACTATGGACAATTCAACCTCTGCCATGGAACAATGGCACCACCCATAGTCACCAAATAGCCCCACAGGCATCGCCACCTGCGATAATAATTCCGGAGTAGTGCTTACGCCATGTCATGACGCATCAAGCAGGCAGTCTGTAAATTACTCTCACACTGCCAATTCGATGGCCCTTATACTCGTGTTTTTCTATCACTTTCGTCACATCAACACTATGTATCTAGTCCTTAGTTTATTTGAATCATGAATAAAATCAATTCCTAGAGTTAGCTCTTTCCTTTACCGGTCTTAAACATCAATCAATCAACATGACCAAACTTGGTCTTTTCTATTAAATAACTCATGTCATAAATATATTTCAATGACAGTATAAGGCTTAGCTACCCTCTAGCTTTCAATTCCATTCCACGTTCATAGAATTGTGTATTCATATTCATCAGACTTTCATAATTCATCATGATATTGACTTCACTTTCATGTACAATTTTCATGCATAAGACAAATAAATTCATTTCTAATTTGTCACATTCATAATTCATTCTTTCCACATCATTCTCTTATTCTCTTTTACCAATACTAAATTAAACATTCATACTTTCGATTTTTCTTTTATCAAAATCTCTTTTCAATACATTTTTCTTTATCCAAAGACACTTCAAAATAACAATTTATAATAAATTCTTTCTTGCAAAATAGTCTCAATTTCTCTTTTACACTAGGCCAAGGGAAACTCATGAAAATCCAGATATTATTTGAAACTTCAGGGCAGTCGACTGTTAAAACATGGCCAGTCGGCTGTTCTGTAAAGATTTCAAAACTCGAAAATAAAATGATCAGGGCAGCCGACTGTTGAACATGGCCAGTTGGCTGTTCTGCGATGATTTAAAACTCGAAAAATAAAATGATCAGGGCAGTCGACTGTTATACATGGCCAGTCAGCTGTTCTGCGATGATTTAAAACTCGAAAATAAAATGATCAGGACAGTCGACTGTTAAATATGGCCAGTCGGTTGTTCTGCGATGATTTAAAACTCGAAAATAAAATGATCAGGACAATCGACTGTTAAGACATATACGGTCAACTGTTCAGCCACTAAAATCTGAAATTTGGAATTTATACAGTAACTTAGGATCTTCAAAAAAAAACATTTAACTCTCATTTTTATGTAAAAGACTATTCTTTTGTTTGTACGGAAAACGGAATCATTCTTACTAACTAAAGGCATGCATGATTTGTTAATCAATCTACTTTCATAACAAGGAGATTTTCTCATAGTTCACATCATATAATCCACACATTTATTCACATCGCATTTTTCCACATTCATGAATAACTCAAACATAAAGGTTCATAATTTCTTCAATTGCGAACGAGCATATTTTCAAATCATCAGCACAATATTTCTATTCATATCATTCAAACAATTTTTACTACTTATTTCATGCAATTTCACACATGTTCATTTTCTCCTTAAACATGGTACTAACATAAAGTAATATTTCCTTTTTCTTGTTTATTTTAGCATGATCAAAAACACAACCTAGCATGGTATCTATTTAGAAGTTGGAGAAAATTGCCCACCTTATTTGGAGAGAAATTTCACAAAAGTCCTAGGGAAAACTCCTAGAATGAACAAAATGACCTACTTCTCCTGATGTTTGATGAGTCCAAGCTTCCTCCTTGCTCCTTGGTGTTTGCCGCAAGCCTCCTTGCTCCTTGGATGAGTGGCCGGCCTCCTCTTAATGGAACACACACAAAGCACACTCAATCTTTTAGAACTCACTTAACTCTCAATCTTTTGCTCATTAATGTATTTCTTTCTCTTATGACATAGAATGGGTGCAAGGATAACTAATGAAAAGGGGGGGTATTTATACAAAATTTTAGTGAAAATAGAGGGCTAGGATTAGATCAAATGGTTAAGGATCAAGTGCTTAGATGAAATAAGGAGTTGCTATAACTTTCCATGATGCAAATAACCACCTTTCCACCTTATCCACTCTCCCTCTCTCTTGATCCCATCCGGCCACACCCAAAGGGTGTGCTTTGCACACTCCAGTGCAAGCACATGCCCTCTAGTGCCCCCTTTATTTACGAGTTTGTTCATGTTAATAATTTTTTTTTTCATGCAATGAGTCAACACTACAAGTTAGGTTATTAAAAGAGATTTTAAAAATAAATGGGCTCACTAATGGGCTAACTAACCATGGGCTTCATTAATTTAATTAATTAATTAATTAAGGTGGGCTACAAAGAGACAATTAGGCCAAAAATTAAATTAGGTTCTCTTAAATAAAACAGAAGAAAAATAAGACTACTAGTTTATGAAATATTTTTAGAGAGATACATGCATAAAATTGCACGTGCACGACACGTGGAAAATAAAATACATTCTAATTAATATGATTTAAAAATTAAATTAGGTTCTCTTTTGATCCAGATTTGAAATCTATTTGGGATATTATTATTTTGTTTCAATTGTTTTCTATTGATTAATAAATTATTCATGCATGCGTGGTTGTGTACATTTTGTTATATTCTTATTATGATGCTGAGTCGATCCTACCGCTCATGAATGATGAAAATCATTCGCTTGGCTTTGTCACGCACTCGTATTCCGTATTTTTGAGAAGCGAGGCGTGACAATGTTTTTAGTGATATCAGAGCCAAGTTTGGCTAATGTGTTAGTTGACTAATACATTAGACAGGCTTGACTCAGTCAGGATTAACTCAACATGTAACAGGCCATATAATTACATGAAAAATTGATTATCAACTTGATCTGGATACTGAATTTTTTGGGTTTGTGCAGGCTGTGGCTCGTAAGAATGTTTTGTCCCCCCAAACTGGGGGTGATCAGTCAGAGGAGCCCACTATTGTGCAAGTGTTGCAAATGCAGCGTGAACAGAATGAGCGGCTGATGCAACAAATGATGGAGATGCAGTAGGAACATGGTGAACTGATGAGGGCAGCTTTGGAAGCTGCCAATAGAGAGCCCCTTGTACCTGTGCCTGAGGTGCTACCATCGAGACCTGAAAATGTAGAGGACTTCATGAGGCTACACCCAAAAAAATTCTCAGGTACTGAAGATTCGATGGAAGCCGAGCAATGGCTCATCAGGACTGAGTAGCCTTTTGATCACAGCGCGAATAGTTGATGTGGATCGCATGGATGTCGTGAGCATCCAGCTTGTTGACCTCACCCACATCTGGTGGCAAGCTGAGATGGAATGGCTAGGGCGCCCCATTGCCTGGGCCCTCTTCAGAGAGAGCTTTCTCACGAAGTTCTTTCCCGATGTCACCAGGAATGAAATGGATCGGCAATTTGTCGCACTTACTCAGGTTCATCAGATAGTGTTTATTATGCAATCTTCATTGTTAATTCATGATATATCAATGTTTAACAGAGACACTATCTTGAATCAGGGGAGTCGGACTGTAGACGAGTATGCTGCAGAGTTCACCTGACTGAGTCACTTTGTCACGGCCATGGTGGTGAATGATGAAGATAATGGCTGCCATTTCTTATTAGGCTTGGACATTGAGGTCCAGGATTGCCTAGCTGCCTTGCGACTTCGATTCTATACTGACATCCTGGAGGCCGCTAGAAGCCAGGAACAGACCAGTAGGCGGAAGCATGCTATTCAGTGGTCCGCTCCGCACCCTGTCACTGCTAGGCTAACTGGAGGGCCAATCAGGAGTCCAGCCCATCCTGCCAGAGCTGCTCCCTACCCTGCTGCTATTCCACAGAGGAGAGATTACTGTGACTTCTGTCAGATTCCAGGGCATATGCGCAGAGATTGCAGGCGGGCCAACCGTTGATGCTTCGAGTGTGGTGCTGGTGATCACACCGTTCGGGTCTGTCCGCAGAGGAGGTTTGTGCCGCCCGCTGGTGTGCCAGCTCAAGGTCAAGTCAGGCTGCCACTTCCTCCTCAATATCAGATCATCGGTCAGAGGACCGCTGCCCCAAGGAGAGGTCAGGCCTTCAACCTGACTACAGAGGAAGCCGAGACCGTAGAGGAGGTCGTTGCAGGTATATTTGTGTTTTGTTGCTTTATTATCTGTTCCTTGCTTTATTTGTTTATCTTTGTATCATTCATTGTGTAGTTTCTTTTCACATCGGTATCTCTTATTCCTTATTATCTTGCACTATTCATCTTTCCCATGTTTTTGATGCTATCATAGGTATCATTCTAGTTCATTCTTTTCCCGCTCATGCCCTATTTGATTCCGAGGCGGCCCATTCTTTCGTCTCTTCCCGCTTTGTGGATCAGCATCAGTTGGAGTGCAGTGCTATGTCGGCAGCTTGGAACATCACCACAGGTGGCGGTATTGTCGTTTGCTCTAGGGAGTGCAAGTAGAGCCCTATGGTTATTGGGGGCACAGATTTCAAGGCAGATCTGATAGTGATTGGGAATTTAGGGTTTGATGTGATTCTCGGCATGGATTGATTGGAGGAGTCTCATGCTGTTAATGATTGCCGAGCGAAGAAGGTTGTGTTCAGGATTCCGGAGCATGTAGAGTTTGAGTTCCATGCTGGGGAGACACCTCTTGGGCATGGTAAGAAGGTGGCAGATGAGGAAGGTTGTGCAATGGAGTTACACACAAGCTGTGAGGCTGCACCCTTGTAGTGCGGGAATTCCTGGATGTGTTCCCAGAGGAATTGCCCGGGTTACCTCCAGATCAAGAGGTGGAGTTTGGCATTGAGGTTCAGCCGGGTACAGTGCCGATATCGAAGAGCCCGTACAGGATGGCACCGATTGAGCTAGCAGAGCTGAAGGTGCAGATTCATGGTTTGTTGGATTTGCGTTTCATCAGGCCTAGTGTTTCACCATGGAGAGATCCTGTTCTGTTCGTCAATAAAAAGACGAAAGTCACAGGTTATGCATGGATTACCGAGAGCTGAACAGTGTCACTATAAAGAATCGGTATCCACTACCCAAGATCGATGACCTGTTTGATTACTTGGGCGGTGCTGCAGTCTTTTCGAAGTTGGACCTTCGCTCGGGGTACCATCAGGTAAAGGTGAAGGCAGCAAATGTGCAGAAAACTGCATTCAGGACCAGGTACAGGTATTATGAATTCTTGGTGATGCCCTTCGGAGTCACGAAAGCCCCAGCAGTGTTTATGAGCCTGATGAACAGAGTTTTCTCCCAGTTCCTAGACAGATTTGTGGTGGTCTTTATAGATGACATCTTGGTGTATTCGCGGAACCGGGAAGAGCATGCTGAACATCTAAGGTTAGTCTTACAGACTCTGAGGGAGAATCAGCTCTTTGGAAAACTCAGCAAGTGCGAGTTCTGGCTTGACCGAGTCCCATTCTTGGGACATATTATCTCAGGCGAGGGAATCTCTGTAGATACGTCCAAGATTGCTGCAGTGATGGATTGGCCAGTTCCTAAGGCAGTTTTAGAAGTGAGGAGTTTTCTCGGGCTAGCAGGGTATTATCGGAAGTTTGTCCAAGACTTCTCGAAGATTGCTGGGCCATTGACTAAACTGACAGGGAAGGATCAGAAGTTTGCTTGGGATGAGGCCTGTAGTGAAGCTTTCACAGAGTTGAAGACCAGATTGAAGTCAGCGCCAGTGTTGACTATACCAGATGGTTCGGGTGGTTTCGTGATTCACTGCGACACTTCAGGCAGAGGTCTAGGTGCATTGTTGATGCAGAAGGGTCGGGTTGTTGCTTATTCATCCAGGCAATTGAGGCTGCACGAGAAAAACTACCCTACTCATAACTTGGAGTTGGCAGCGGTGATCTTTGCTTTGAAGTTGTGAAGACACTACTTACTTAGAGACCGAGTGGAAATCTTTACCGACCACAAAAGTCTCAAGTATGTCTTCACTCTGAAAGAGCTGAACATGAGACAGAGGCGCTAGTTGGAGTTGATGGCCGACTACGACATCAGTTTGTAGTATCACCCAAGTAAGGTGAACTTGGTGCCAGATGCGTTGAGTAGGAGGCCAGTCGCCATGTTCTTGACTCAGCAGAAGGAGCTTATTGAGCAGATGAGAAGGTTGGACTTGAATGTGATTATGTCGGGCACCGATCGGAGTTGTATGATGCTTCAGTTGCAATCGTCTCTGGTAGGGCAGATTAAGGAAGCATAGGCAGGTGATGAGCAGTTACAGAAGTTCAGAGCAGAAGTTGAGGCAGGTTCGAGGACCAATATGGTCGTTCACTCAGATGGATCACTTCGCTTTGGGGCTAGGCTGTGTGTCCCATAGGGTGAAGTCAGGCAGAAATTGCTCGAGGAAGCCCACCAGTCAGCAAACTCTATTCACCCCGGTGGTACGAAGATGTATTGGGATTTGAAGCTCCACTTCTGGTGGCATGGTATGAAGAGGGCAGTAGCCAGATTTGTGTCTCAGTGCTTGATCTGCCAGCAGGTGAAGGTAAAACATCAGAGGATTGCCGGACTTCTTTAGCCTCTTCCCATTCCAAAGTGAAAGTGGGAGCATATCACCATGGATTTTGTGACCTGCCTTGCCAAGGAGTCCTAAGGGTCACAATGCCATTTGGGTGATTATCGATAGGCTGATGAAGAGTGCTCACTTCATCCCCTTTAGAGTTGGTCAGTCTACTGAGAGTCTCGCAGAGAGGTACATGCAGGAGATTGTCAGACTTCATGGAATTTCGGTCAGTATTGTATCTGACAGGGATACCAGGTTCAGATCTCAGTTTTGGGGGAGCCTTCAGAGCAGTCTTAGGAGCAAGTTAAAGTATAGTACACAGCTTTCCACCCTCAGACAGATGGGCAGTCTGAAAGGACCATTCAGACATTAGAGGACATGTTGAGGTCCTATGTACTTTAGTTTGGAGGGTCTTGGGAGGATCACCTGCACTTGGTTGAGTTCTTGTACAACAACAGCTATCAAGTCAATCTTAAAGCTGCACCGTACGAAGCGCTGTATGGTCGAAAGTGTAGGTCACCAGTGTGCTGGGATGACATTGGTGAGAGGAAATTGTTAGGGGCCAGAATTGATCACTAAGACTATCGATGCAGTGGCTCAGATCAGGAAGCACCTTCTGGCAGCGCAGGACAGGCAGAAGAAATGGGCAGATGTCCACAGAAGGCCCTTGGAGTTTGAGGTGGGAGACCATGTGTTCCTTAAGGTATCGCCGTGGAGAGGCGTTATCCGATTCGGAGGTAGAGGCAAGCTAAGCCCCAGGTTCATCGGGCCTTTTGATATTGTGGAGCGAGTAGGCAAGGTGGCATATCGACTTGCATTGCCGCTGGCTCTATCTGGGGTGCATGATGTCTTTCATGTCTCCCAGCTCAGGAGATACATTAGGGATGAGAGCCATGTGATCGACTACTCTGAGTTGTCTGTGCAACCGGATCTATCTTGTGAGATTCCACCAGTTACTATCTTGGACAGGCGTGAGAAGGTGTTGAAGAACAATGTCATCAAGCTGGTTCGGGTTTCTTGGAATCCTCACTCGCCAGGTGAGTCAACTTGGGAATTGGAGGAAGAGATTCAACAGAAGTTTCCCCATCTATTTCAGTAACTTTAGTTTTGTTGTTGTTCTTTCTTTTTCTTTTTTTTTGGGGGGGGGGTGCCCTATGTACCACTTGTCTGAATTTCGAGGACGAAATTCTGCTTGTTAGGTGGGTAGGATTTGTAACTCCAATTTCCCATATCTGTATTTTTCTACAGTATTTCCATTCCTTGTACTCCATCCATTAATTTGAGATCTGTATTTTGTTCCAGTTCTAATAAAAATCATTTCATTTGTTTCAACTCAATTATGTGCTAGTATTTATTTCAATTTCATCATTCTTATCAGCTCTGATTTGCTGTTCTTCATGAAGAGTTGATTTTTTCACCTCATCTATTTCATTTTCCCTAATTATAATGAATTTTGACTCAATCTCCTATTGGATCCTACTCAAACCCGCTATCCAATAACCCAAAAACCCAAAACCCTTCTATATAAAAATCTAACCTACTTAACCCTAACCCTAACCTAATTACTGTGAAAACCTTTATCTTCTACAGCCGCCTACCAAACTTCTCCCCCGTCTCCTTCTTCCTCTGCTCTCAATCGGGAACCCAATTTGGAGCTCCGACCCATCACCTCACTGCCTCGCCATCGTCCCCTTGCTCCGCTCTCACCCCCATCCCTGTCGTGCTCATCTCCATCACCCTCCACCATCGTCTTCATCGCCTCATCTCACTCCCGAACCCATTAGCACCCGCCATCGCCTCCATTACTTCGCAAACCCATCGCCAGTCACCATTACCCCATCGCCTAATCCTCTCCGTTGCCTCGTCCAAGCCAGAAGCTCCGAACTCCTGCCGTTACTTCGCTCCCCTGTTTTCAAACCCAAAAACAGAGCACCTCGTCGTCCCTGATTGCCGCCGCCACCTCGCCGACTGCTCCCCAGTCGGAGTCCTCGACGTCACTGCCGTAGCGCCGCCCATAGTCGACGTCGCGTTGCCAGCCGTAGTTCCCCATCGCCGCCACTGTCGATCAAGAAGAAGAGGGAAAAAGGAATGGTTGTTCAAATCTGAGCCACCCGATTGCATCAAGATCCGAGCCCACATCTTAATCTGATCTGATCATCACCATCAGATCGATTCTCAGCACTACATCTGATCTGATCTTGATCTCTTGGTCTGGGCCACACTATCTCATCCAGATCGGAGTGTTCATCACCAGATCTGATCATCACATCGCCTAGCTGATCTCAGTTGTCCAATCCGATCGTGATCATCTTCATTAGATCGAATCTCAACCGTTGATCGTATTGATCTTGATCATCTCATCAAGATCTGTGCCGATCGTGCTCGTCGTCGAGATCCATTTCCTTTACTCTTTCGTCGGATTCATCGTTTACACCCTAAGGCAAGTATCTCCTTGTACATTTCGTTTTCTAGTACAAGCTTTTCCTTAAAAATACTGCAAGTAGATTGTAAATGTGACTCCTCTTTGTTTATCGTTGATGATCTCATGTTTTGCCTCATCTATTACATGATCTAAGAGTCACAACCCTTTGTTAATACACTTGTTCACAACTTGTAAAATTTTGTTTTATTTCATACAAAAAGTGTTTTATTTGGTTTCTATTTCTGTCTTGCCTTGCTGTTTCGACCCCGATAAAACCAAAATCTGAACTTGAGTCCTGAATATGAAATTTTGGCCTAAGTGTCTAGTTTCCAATAACTCCATAATTTTCGAATTCTGAGTTACGGTTTATGAGATATCGTAGTTTTACTGCTGCTGTGTCGGTAATCGCAGATTCATAAAAATTGCTGCACCACTTTGGTTTACAATTATTTTAACTATGCTACCAGTAAGTAAATGACTTGAAATTTTACATGCTGATACTGGAAACCCTAGAGAACATTCTCTAATTTTCCCAGAATTAATTAATGAAGTTTCAACCTTGTTTCATAGGTATAAACTCAGTTTTACAAATTCTGGCTGAACACAAATGCTGTATAGTTTGCTGTTTTGACATAAATTACTACAACTTATATGTGTCCTAATTATATGCGTTGGAACCGGGCAGGAGTCTAGTTTCTATAAATTCTGACGGATTCACTTTTTCTATCTTGTAGCAACGGAAATCACAGTTTTGGTCCAGCAACGTCATGCAGTCCAAATTTGGAATTCTCGTTGTTCTTGATATTTTGATTTGTTTTGACCCTCAAACATGTATCCTACCTAGCCTAGACTTGTTCCATGTTCTTGTTTATGTTTACTTGAACTGTTTCATACACTTTTATGCTTGCTTGATGATAATAATAAATAATAATCCGGGGTTTAAGGAAAAGACCATAGTTGTGGACAATATAGGTAAGTGTACTCGGAAGGGGGCCCGTGTTTCCCAGTACTCGGGTTCATGAACTTGTTGCATCTTGATGTATTCATGAAGCCATTACTTGACTCATGAACTTGTTGTATTCATGAACCCACTGTGTGGTTCTTGAACTTGCTAGTGGATTCACGAACTTGCTTCGTAAACTTGTTACTTTATTTTCGTATTCATGAACCGTGCTTGCTTGATACTTGATGCCTGAGTACACCGCCCTATAAAATTCACCACTAGGCCTAAACGTAACTCATTGTATGTAGCAACCATGTAGTAAAAGTATGGATGCATGAAGTGCTACCTAGATAGAATTAAACATTAGACTTAAGATTAACTTGTCACTTGTACACACTTGATACCCTACTTGAGACTTGTTACTTGAGACTTGAGACTTGAGACTTGTTACTTGAGACTTATTACTTGTAACTCGACACTTGTATGTGATACTTGTTACTTTATGCTTGACACACATTACATGTTCACTTACCACTTGTTCTACTACTAGTACTTATTACCCAATCTTGTCACTTGAGTTGTCTTTCTTGCTAGCTAGTTTCTTGAATCCCACTATTTGTTGCATCCCTATTATATTATGTTATACATTTCTGATTCCAAATCTTGTTCCATGTTTCTTGCACTAGTTTTCATACCTCTGCTTGTACTATTTGCAGCCCTAACTTGCACTAAGGGCGTTTATCTTGTTTTCCCTATTTTATCCCCTTTTTATATTTATATATACAGATCTTGGAGACAAATTGCTTGCTGGAATTGGTAAGCAGACATTCTAGGCTTCGCTTGGAGAAAGGACTTGCTTAAAATATTTTGTTTTCTTTGAGTTATTTATTTCTTTAGCTACTTGAATCTTGTAACGGGCTTATAGTCCCGAGTTTTCTCTTTTGATCCAGATTTGAAAACTATTTGGGATATTATTATTTTGTTTCAATTGTTTTCTGTTGATTAATAGATTATTCATGCATGCGTGGTTGTGTACATTTTGTTATATTCTTGTTATGATGCTGAGTGGATCCTATAGCTCATGAATGATGAAAATTATTCTCTGGGCTTTGTCACGCGCTCGTATTCCGTGTTTTTGGGAAGCGGGGCATGACAGCGGAAGCAAACATAGCTTGTAAACAAAATGGAACAACTAGCATGGCATCAAAATAGAAAAACTAGCATGGCAAGGTGAACGAGTGCAAGTGGCACATAACAAGTGTCAAGTGAACAAGTATCATGTAAACGAGTAACGAGTAATAAGTGTCAAGTAATCAAGTATCATGTACAAGTAGCAACTAACAAGTGTCAAGTAATCAAGTATCATGTTCAAGTCTTATATTATATCTATCTAGGTAGCACTTCATGCGTCACAGGTTTTTACCACATGGTTGCTACTTACATGTAAATTTCGTTTAGGCCTAGTGGTGGATTTCTATAGGGCCGTGTACTCAGGCGTCAAGTAACAAATAGCAAGTAACAAGGACAAGCACGAATCACGTAATCGTGAACTCGTGGCTTCATATAGTAATAATAAGCATGAATCATGTGGTCATGAAACATGGCGGCATATAGTAATAACAAGCATGAATCATGTAGTCATGAAACATGGCGGCAAGTAATAACAAGCATGAATCATGTAATCATGAAATATGGCAACAAGTAATGGGAAACACGACCCCCCTTCTTAGTACACATATCTATATTGTCCACTACTAAGGTCTTTCCCTTAACCCCGGCTTGGTTATTTGTTATTATTATCAAACAGGCATATACGTGTACAAAACAGAACAAGAATAATATGGCATGAATAAGTAATAGGTTCAGGTCAGAAGATAAACATGTACAGATAAAAGACAACTCATAAAAGATTAGGACAACGAAAATTCTAGTTCAGGACAGCAAGACAGTACTGCACCAAATCTGAGATCCCCGTTGCCAAAAATATGCAAACCTGGATCCGTCAGAAAATCTGGAAAATAGACTCTCAGCCAAATCTAGAAAATATATATGTCATATGGTATTTCACAAAAAAAGTCCCAAAACAGAATTGTATCCAGAAAACATGTTCAGCCAGAATTCAGAAGTTTGTATTCATAAACAGAAAAACGGTGTTAAAACTTACCGATCAAATCCAAGAATAATATGGGGTATTCCCTATTATGTATAGTACCATAAAATAAAGTTTCATAATTTTCCAAGATAGATATTATACTCAATTAAAATCAGAAAACAGGAAGATAGAGCAGTTTTGTAATTCTGAAATCATAAACACAGCAGTACTAAAACAGCAATAGAGTACAAAATTCATATCGAAATCTAGATCTGTTAAAAGGGTGATAAATTAGATATAGTAGGCTACAATTCATATTCACAAAATTTTTATAGACAACAAATCGAATCAGGTCGAAATTATGTTTCTTTACCGAACAGTATGAAAATTCTGCCAGTAAAATGGTTGTTTGCAAGTATAGAATAGTTTATAAAAGTCAGCAATTAAATCCACAAAAATTAGGGGTTAATCCCAATCATTTCTAGTTGTACTCAGCAAAATATTGGATCAAAATATTATCTTTAATATCAGTATAAAAATAATTTACCATACAGAATTCATATAAAACCAAATCTGTAATTTTTCTACACCTCTGTAGTAAAATAGACATAACTTGCAACTCATAACTTGAAACTGAGATCTGTCAGAAATTCTGGAAAATAGACAGAATTCTCTATAATTCATATTCACAAATAATTTTCACATACTGACCTTAATAGGGTCTAAATTACTGAACAAAAATGGGGTAACAACAAAACTGAAATCTTCTTCAAGCATAAAATCAACTAGGTCATATGTAACACATCCAAATCATAACAAAGTGTGAAATATGATATACTAGATGTCCAAGAACCATGGTATAGGGTATTTAATATGTCTACAACAAGTATACTACAACTAACACAACCAAGCATACAATATCATACGAACAACATGCATGTATACATCAAGAAGTGATTATCCCTAAGTTATTTCATGTCGTGTGTGTAATGAGACAACTACGGGCGGATCAACACATAGAGACAAGATATAATAGAAGTTTTGCAAAAGAATTGTCTCTAGAACACAACTACAGTACATGCGTTATTTAGTAATTGTATTACACAACAAAAAGAATACAAGTTACTTGCTTTAGAGACGATGACGGAAACGATGAAGCAAGAGCACCAATAACGGGAACGGATTCCCGGGCACGAACTCAACGAACAACGAACCACAAACCAATAACGAACACACGATCACAATGAGATCACACGCACACCAAGAGGGAGAGAGAGAGAGAGACGGTGCACGGGGAACGGACGACAGTTGAACGGGGACGTCGGCGGCAGTGCTTGCTGCTGCCATTGCTGCTAGTCGCGATGCTGGGAGGGAATAACGCACAGGGGGGCTGTGGGGCTATTGCTGTGGTCGACGCAGGGAGCCAGGGAGGTGCACTGGGAGTCTACGGCTGCCTGCGGAGCGTCGAGAGGAGGGGCACAGGGTGCTCGGGGTGCTGGGCGGTGCCTGGTGATTGGGTCGAGCACCGCAGGGGAACGGGGAGATCGGGATGAGGGATGGGATGAGATCGGGAGGTGCACAGGGAACGGCTAGGGTTTTAGAGTAGGGTATAGCAAACAGGGGATGTATATATATGTAGAATATAGTAGAGTTAGGGTTTAGAACAGGTTGGGGTGTAAAGCTATTAGGTGTCAACCCAATAAGAATAGAATAGGGTCTGATAAAGGGTAGAGTATCTTGGGTTTGGGTGTGAAGGGGTTTTAATGGGTCAAATAGATATAATGGATTAAAGAACCACTAGGAATTGAATAGGGTTTAAATCAAAGGATCCAACAGGTATAGGAATAAAAATAAATAAATAACATAGGATATGAACAATTAGAATAATGGGGATAAAAAAATAATGACCTAATCAAACAGAGATGAAATAATACGAAACAACTGAATCAAGAAGACCAAATAAAGGCGAAAAATCAACTAGATAAATATATAGAAAGAAATTGAAGATCCAACACACGATTCAAAAAGAGCCAGAGAAATTCAATATGAATAAATATACGGGAAAAGAAAATACACCCAAAATACAGAAAATAAAAAACATGGGTTACAGAAAGCTAGTGCTTTGCTTGAAGTCCATGCCGAGCATCGAGCATCTCCAGCTTGTGAGAAAGCTAGTGGTTTGCTTGAAGTCAATGCCAAGCATCAAGCTCCACCAGCTTGTAAGAAAGCTAGCACTTTGCTCGAAGTCAATGGCAAGCGTTGAACATCCCCAGCTTGTGAGAAAGCTAATGCTTTGCTCGAAGTCAGTGTCGAGCGTCGAGCCCAACCAGCTTGTGAGAAAGCTAGTGCTTTGCTTGAAGTCAACGGCGAGTGTCGAACATCCCCAGCTTGTGAGAAAGCTAGTGCTTTGCTCGAAGTCCATGCCGAGCGTCGAGCATCTCCAGCATATGAGAAAGCTAGTGCTTTGCTCGAAGTCAATGCCGAGCTTCGAGCCTCAAAAGCTTGTGAGAAAGCTAGGGCTTTGCTCGAAGTCTATGTCGAGCATCGAGCGTTTTCTACTTGCTGGGGGACACATGTATTGCACGTGTGATGCTAACGTCAAGGGGGAGAATCGAGGCATCGAAATCTTATCAACCATTAGATTTTGATGATCAAGATTGGATGGTTTGGGATCTTGTTTAGGAATTCGAGGCGTCTACAGCTTTTCTATAAATCCCTCACTCCCCTTCTCATTTCTTCACTTTGCTTTCTCTCTCTAACCCTTGGAGCTTCTCTCTCTAGCGGCCGGCGACAACCTTTTCGGTGAACCATTCCATTGACAAAAACCAGGTTAGTACTGTTATTGTTATATCGCGGTCTTAGCCTGGTTTCGCAATGAGTGCCTCTAGTTAGGATGATGAAGGTTGCCTTTCAGACTCCACGTCCTAGGATACGAGTGAGAAGGTCTATGATGTAGTGCCGCTCCGCAGCCACATACCGTTTGTGGTAGAGTCGAGCTATTCCGAGGGGAGGCAGAGGTAGCGGATGAGGAAGTCGAGGAAGGCTTAGTGGATGAGGGAGCTGAGAGTGCCCTTGATGGGGATAGTGAGGACGATGCTATGGAAGTTTGCGCCTATGGCGACACCGTCTCCTTCGAAGGGTCCTCGTGTTTGAAGGAGGAAGGAAAAATGGCATCTCCCAGACAGTCCGGAGATGCTAGACGAGTTTATGCCTAAGCACGGGCTCAACGTCCCGTACTTCAGGCAGCCCAGATCCATTAGGATGTATCCTGATGACGTCAAAGATCTGGTTCAGTACGGGGTGGAAGTGTCTTCCTCGGGTCGAACCCAGATCCAAATGGACAAGATCCAGTGTGTTTTGGCAGCCGACTACCTACCCATGATAAGAGCCAATTACTTCATAGGGATGGAGTACGAACTGATCATCCCAGTCTTGGCCCTCTGCCCGACGACCGAGTTAGCACCCTGCTATTGTATGTTCCCTGAAGACGCGTTCACCTCGGAGCTAAGACTGCCGTTGCACCCGTTCATTAAGAAGGTGCTAAACTGGGGGGCCATCTGCCCGATGCAGTATGGTCCCAACTCCTGAAAGCAGTTAGTTTGCTTTATGCTAGTCTGCGAGGAGAAGAGAGTGCCTTTGAAGTTGAAGTACTTCCGGGCCGTCCTAGGGGTAAGCTCGTTGGGAGAGCAAGAAGGCTTATATTACATATCGCCTTGCTCTCACAAGAAGGTAGTACACGGGCATCCGGACTCTATAAAAGGGTGGCAGGAAAAATTCTTCGTTATCTGAAGCCCGGTGCCTTGGGGAATTCCTACCACTTGGATTTTTTACAAGCCGAACCACAAGCCCCCGAGGCGAAAGGAGTTGACGGAAGAAGAGTGGGCGGATGTCGACCGGGTTGTAGGTCACCACAGCATCAGCTGGCCCAATGTGAAAGAGTTGCAGTTGGCTTGGATTGGACTGAGTCCCGTTGACCAGAGTACGTTTTCATTTCTTTTTTTTTTCTCTTCATGTTAATAGTCTTCTCTTTCCTCTACAGCAATGGACAAGGCCAAAATCGACGCGAGGAGGGCTCTGAGGGACAAGGCCAAGAAGAAAGGGGCCGAGCAGCCTAAGCAGAAAACAGGGTCCACTCAGGGAGGCTCCGACGGCCCTTCGAAACAAACTCCTAAGAGGGCGAAGGACCTCTCTGTTGGAGGGGCACGGGAGTGGGAACTGAGCACTAGTACCGGCCGGGTTACTAAGGCTCTGAAGAGCGGGGTACCTCCAGTTCGCCCTAACGCTCAGGAGATGGTAGGTGAGGAGGGTCTTATGTCGTGGGCCCCTGACTAGTTGGTGTAAGCGGCCGACACTCTGGTCGCGGGGCCAGTGTCGGTCGAAGTTGTGGACTGCCTCGCCACGCCACACGACCGGGCTTCTTTGGCGACTGAGACCACCGAGACGTGCTACATGAGGTGGGATCAGGCCCACGTGATGGTAAGGTTGTACTTGTCTGTTAGCTTTATCCTTAGTTTCATTGTTTTAGTATCAAAATAGCAACTCTTGGCTCCTCGTTCACAGGCATCTATGGTCGGGGCTCAGCTGAATAGGTGCCACACCAAGGATGTAACGGCCCAAATTTCAAATAAGGCTGAATTCGAAGTTTCACAGGATCTTTACACTTCACTTCGTACAATTTTACAAGGAAATTTGAGCTTTTTATAATACAACAGAGTACTTTACAATTATTTACACAGCGGAAGATAAAAAATGAAGTACAATAATGAAACATTATACAATTGCAACATCTTTAACATGTAATTAATCAATAGCATCATATCAACTTTGTATCTTCATGAAAATCCAACTTCTGCATATAAATCTGTGGGCACGTTAGTTGCTTACAACCGACGGAAATGTTACGGCCATCCTCTCTATGCCGAAATTATAATGATCTTAATACTTTAACAATCCACAAACTTGAATGCAAAATAAAGTGTTAAAATATGACTACTCTAAACATGTAAGTGTATGCAATGCCTTAATGCCTAATACAGATATTTTATACAAAGATGACACTAATGCATACTTGTTTGGATTCTATGCATCCCATACTACATAGGTCTGAGGGCAAGCACTTACGTACTCCACATTAAAAGGGTTCAATCCCTCGCCATGAAAACTACTCAGTAATAAAAGCAAGATTTAGACATTTCCACGAGTACGGATCCCAATCCCGGAGTACACTGCCCGACTGTTATACAGACTCCTCGTCGTGCGAACATCCCGCAAGTGCCCCTCTTACCCCGGTATACGTATATACACTGGAGTACGGCAAACTATCCGTCCGACTACGCATAGTTCCAGATTTAAAATAAAAGCTCGTCTCCATCGAAGCAACCTCAGTCCTGGAGTACACCGCTCGACTAGGTCTATAGTCCCGTAGTACACCGCCCGACTATATAGAGTGCCCCACTAATGTTTTCCTAGGTTTACTACATCTTCTTTTAGTGCCTAGTTCTTAAGTTCAAGACATGAATAAATTATCATACGTTGAGTTAGTTTTACCCCCTACCGGACTTAATCACAATGCCGAGATAGCTCCATGGCCATATCTCAAAAATATAACTCAAATCTTCTAATTCAATAATGCAGGTACCCGAGGTCTCACTAATCTCTAGATTACAACCTTTCATGTACAAGAATCTATGGGTACTCATACCATTCAATGATCATGTATTAAACTCAATGTATTCTTATCTTCAACTTATTCACAATTTAATCAATGTCTTATCTTAGCATCATTCATGATTCATTTATTCATTCAAAATTCTTTCAAAAACAATATTTCTTTTCAAGAACATAAATTCATCTACATTAAGTCTCATTAGCAATTTAAGCTCATATAATGTATCTCAACCCACATCAATTATTTCTTAAATCAATAAGTGTATAATCTCTTTAAGAGAAATTCAATTCACATAAATGTCATACTCTTAAATGTTTGAAGACAATAACTCATTTTCTATCTCAATTCCTCTTTTTATTTCTCAAAATATACAAGAAAATATCTAAAACTATTTTTAATAAATTCTATATCATTTTATAGGAATATTAGAATTTTCTCCCAAATTTTAATCTGCATTTAAACTCTCATTTTGATTTAAAACCCCAAAAAAAAAATTATGAAGCCATAGGGTTTTGAACCTAGGCTCCCTCGTCCAATACAATCAGCGCGCAAAGCCCACACCGCAAGCCAAATAGTCCATGTTAATTGGCTGTCATAAAGCCATATCAAAATCCTCAAATATTAATTGTCGGGTCATGGGTTTAATTAAACGAAATCAAAATAAAAGGGTCTAACATGTTTCGAACCCAAGACCTTCGACAAGCACAGCGACAGCCCTATGGCGCACCCACTAGCCAAGAAGTCCATTGCGACTATGGGTTAGGAATCACACTAATGTAGTTTTGCTCATATTATTCTGATATTAGTTATTTTTCACAAAACTTGTTTATTCAATCGATCCAATCTTTTAGTATACTGAAATAAATTTTTCTCTGACTGAAATTAATTTTAAAACAGTAGCCGACGAATTTTAAATCTATTTTACAAACATATATCTATCTTTTAATTAGTTTTTCTCTCAATTTCACACATCAATTAGCATTTTTCTCAAAACTTGAAATTAAGAATTGTATTCATTATAACTCGTTCATGCACTCATTTATACTAATTAAAATTTAGTAACATGACCAACCATGTCTCTTAATTGTCCATGAGGATCTCAAAAATTTCTTTTATGCAAAAAATTATAATTTTGACATATTATTCCAATATGCATAAACTAACCCATTTCATAGCAACAATTTAATTTGTATTACTTTCTTTCTTCTTTATAATCATCATGGTATCTAGGCATATATTGAATACAACTTTACTTCTACAATTTTCATGGCACAATTAATCAACATGAGGTTGTACATAATCACATCAATTTAATCCATACTACTCATTTAACATTACTAGCATGCATTTACTACATTTAGAAAGCACAAGATCACTCACCTCTTATGAAGAACGTACAAAGAAGAAGATGAGACACAACTTCTAGGGATTCCTAGCTCCAACAAGCAACTCCTAGTCCTTCTCCTCCTAGCAAGAGCACTCTCAAAAAGGCCTCCAATGCAACAATAACACTCTCTAACTCTCAATCTTTTCCTCTCTTGATTTCTTATGTTTAGGTGTGAAATGAGAAGAAAGAAAAGGGGTATTTATAGGACAAAAGAATGGCTAAAATGTAAATTTCATCCACCTAATAATTATCCACTTAATTATCCACTCTCCCACTTCTCCACCTCTTCACTTCTCCTAAACCCCGACCTCTCACCTCCATAATCGGCCAACTCTCTCTCTCTAAACATGTGCACGTGTTGTGCACTAGTGCACACACATACACAAAAAAAATAAAACTTCTATAAATCTAATATGTGTATTAAAAGTTGTTACATGTCATGTGTGAGTCTATGTACAACTAAAAATGGAATTAATTAATGGGCATGTCTTGTAGGCTTGCCTTTTAATTAATTAATTAATTAGTCTAGTGGATTAGAGTCTATTCTTAGGTCCATGGGTTTAATAAAAGGCTAAAAAAAATCCATGCATGCTAAACTAATAAATGAGAGTAAGAAAAATAAAGATGAAAAAATTAACCAGTGCATCATACGTGCAAAAATTGAAAAAATATATTTTAATTAAAATAAAAATACGAGATGTTACAAAGGATCTCAAGAGGGGGGTGAGGAACGCTCAGCAATATGAGCACGAAATGAAGCAGCTGAAGCTGGAGCTGGAGGCATCCAAGGGGTGTGAACAGGCCCTTCAAGCCGACCTCGCAACTCAAGCCAACGAGCAGCTCTGTGTCGTGGTGGAGGTCAAGGCGGCGGCATACATTCGGTACCAGGAGCTGGAGGCCTCCGCCATGGACGAGGTAATTGCGGCCCAGGACGAGGCATATGATCGTGCGAAGGAGCACTTCTTGTTCTAATACCCCGAGGCTAAGATCGACAATTTTCACTATGGCCTGAAGCTGCTCGACCATCCAAAGATGCCTGGGGGGGAACAGCGAGGAAGGCGGAGTTAGGGCCGACCCTTGAAAAGGGCGCGGGAGGAGCGGCGGACGCCGATGTTCAGGGGGCGGCCAACGAAGAGTAGTCATTTCCTCCCAAGAATTAGTTTAAATCATCTCCTCCCTTTTTCTTTTTGTATTTTCCAAGTGCGGACTAGGCACCGCTTTTGGTAAGAAATTTTTGGGATAGTGAATACATTTTTGCCCGAGCTTTTTTGACTTGTGGTTTTTATGAGTTAAAATACTTGGTCTCGATCTTTTGAAAGCATGGAGTGAACCCTTGTTTCCTCTTGTTTTAAATGGATGAGATCCTCGGAGCCGAACTCAGTTCAGTCGAGGTGAAGCGCCTTCAGGATAGACTGGAGTCCAAGGTGTGTGTCTTGATCCGCTATCGCAAACAGGCCCGTGATCGCGAAGCCGCTGTTACCTTCTTCATGAATAAGTCTAAGGAGCTGAGCTTGGAGGTGGTACGCCTAAAGAAGGCTATCGCCGACCGTGACTGGGGGAGCACCGAGATGGCGTGGTCGATGTGCGATGCCTCCACCAGGCAGCCAACCTCTGAGTCCTTCCTTTGTGAGGTCATAGTGGAGAAGGAGATGGAGATTCAGAGGATGAAGGTCATGTTGGGTGTAGGCGGATCTCGACCCCACTCTCTTGGGGGAGGTCGACCCTCCATCATGGGTCCATCCATGACTCTTCGCGTGGAAATGGCAAGACCGGGGGACGCACAGAGCTCTGTTGCTGGGATGTCTACCTTGGCGACGCCGACGGGACCCGGTGGGCTTGTTAGGGAGCAGACGCGCTCGGCGGGGCTCGAGTTGGTCTGTGTTAGTCCAAATGGTGACTGAGAAAAACTTAGGCTGAAGTCATAGTCGTTGTAATAAACCTTATTATTCCATGGCCTCCCGAGGCGCTATTATAAAAATGATCTTTTCGATCCGCCTTAACTTGTTTTCGATTCCTGGTCTCACCAGGATGTGGGCCAGAGAAGCTATGCTTGGGAGAAAGATGGTAGCTTGCTCGAGGTTCATACCGAGCATCGAGCATCCCCAACTTTGTAGGAAAGTTATGTCTTTACTCAAAGTCAACATCGAGCATTGAGGGCTTGGGAGAGGACGAGAGCACCGAGTAGCGAGGACGGGGGGCTGAGAAGCCCCGTTTGACTTAGGAACCGAGCCGAGGGTCGGGGACTTGGGAGATTGAGAAATCTCCCATTTATCGCTCATAGTCCTCGCCGAGTAGCGAGGACGTGGGGCTGAGAAGCCCTATTTGACTCAGGAACTGAGACGAGGGTCGAGGACTTGGGAGATTGAGAAATCTCCCGTTTTTTGCTCGTAGTCCCCTCTGAGTGGCGAGGACGTGGGGCTAAGAAGCCTCGTTTGACTCAGGAATTGAGCCGAGGGTTGAGGACTTGGGAGATTGAGAAATATCTCGTTTATCACTCGTAGTCCCCGCCGAGTAGCGAGGACGTGGGGCTGGGAAGCGCCGTTTGACTCAAGAACCGAGCCGAGGGTCGAGGACTTGGGAGATTGAGAAATCACTCATTTGTCGCTTGTAGTCCCCATCGAGTAGCGAGGACGTGGGGCTAAGAAGCCCCATTTGACTCAAGAACCGAGTCGAGTTCGAGGAGGGGCTAAGAAGCCCCGTTATACTCAAGAACCGAGCCAAGAGTCGAGAAAGTTAGGACTTTCCTCGAAGTAACTGTCGAGCGTCGAGCACCTCCAGCTTATGAGAAAGCTAGGACTTTGCTCGCAGTCTATGTCGAGCATCGAGCACCACCAGCTAGTGAGAAAGCTAGTGAGAAAGCTAGTGCTTTGTTCGAAGTCTATGTCGAGCGTCGATCACCACCAGCTTGTGAGAAAGCTAGGGCTTTGCTCTAAGTCTATGTCGAGCGTCGAGCACCACCAGCTTGTGAGAAAGCTAGTGCTTTGCTTGACGTCAATGGCGGGCATCGAGCCCCACCACCTTGTGAGAATACATAGAAATTCGAACAAAAAAAGGAAAAAATAAGATTACACTTTATTTTTTCTACTAGTTATGTTTACATAAATGGGGTGGCATGTACTGCCGATTACACAAGACCGATTACACAAGAAGTCTAGTCCGATTACAGAAGAATTCTATCCTCCCCCTTGAGGAACTTGATGAGGTGCTCCGCATTCTAGGGCCTCTTGACTACCCTGCCCCCTAGGTCTTCAAGTCGGTATGTGCCGGGGTGTACCACTTCGGAGATCTTATATGGGCCCCTCCTAGTTTGGGTCTAGCTTTCTCTTCTTGTTGGGGTTGAAAATGGCTAGTTTCCTGAGCACGATGTCGCCTTGCTTGATGTTAGTGGGACGGACTTTTTTGTTGTAGAATCTCTCGATCCGCTATTGGTATATGCTTCTTCTGACTCCGGAATTTTCTCTAATTTCGTCGATCAGATCCAAATTTGCTCTGAGGTTGGTTGAGTTTGTCTCCTCATTGAAGCCCATTTCCAAAGGGATGACTGCCTCGGTTCCATAGGTTAGGTTGAATGGTGATTCACCCATGGGGATTCTCTGGGTTGTTCGATGAGACCACTGAACTCTTGGAAGCTCGTCGACCCACAGTCCCTTGGGAGAGTTATCCAACTGCTTCTTGAGCCCGTCAAGGATTTGGCGGTTGACGTTTTTTGCCTGGCTGTTTGACTGGGAATGAGATATCGACGAGAAGCACTGCTAATTGTCGATGTCTTCGCAGAATTTTTGAAAGTTTTTGCCTACGAAGTGGGTTTCGTTATCGGTGATGAGCACCTGTGGGATCCCGAACCGAAAGATGATGTGCTTCCAAAAAGATTGTTGGATTTGATGCTTTGTGATCGTGGCCAGGGGTTCCATCTCGATCCACTTGGTAAAGTAGTCGATGGCTACCACCAGGAATCGCCTCTACCTGTAGCTTTTAGGAAGTGGCCGACCAAGTCCATCCCTCATATGGCAAAGGGGGTCGGACTAGCCAGCGATTTGAGGTTGGCATGTGGAAGTCGTTGGATCGAGGAGAATCTCTGGCAAGAGCTGCACCTTTTGACGATGTCCTGGCCATCTTGTAACATGGTCAGCTAGTAATAGTCGTGGTTTAGGGCTTTTCTAGCGAGCGACCTGCTCCCTATGTGGTACCCTCCGATCCCCTCATCTAGTTCCTTCAGCGCGTATTTGGCCTCATCGGGGCCCAAACAGCAGAGGTAAGGTCTTTCATCTATCCTTGTGTACGAGCATTTGAAGAGTGTCCCATCAATCATTGTGAATCTCTCCGAATGGATTTTGGTCCTTCTAGCCTCGACCCCGATTCTCAGGAAGTTCGCCCTCTGTCAGAAACTTTCGGATGGGAGCCATCTAAGTGTCTGTATGAGCCTCAAGAGCGAGGCAAAGGACCCTGAGGATGTTGATGCTAGGCTTTAGGAGGACTTCAATTAAGACGGTGCGGTCGAGGCCTTCGAAGGACGATGAGGCTAGCTTGGACAAAGAATCTGCTTGAGAATTATGCTCTCTTGGGATCCGCTCTATCGAGGCAAAGTCGAAGGTGGTTAAGAGTTGTTGGACTAGTACCAAGTATTGGACCATCCGGGTGTCACGAGCCTTATAATCCCCTGTGATTTGGTTGACCACGAGCTGGGAGTCGCTGAAGGCTCTTATTTGCCTTGCCCCGCCTTATGTGCTAACGTGAGCCCTGCAATCATCGTCTCGTATTCTGCCTCGTTAATGGAAGTAGGAAAGTTTAGGCATAGAGAATACTGGAGAATGAAGTTTTTGGGACCTCTGAGTAAGACACCCGCGCCGCTTCTAATCTCGCAAGACGAGCCGTCAAGATAAACCTCCCACTGTAGCGCCCCGAACTTCCAATATGATATCTCAGAAATACGTTGCACAATTCCTAGCATCAACTTCAATTGCAATAGTAAACATAGCCAAAAACACAGATAATTTTTATTTCAACTTTTATTATATCACTTGTTTACAAACACAGCGGAATACAAAGCACCTTGAATTACAATCTTTTCTTTACAACACTTCTTTTACAAATTACATAAGCCATCACATCACTTAAACTCAAACATCCAAATCTCAAGCTATAAGTAATCACCTGTAAAACATGAGGCTACAGATAACCCTAACCCCCAAAACTACAGGGGTCAGCCATAACGGTGTCAGTGACATAAAAATAAAACAATATAAATAAAACATAGAGCATAGAGTCATCAACAACATGTATTAACAGCAAGAATAAATGAAATGAGAAATAACAATAAGTAAAGCATGAAAACATTAAGGAATATCAGATAGTAAATAGTCATACAAGAAAACATCAAGTGAATCTAGACTAAGTGTCAAGTGTAGGAAAAAACAGGAAAACACAAGCATAAAACTAAGTCAAGAAAACATCAATGCTATATGCTGACTCTCTAATGCATACTTGTCAGATTCTATGCATTCCATAGTACATAGGTCCGGTGCAAACCCTTAACGATCTCCACGTTATAGGGTTAAATCCCTCGTTATGCAACTAATCCTACTACGGTGATAGAAAACAAGATCCAGAATACTCCGAGAATAGGCACCACAGCCCTCAACGCGCAAGCATCATGTAAGAATAGCTCTAAAACAGCAGAATCACCTCCCAATAGTGTACCCGATGAATAGGCTTGCAAGGCCCTCGACGTGCAGATACACTAGGTACATTTCGTGAATAGGCCTGCCGATCCTCGACACGCGAATGCACCCTTCATGCTCCGTGAATAGGCCTGCAGACCCTCGACATGCGAATGCACCCTGCATGCTCCGTGAATAGGCCTGCAGACCCTCGACACGTGAACATACAAATGTCCTCTCGAGACAGAACACAAACATTCCTGGAACGCATCTATTGGACTAAACAGACCAAGGGCATATACTCACGTTTTCCAAGTTCCATCACATCTCCACTAGTGCATGTCCTTAAGTTGGTTATTATTAAAAGACAAAAATCCTCATCTCTAGAGTTAGTGTATCCTGCCGGACTTAAATACTCAACAACAATCCCAAGACCCAACTGGTCTAAATCAACAAATCTCATCTGCCGGTTCACAGGACTCACACTCAACTCCTAGAGATATCATCAAGATCAAAACTCACAAATCCATCATCAAAACGGTCATATGAAGAAACTTCTCCAATCATTAAAATCCAAATCTTATATAAAATTCCAGAATCCAAATAAATATTAAATCTATTAAATAACTAAAAATCATATTTTTAAGTTGTAGAATATCACAAAACATCAACACCTTTGAAATTACATATAGCTCAATAAGGTCCAAAAGAATACATTTAAAGTTCCAACATAAATCTCTATAAAACATTTAAATCTATAGTAAAACATTTTTTGAAATAATATAATATTAAAGGAACAATCATTTGAAGAAACATCAGAAAAACTCAAGAAACATCAGTCGAGCGGTAACAGTCGACTGTAAACAGTCATCAGGTCGACTGTCCAGAGCGAACACCCAACACTTCAAGAAATATAATTCTAAGTAGTAGCAGTCGACTGTAAAAAGTCATCGGTCAACTGTCCACGGCGAAAATTCAAAACTTCGAGAAAACATCAAAACAGAGCAGAGACAGTCGACTATAAAAATGGGTCAGTTGACTGTTCCGCACAAAATTTCTAGAAAATGAGAAAACATAGCAGCCATGTAGCGACGGACGACTGTAAAGTTCAACCGATCGACTGTCAACCTGTAGACTGCAATTTTTAGTTGTGCACATTTCAACCGATACGGAATTTTACTTTATGAAACCGAATTCTTTAAAAAAAATATTTCTGATATGATCAAATAAAACTTATAGGATATACAAAGATCCATAAAAACCAATCAAAACCACTTGAATTAGTCAAAATAGCAAATTTGTTGATTCTCTTCACAAAAAAAACGAATTTGTGCATATATCAAAAGTAAAGTTTTTAAGAATCAATTACTCATCGAAATAACTTCGTATTTTGTTCCAAACCTTACCAATACCAAAATAAGTTGAGATATGGTCAAATCCTTCGAAAATACATAAAGACTCAATTTCTTCAAAAACAATGAAAGACGATATTCATGTAAATTGTTTGTGCATGTTCGTGCACCAAAGAAAACTTCACAAATCCATCGATTAGAAATAACAACATATTCAGATTTAATCTTAGTATTTGAGAAATCCAAATTCAAATAAAACCTTTCACAAATCATAAAATTCTCAATTTCGTTGTATTACATCAAATCCAATTCAATTTATCCCAAATCCAATTCTCAAGACATGATCTCTTATTTCATTAGTCCTTCTCAACTTTCTCAAACTCAATCACTATGATTAACTCATGAACATAAACAAATTTAATATTTCCATAATCAAGTTGCATTCATCAAAACTCAATAATAATAAAAATCTCATCTTTAAATCAAATTATGCATAACATCCACCATACTCAAACAAACCAGCATTAATCTAAAAGAAATAGCCTACTCATGATTCATATTAGGTCATTCAACAATCTCAAATCATCTACATGCAATTCTACTCATAAATATCTAGGTTTTCATAAAAGATCCAATTTTTAATTCACCAATTCATCCAATCAATCATATAAATACATACCCAAACCCTAGCATACTTTCTAGTAGATGGTACAACACATACAACATTCAAAGAACAAAACAAAATAAATATATCACTCATCTGGTTGAAGAAATCGAACGAAGACAAATAGAAAATAAGAAAAGCCTCTCCTTCGCAAGAAATTCAAGATCTTCTCTTTAAATCTCTAAGAAATAATAATAACAAAATCCTTTGTGTTGTGCAGCGAAAGATGGCTGCACTCCACCTTTTAAATAGGCCGGAATTAAGATTCTAGGGTTTTTGAATATGTTTGCAAAATACTCCTTTTAAAATATACCTTTACGTAATTAGATCCCCATAGTAGGAAATTAGTTATAACCAATTTAATCAAGTTCAAAAATCAAAAAAACCCCACTAGCATCAGCTGGCACTGTAGGGAAAACCCAAAAAATAATTTTGCATTTTCACCCCCTTCAAATAGCAATTTTGCAAAAAGGATCATCTTTTATCGAAACTTGCAAAATAAATCAAATTCATCAAAATAAAAAGTAAAATTTTTAACCCTGAGTTGACTAGGCATTATACCCAACCCAAAAATCCAAAAATCTAGAGTTTTCACTCCAATTGGTAATTTTGCACAAAAGTCCTTCTTTTTGTAATATTTGCAAATAGGTCCAATAAATATCAGAAAAATCCAGAAAATTCACAAATAATATATAATAATAAATAATGATTTTTCACAAAATAATTTTTGACTTTGAACTTCCCAAGAAAACATTTGCACGTGTTTTTCACGTGTAAAAGATAAATTTTCAGAAAAATATTTATTAAATCTCCAAAAATCATTTTAATTCATTTATAAATCTTTAAAATAATATTTAAAAATTCGGGGCACTACATCACTCCCTCCTTAGAATAGTTCTGTCCTCAGAACTACTACTAATAGGGTCCAAACAAAAATAAGCAAAGAAATTGAAATCTCATAAATGAAAACATAGTTAAAGAAATACAATCACACAAGAGAATGTAATCTAACAAAAGAAATACAATTCAACTCAAAGAGCACAATCATTAAAAAAAACACAATCATACAAAAGTTTAGGAAAAACATTCCGCATGCGATCCTCCGACTTCCAAGTAGCTCCCGCTGCGCACTCTGATAACTTGCCATCGGAAACCATGCTGCAACAACCTCTGAATCTCTGCATCTAACTCTGGCCTTCTACCATCTGCTTCAACCTTCCAAGGATCAGTGGCCACTCCCTCCTTAGGAAGGACATGACCAAGAAAAGCTACCTCAAACTTGTAGCTCAAAAGAGATCAATACCAAATGCCCACCACACTCGATATCACATTCTTCGTAGTATCGATCAGCAATCAATTCTTCCCCTGATGGTGTTGCCACCGTCAAGGCTCCGCCTGGAAACACCTTAAGCTCCACACCTAAGACTAGCAAAATTGGGCGACACAAATGTATGCAAGAAAACAGTATCAAATAAAACTTTTGTTTTTATTCCATTAACCAAAACAAATTCTGTTACATAGAGAATGATACTCAAATATCAAATTTATTCTCAAACAAAGTTTTACTTAATACATAAATGAATGAAATCAAAATTCTTGCACATCCTGGATCACATCCCTGAGTTACCTGCATCCTCCTCAGTCAATGCGAACACTCGCCCCTGCCTCAGAACTTTGCCTCTGCCTGCACCATCCTTTTTCAGCTGTGGACAGTTTGGTCGGATATGCCCTTCATGACCACACTGATAACAAACCTGCGCCCTCCGAGGCTTGGTGCATGCTGCCTGATAATGACCTGCCTCTCCACAGTTGAAACAAGTCACGCCCTAAATTATGGGCGCCTTCTGCACTGGCCCACTAAACTTGCCCTACTTCACTGGGAACTCCTTCCCATTCTGACTATCTGAGCTTCTTGTTCTTGTTCCAGGTCTTCTGCTTCTTCTGGAATTGGTCCATATCCTCTTCTGTCATAGCTGCTCTCCTGACCAGCTTATCAAACCTCCTGATGCCCAACGGAATCATCCTCTACTTCAAATTTGGCCTTAAGCCCAGCTCGAATTTCTTGGCCTACTTCGTCTCATCAACAATCAGCTCCGGTGCATACCTTGACAGCTGAGCGAACTTAGTTTCATATTCGTTCACTGTCAAATTGCCTTGCTGCAGATTCAAGAATTTCATTGCCTTCTTCTCCTGAATATCCAGAGGAAATAAACGATCCCTAAACTCATTCAGAAAAGCCTCCCAAGTCACTTGCTGATCTCCGAGAGTCATCTTTACTGACTGCCACCAAATGCAAGCATCCTTCTCTAATTGCATTGCAGCCAACTTCACCTTATTGACTGCTAGAGTCTCCAAGACTTCGAAAACCATATCTATCTGTCTAATCCAATCATCAGCCCTCTCTGGATCAGACTGCCCCTCAAACACAGGTGGCTTCATCCGCTTAAAGGACTCAACTTGGTTGATCGGATCAGCATTAACAAATACTGGTCCAGCCCCTAATTCTGATTCTGGTTCTGTGCCATATTAGCTGCCATGAATGTGTTCAAGGTCTAATACACGCTAGCAATCTCAGTCTCAAGGTCAAGTCCTGCTCCATGGGAACCTTCAGCGCCATCACCATTACCACCATTCTTGGTCCTGGGTCCTGCCATTCGACTGAATACTGCAAAATGAGGGTGAAGTTAGAGCATCACAATACAATTCACATCCATATCAATACCCTATGGCAAAACTCCAAGCATACCCCAAACTAAAACATCATGTTCTAATTTGGGGGGGGGCCTAGGCCAACCTGTTATGATAAAAAAAAACATCATGTTCTAACTCTATGTGATACTCACACTCTAATGTCCACACCTAGGTACTCACGCTCTAATGTCCACACCTAGGTTCATTTTTACACCATATTTATTATTACTATTGCTCTGATACCAATCTCTGTAGCGCCCCGAATTTCCAATATGATATCTCAGAAATGTGTGGCACAATTCTCAGCATCAACTTCAATTGCAATAGTAAACATAGCCAAAAACATAGATAATTTTTATTTCAACTTTTATTACATCACTTGTTTACAAACACAGTGGAATACAAAACACCTTGAATTACAATCTTTTCTTTACAACACTTCTTTTACAAATTACATAAGTCATCACATCACTTAAACTCAAGCATCCAAATCCCAAGCTATAAGTAATCACCTGTAAAATATGAGGCTACAGATAATCCTAACTCCCAAAACTACATGGGTCAGCCATAACGGTGTGAGTGACATAAAAAGAAAACAACATAAATAAAACATAGAGCATGGAGTCATCAACAACATGTATTAACAGCAAGAATAAATGAAATGAGAAATAACAATAAGTAAAGCATGAAAACATCAAGGAATATAAGATAGTAAATAGTAATACAAGAAAACATCAAGTGAATCTAGACTAAGTGTCAAGTGTAGGAAAAACAGGAAAACACAAGCATAAAACCAAGTCAAGAAAACATCAACGCTATATGCTGACTCTCTAATGCATACTTGTCGGATTCTATGCATTCCATAGTACATAGGTCCGGTGCAAGTCCTTAACGATCTCCACTTTATAGGGTTAAAATTCCTCGTTATGCAACTAATCCTACTACGGTGATGAAAAATAAAATCCAGAATACTCCGCAAATAGGCACCACAGCCCTCAACGCGCAAGCATCATGTAAGAATAGCTCTAAAAATGGAGAATCACCTCCCAACCGTGTACCCCACGAATAGGCTTGCAAGGCCCTCGATATGTAGATACACCAGGTACTTTCCGTGAATAGGCCTGCCCACCCTCGACACGCTAATGCACTCTGCATGCTCCGTGAATAGGCCTGAAGACCCTTGACACGCGAACATACAAATGTTCTCTCGAGACAGAACACAAACAGTCCTGGAACGCATCCGTTGGACTAAACAGATCAAGAGCATATACTCACGTTTCCCAATTTCCATCACATCTCCACTAGTGTCTGTCCTTAAGTTGGTTATTATTAAAACACAAAAGTCCTCATCTCTAGAGTAAGTGTATCTTGCCGGATTTAAATACTCAACAACCTCAAGACCCAACTGGTTTAAATCAACAAATCTCATCTGCCGGTTCACAGAACTCCCACTCAACTCCTAGAGATATCATCAAGACCAAAACTCACAAATCCATCGTCAATACAGTCATATGAAGAAACTTCTCCAATCAACAAAACCCAAATCTTATATAAAATTCCAGAATCCAAATAAATATTAAATTTATTAAATAACTGAAAATCATATTTTTAAGTTGTAGAATATCACAAAACATCAACACCTTTGAAATTACGTATAGGTCAATAAGGTCCAAAAGAATGCATTTAAAGTTCCAACATAAATCTCTATAAAATATTTAAATGTGTAGTAAAACATCTTTTGAAATAATATAATATTAAAGGAACAATCATTCGAAGAAACATTAGAAAAACTCAAGAAACATCAGTCAAAGCGGTAACAGTCGACTGTCTAGAGCGAAAACCCAACACTTCAAGAAATATAATTCTAAGTAGTAGCAATCAACTGTAAGAAGTCATCGGTCGACTGTCCAGAGAGAAAATCTGAAACTTCGAGAAAATATCAAAACAGAGCAGAGATAGTCGACTGTAAAAATGGGTCAGTCGACTGTTCCACGTGAAATTTCAAGAAAATGAGAAAACACAGCAGCCATGTAAAGACGGTTGACTGTAAAATTCAACCGGCCGACTGTCGACCTGCAGATTGCAGTTTTTAGTTGTGCGCATTTCAACCGATACGAAGTTTTACTTTATGAAACTGAATTCTTTAAAAAGGATATTTCTGATATGATCAAATACAACTTATAGGATATACAAAGATCCATAAAAACTAATCAAAACTACTTGAATTAATCAAAATAGCAAATTTGTTGATTCTCTTAAAAAAACAAATTTGTGCATATATCAAAAGTAGAGTTTTTAAAAATCAATTACTCATCGAAATAACTTCGTATTTTGTTCCAAACCTTATCAATACTAAAATAAGTTGAGATATAGTCAAATCCATCGAAAACACATAAAGACTCAATTCCTTCAAAAACAATGAAAGACAATATTCATGTAAATTGTTTGTGCATGTTCGTACACCAAAGAAAACTTCACAAATCCATCGATTAGAAATAACAACATATTCAGATTTAATCTTAGTATTTGAGAAATCCAAATTCAAATAAACCTTTCACAAATAACAAAATCTCCAATGTAGTTGTATTACATCAAATCCAATTCAATTTATCCCAAATCCAATTCTCAAGACATGATCTCTTAATTCATTAGTCCTTCTCGACTTCCTCAAACTCAATCATCATGATTAACTCATGAACATAAATAAATTTAACATTTTCATAATCAAGTTGCGTTCATCCAACCTCAATAACAATAGAAATCTCAGCTTTAAATCAAATTATGCATAACATCCACCATACTCAAACAAATCAGCATTAATCCAAAAGAAATAGCCTACTCATGATTCATAATAGGTCATTCAAGAATCTCAAACCATTCACATGCAATTCTACTCATAAATATCTAAGTTTTCATAGAAGACCCAATTTTTAATTCACTAATTCATCCAATCCATCATATAAATTCATAACCAAACCCTAGCATGCTTTCTAGTAGATGAAACACCACATACAACATTCAAAGAACTAAATAAAATAAATATATCACTTACCTGGTTAAAGAAATCGAACGAAGACAAATAGAAAATAAAAAAAGCCTCTTCTTCGCAAGAAATCCAAGATCTTCTCTTTAAATCTCCAAGAAATAATAATAACAAAATCCTTTGTGTTGTGCAGCGAAAGACGGTAGAACTCCACCTTTTAAATAGGCCGGAATTAAGATTCTAGGGTTTTTGAATACATTTGCAAAATACTCCTTTTAAAATATACCTTTACGTAATTAGATCCCCAAACTATGAAATTATTTAAAACCGATTTAATCGAGTTCAAAAATTAAAAATACCCCCACTAGCATCAGCCGGCACTGTAGGAAAAACCCAGAAAATAATTTTGCATTTTCACCCCCTTCAAATAGCAATTTTGCAAAAAATATCCTCTTTTATCGAAACTTGTAAAATGAATCAAATTCATCAAAAAAAAGTAAAATTTTTAACCCTGAGTTGACTAGGCATTATACCCAGCCCAAAAACCCCAAATCTGGAATTTTCACTCCAATTGGTAATTTTGCACAAAAGTCCTTTTTGTGATATTTGCAAATAGGTCCAATAAATATTAGAAAAATTCAAAAAATTCACAAATAATATCTAATAATAAATAATGAATTTCTACACAATAATTTTTGACTTTGAACTTCCCAAGAAAATATTTTCTCGTATTTTGTACGTGTAAAAAGATAAATTTTCAGAAAAATATTTATTAAATCTCCAAAAATCATTTTAATTCATTTATAAATTTTAAAAATAATATTTGAAAATACGGGGTACTAAACCCACTTTGATTCCTCTTCTTGGATTTTAGAAGGCTTAGGAATGGTGTACTTTATGATGAATTTGGCGATGGTCTATCCTTTAATAGCCATCCTGGGTTGGTAGCTGATGTCGTACTGGCTCAGCTCGATCAATCAATTGATTAAGAAGCCTAAATTCTCTGGCTTGTGGAAGACTGCCTTGAGGGGCTATCCGTGAGGACCTGGATCGAGTGGACTTGAAAGTACGGGCGGAGCTTCTGTGACATAACCAGAGTATAAGCGACCTTTTCCATCTTGGCATAACGGGTGTCAGCTGCGAGTAGAACTTTGCTAACGTAGTAGAGAGGTTTCTGAACCTCATCCTCCTCTTTGACCAATACGGCGTTGAGCGCGTGTTCTGAGGCCGACAGGTAGAGAATGAGGAATTCGCCTAGCTTGGGCTTGCTTAGGAGATGAGGGTTGGCGAGGTAAGTTTTCACTTGGTCGAACGCCTGCTACTAAGAGTCTCTCCATTCAAAACCTTTCGCCCTTCATAGGGCCTTGAAAAAGGGGAGCGACTTCTCCCAAGACTTAGAGAGGAAGCGGCTGATGGACGCTAGTTGCCCCGTAAGTCGCTGTACTTCCTTTATATTTCTTGGAGGGGCCATGTCAATTATGGCATGAATCTTCTCGGGGTTCACCTCTATGCCGCGCTGGATTACAACTAATCTGAGAAACTTTCCTGAGGACAAGCCGAAGGTTCATTTAGAAGTTAAACCTTATGTTGTGGAATCAGAGGACACCAAAAGCTTCCTCGAGGTCGGCCACATGGTCCTGCCCGGGCGGCTCTTTACAAGCATGTCATCAACATATACCTCCATATTTCGACCGATATGCACTTTGAAGACCCGATTGAGGACCCTCTGGTATATGGCACCGGCGTTCTTCAGCCCGAATGATATGACCCGGTAACATTAGAGAACTTGGTCGGTTATGAAGGTTGTCTTGGCGATGTACGAAGGGAACATTCGGATCTGGCAGTAGCCTGAAAAGACATCCATGACGATCAGTAGTTCGTGACCTGATGTCGCATCGATTAGAGCATCAATGTTTGGGAGGGAGAACGGATCTTTGGGGCATGCCTTATTGAGGTCCGTGAAGTATATACAAATCCTCCATTTCCTGCTCACCTTTTTTACCATTACGACATTAGCAAGCCACTCGAGATTGCTGACCTCTTGTACGAACCGGGCGGAATGCATTTTGTCTACCTCTTTTTTCACCACATGTTGCCTCTCGGGAGCGAACTTACGTTGCTTCTTCTGGATCGGCTTAGAGCCTGGGTGGATGCTCAACTTGTGCATGATGAGGTCTTCAGAAATCCCGGGCATGTCTGATGGCTTCCAGACGAAGAGGTCGACATTTTGGTGGATACACTTGATGATGGTCGGCCTTAGGTCTGGAGACAGAGATCTGCTGATGCGGAACCATTTAGATTTATCTTCCGCATCGAAATAAACATCTTCCAGCTCGTTCACGGGCTCAACTCGGGCTGGTTCCTTTCGGACAGAATTTCCACTGCATCAAGGGGGAATACCCCACCCCCTACTGTGGTCATATAGCACGAACGTGCAGATTCCTGGTTTCCCCGAACGTTAGCGACTCCGAGGTCGGTGAGAAATTTTAGTTTCAGGTGGTAGGGGGAGGGGACTGCCTGAAAAGAGCAGAGGCTGGGTCAGCCAAGAATGGCATTATACGTGGCCTTGATATTGACCACCATGAAGTCCATCAATTCGGTTTGCATAATCGGGGTCATCCCAGTGGTCACATCAAGTGTGACGATCCCCTCAATTCGGACGGGGACTCCGGAGAACTCGTGAAGGGTGTACCCGACCGGTTTTAACTTCTCGCAGGGGAGCTTGAGGTTTTCCAAAGCAGCCAAAAAGAGAATGTTGACCGAGCTTCTGTTATCCACGAGAATTCGGTGAACTTCATAGTTTTCCATGCCAAGGCAGATGACCAGGGCATCACAATGCGGGAGCTGGACGCCCTCCAGGTCTTCTCCTAAGAAGGAGACCACCTGCTGCTGAACCTTGGGAGGCGGTTGGTCGTGGACCGAATTCACTTCCCGCAAGAAGGCCTTACGGGAGGTGTTGGATTCCCCTCCCATGGGCCCGCCATGGACACAGTGTAGGATGGCCGGCCCCCCGATTTCTTTGGGCTCAGGTTCCTGCTCGGGTTGTCTACTGACCATTCGAGGAGGAGGCGAAGGCCTCAAATTTCTCGAATCCCTCCGATCTCTTTGGTTGGTCCGAGTGAACTCCCTTAGGTACCTTCTCTGAATGAGGGCTTCGATCTCGTCTTTAAGGTTGCAGCAGTTGTCCGTCTCGTGTCTATGGTCTCGGTGAAACCGGCAGTAGAACCTTTCGTCCCTTTTTTGTTGTTGCTCGATCGGGGAGGGTCTCGGACGATTCCTTTGTCTTCGATCTCCAAGAGGATGGCCGACACGTCCTGGGTCAGCGGCGTGTATCTTTCAAAATGAGGAACCGGAGGCAACCTTTTCTGACCATACGCGTCCTTCAGGGCCTTCTTAGCGGGCACGGCATCGTCTGTTTTTTACTTCTCCTCGGTAGTAATTTCTTTAATGCCTTTGAGGTGCATAGCTTTCTCAGCCCGAATGTACTTCTCGACCCTATTGAGAAGGTCGGAAAAGTCGAGGGGCAGTTTCTTGGCTAATGAGGCATTTAACTGGTCGTGGTAAACATTATGCCGGAAGGCTGCGGAAGTGACGCCCGCATCGAGAAAGGAAACCTCCCTTGCCTCGGTGGTGAACCTTCGCACGAACTCTCGGAGGGACTCTCCCTCCTTCTACTTGAGGTCCAGGAGGGACGCGCTCGTCTTCTCGACCTTTCAGCTGATCACGAAGTGAGATAATAAGTCCCCCTCTAATTGGTCGAACGAAAAACTGAGCCAGGGGCAATTTTCGAAAAACATTCCCGTGCTTGATCGCAAAAAGTGGCAGGAAACGTGCAGCAGAGGAAAGGATCCGAGGCACTGTGAATCATCATGAGGATTTTAAACCCTTCCATGTGATCAGCGGGATCACCCTCCCCGTTGTATGTCTCGAATGGTGGGGGTCTGAAATTCCTCGGGATTTTGCCCTCTAGTATTGATTCGGAGAAACAGGGTCGGTGCGATCGGTACCCTTGCACAGATTGTGTCCGCCCTCTTCGATATGGGCGATACGGTTCTCCATCTCCTAGAGGCACCGAAGGACGGCCTTGTCTTGTCACTATGGGCGAGTCGAACCGTAAGATTCGCTCCCCTGGGCTTCTGGTCGAGGACCGGTATTGTTGCGTGCCTCGGTCCAGGGGCCGCCCCGGATGGCCTGGAGGACCACGTTCTTAAAGTTTTGGAACTCGTCTCTAATGACCGGGGTCTGCTCGTCCTGGCCACGAGGAGGCGGGTGCTCCAGGGGTGAGTGTCTGTGCCTTTATGATCGTTCTTGGGTCGGCTGGACGCTGTGGGTCGGAGCCAAGTTGGAAGCGGCCCCTACCCTCGACCAGCTAAGCTGTCGGTGCTAAATGACATGCCGTAAATCGCGGGTGACCGAGCATGAAGCGCTCGGTTCGGGTCCAGCGGCACTACTGACTCGTGGTCGGTTAGAGCCCTAGTTGTTCACATGGTTGTGAGAGGGAGGAGGGTGAAGAATCTTTTAGCTTTGGGAGCCATGAGAGGGCTTGGCTTCAAGAGAGAGCTGAGGCAGGGATCAAATCGGTGTCAGTGACGTAAAGATATCCACAGACGGCGCCAACCTGATGCTGCTTGTTTTTTGTGTGGGGCAACATGTATGAGTCATTGTAATTTTGTGGTGGAAGAAGCGACACTGGAACAGATCTGGGCCTCGGACCGATGTTCGGGCTGTATATTTGGCTCGGAGGAAGCAGGAGAGGGGTAGAGGCTGAGTGCTCGGTTAGGATCCTAGTACCTGCAGAATGCCTAGAAACACCGGGAGAGATTTCGGCGACAGGCCCTCCGACGATCTAGTCAGTTACTGGAATAGTAACAGTAGCTAGGATTCTGGTGGAGAAAAGTTTATTACCTTATGCAAGGAGGAGGGGGTCTGGTATTTATAGGCAGGACTAACGGGTTACAGACCCTAACGGGCCAGATCGGACCCGTTAGCCTGTGGGCCTAAATTGGCAGAAGCCCGTTGGACCTGTTTGACTTGATGATCATGAAGGAGTTGATCTTGAGGGGATCGAGCGGTCCTGATTTGATTGGGCTCTTTTTACCTATATCAAGTAACTTTAAGTTATTAAGATAAATATTTTATTATTTTTAATATCCATTAATTATTTTTCGAAAAAAAAATATTTTATTCTTTTATGGTATTTTTACACAATCACAAATTCATTTAAATTCAATACTTTTATACAATAATTAGTAGTGGATGTAGCATCACTCCTTTTTTATAACAGTGGTTGTAGGGATGGCATCAGGGCCGGGCTGGTCCGGGACCGGCCCGGCCCCCCCTCCAATCCGGGCTGGCCCCTGAACCGGCCCCCACCCAGTCGGTTCAGGTCCGGTCCCCAATTTTGCAACAAAAGCCCGGTTAGGCCCGGCCCGCTCGAGGCCCGGGACCGGTTGAACCGGCCCGGCCCGCCAGTTGGCTGTTTTTTTTTTCCCAGAAAATTTAGACAAATTAGACAAAATTAGACAAATTTGTTGTTGTTTGTTTTTTATTACTGACTCATTTAGTTGTTGTTTGTTTTTAATTATTATCCTCTAATATCTAAATCCAGTATTGCTAGTAGATTATTGGTAACCTGACAAAAAATCTGAAAAGGAAGATATTCAATCTTTTAAAAACAATGAAATTCATGTCCATGTACAACATTATCATGATAATCTTCAACACGCTGAAAATCAGGCATGCTAATTTAAATTAATTACAAATTTCTACTATAACTATATTGAATGCTAAACCAAGGGAGACTATTTTCTCTGCTTCAGAAATTTACGAAAATATTCTTCCTACTCTTGACCATTTCACAGATGTAAAACTATTATGATTCTAAAGAAACACTGTGATTAGTATATACTAAACAAAAGCTTAAGAGAAACCACTTCCAAATAAAGTTAACTATGAAAAACTAAGTGGAGGCCATCTCGATCTTTAAATTCAAGTAATTCCATTGATTTGTAATTTGATCTAAAAAGACAAAGTTGTATGAATTTTATTCAAGTACTTAATTTTATTCAAGAAATTCAAATTTATTAAATCATGTACTTTATTTATTCATGTACTTCGATTATTTATGAAATTTTATTCTTTGCAATTGTTATAAAATTACAAATCCATAAACTTGATCTTTAATAATACTTTACAAAAAAAAAAAAAAATCCACATACACAGGCTAGGCCCGGCCCGGCCCGCTAACCGGCCCGGCCCGGCCCGGCCCCCACACTAGGGGCCGGGGGCCAGGTCCGGGCCAAAGTTTCTTACCTTGAGCCCAGCCCGGCCCGGCCCGCGTAATGAAGGAGCCCGGTCCGGATGGCTCGGGACCGGTCAAAACCCGATCAAACCCGGCCCGGCCCGATCGGAATGGCCGAATGCCATCCCTAAGAGCATCTGTAGTCGTTATCTATATATCGATAATATCGATATATAGCTGAAAAAGTAGCTGCAGTCGTTTGCTATATATCGATATTATCGATAAATAGCTACAGTGCATTGCTATATTTGAGAGAGGAAATAGCTTTATCGATAAGTCAGCGACGGTGGTCGAAGAGCCGTCCGTTTCGTGCAAAACACTGTTGTCGGCGTCGGACGGCATTCGATATGCCGTCCGTTTCAATTTTTCCGCATTTAATTAGCTGTTAATGCAGCTATGCAGTTAAGTAGCTATTAATTAAGTATAGTCTTCTGCAATTAATGCAGCTATGATATCAGTGCAATTAATGCAGCTATGCTTAGTCTTCATGTGCAGTTAAGTATAGTCTTCTGCAATTAATTAAGTAGCTATTAATTAAGTAGCTATTAATTAAGTATAGTCTTCTGCAATTAAGTATAGTTAGGTGCAGTTAAGTTGCTTAGTGTCGGACGGCACTTCATGTGCCGTCCTAGACATGCGCCTGCGTTTTTGCACTTTTTGGCCTCCGACGGCATTTCGTATCCCGTCCCTTAATATTAAATAGTTTTTTGCTATAATATAGCTTACGACGAGTACAGCGGAATCGTAATATCTATTTCTATTTATCGATATATGAATAAATTTATAGAAAACGACTACAGATGCTCTAAGTGGTTGAGAAACTCAGAATGATTTGCAGTATTTTCGAACGGAGAGAGTATAAATAAGCATAAAACAAATCCTATGAAACTCCACCATATAGGTTTTCCCTATGGAGCCCTTCTATTCTCAAGATACGACTTGAAAATAGATATTCGGAAGAATTGCTTTACGATGGGTGACAAAGTATAGGATCCTACACTGTATGTTCCATAGAATACTTCGTTAGTTCCGAAGTCTGAGACTGTCAAGTCTTTGGTCAAATGGCTTTAATGAGAGTGGGCCCCATTAACGTGACTTTCAAAGCTAGGCGTCGCCCTATCCTGAACGGAAAAAGATAGACACGCATCATGACACGTCAGCGTCAACAATGACGGTGACGTCACCCCATAACCGTTTTCCTCTTTTTTTTTCGCTACTTTGATGGGGAAGACTGAAGATGACCCACGTCAAGCTTCTACAGGGAGTAGTTTTGTATGGGAATTTTTTTAAATTAAAAAAGTACCGTCTGATGTCTATAATCTCTAATATTATGAAGTGAGAGTTTGAATTATATAATTTATAGGAAAATTGTAATTTGTATATTCAGTATCTAATCTCAACTATTCATTTCAAAGTGGAGTTATATCAATCATTTATTTACTCAATTGAGATTAGTTACCATAACACCTTCAAAGTTCAAATTTATTTATGACATAATTAATTACAAAAGTGTTACTCTTATAAAATAAAAATTAGTGACACTAGAGATATGAGTAAAATACGATCTCAATTTCGAAACCAGATTATGTCGTAGTATTTAATCATATATATATATATATATATATAATAAATTACAATGAAAGCTATCAAGTGGCTCTCCTTCAATCTCTCCCAAAATCAATGACCCAGATCTAATATCACGAAACACATTTTTTCCCCAAAAATTCTCCCCCAAAACTCAAAGTCAAATCCCCCCAAAAACAACTCATTTATTTATTTAATTATTTCTCTCTCTCTCTCTCTCTCTCTTCTCTCTCTCTCTCTCTCTCTCTCTCTCTCTCTCTCTATATATATATATATATATATATATAGTTAGTCTATTAGGAGATGGTTAGATGGGCTCCTTATCGTGAGCGGGAGATCTCAGCTGTACGATCGCGTTTGATTGCGATCAAACGGCTCATATCCCATCCCACACACCTTCTGACTTGTTGAGGTGCAAAATGGTCAAATTGAGAGCCATTTCCTTCTTTCTCGCTCAAATCACACCCCTCTCTCTTCCGCTCCTGCCTCTTTCGTTGTCAAAAAAAAAACCCTATTTCGATCTGAGACTCAGCTCACGCCCTCTCCTTCCCGCTCTCACTCTTTCATTGTCGAGAAAACCCTACTTCTTATCGTGAGCTGTTCTCTCTCTCCTCGACGACAAACCGTCCTCTCTCTATCTTCGAGGAGAAACCCAAATCGCTGTTAGGGTTTCAATTTCTACTCTCAGTGGGTTCTGCATCACTCTTCGACGACAAACCCAAATCACGAGGTGGGTTTCGATTTCGACTTCTACTCTCAATTGTAACGCCCCGAATTCCAAATCACTGAATTCGAGATGTTCTTCAGGATCTTTTCACTTTTCTCGAGTACAATTTTACAAGGAATTTCAAACTTTTCTTTTTACATCAGAGTTACAACATCTTACATTTAAATTTACACAGCGGAAGCAAAATATACAACGTTTACATAAATGAACAACAACATAATGAGATCTTTATGCATCCATTCCTCTTTACATGTAATTTATCCTGCACACAAAACTGTGGGTACGTCAGTTTATTCAACCGACGATAATTATACATGGCCATCCTCTCTATGCCAGAAACAGTATAATGAATCTCATTTCTTAACAAATCACAATCTTGTTCATAATAAGCATGTAAAATCAAAAGGGAACTTTTAGAGATGTCGTGTCGTGATTGTGCACTTAATCCTTAATGCAATTTATTTAATTTTCACATGACACTAATGCACACTTGTTCGAATTCTATGCATCCCATACTACATAGGTTCGAGGGCAAGCCTCTTAATCGTTCTTCATTTTTGTAGGGTTCAATCCCCCGCCATGACTTACTCTACTTCTGTAAATTCAATGAGTATCTTAGATGATTCTATGAGTACAAGCATGTATCCTGGCCCCTGGAGTAGAATTTCGCGCCATGTCTTGACTCGTCAAGCATGCATTCTGCGACAATTCAGCCTCCTCCCCGAACACACTCCTCTTGCAGTCACCAAAACATCCCACAAGCGTGACTAGAGTCCGATCATTACTGAGTTGTGCCCGCGCCATGTCTTGACTCGTCAAGCATGCATTTTGCGGCTCACACACCCGCACCGTACCCTAGCTCTCATACTCATGTTTTTCTCTCACCTTCATCACCTCCACACTATGTATTAAAGTTACATTAGAATCATGAATAAAAACCAAGCTCTAGAGTTAGCCTCTCCATCAACCGGACTTATCATTTCATTTCACTCGACCAACCTGGTCTATTTCTAATATCATTTCATTTCACTGCCGGAGAGACTTAGCTACTCCTTCGTTCAATTTCAATTTCACAATATCCAATTGAGCATCATCAGCCCATCATTTATTTTAGAGTCTCACAGACTTTTTCATCATGATTTAGCCTTTCATAATTATTCATTTAATTCTCAATTCTCATCTATGATTCATTTCACATAATTCATACAGCCATAAACAGAATCCATCGATTCAAATCATACAGTTCATAATTACCAAGAGCAAAATAACATGAAGTTCAAATATATCCAAGTATACTCTGTACAGTCGACTTGGACGAATACCAGTCGACTCATACAGTCACACACAGTATCATCATAATTGCTCGGGATAGTCGACTGTTGTACATCACCAGTCGCCTGTCTCGCACTTTTCATGTTCACAATATGTTCTCGTGACAGTCGACTATTCATCGATCAGCCGTCTCTCTTGGAGATTTCAACAGCATAATTTCTAAGTCCAGATCAGTCGACTTGCTACATGCATCGGTCGACTGGACAGATCCATTTTCCATTAAGGAGATTATTTACAGTTCTTACATGTACTTGCATCATGATATCAATTCACCATATACGTAAATTCATGTTTTATAAACAGAGTCTCCTCTTGTTCAGTAGCATTCACAGCACAATTTTCCAAGTTACTAACATGCTCTTTTAGAGAAAACTACTCTAAACATGCATTCACATTGCTCATACTTACTTACAACAATGAAGGTACAAATCTCAAGTCATCATAATGGGTCTATATAGATAGAATATCTTTATTCAGGGAACTTTCAAATAGTCATATTCAGAATGAAGTACCAGTCGACTTAACACAACGTCAGTCGACTGCGCCGACAATTTAAGTTATTTATCGCTATTAGTTCTTTTCATTTATTTACCTTCCCTCCATCATATGTGTCATAGGGAAAATGTACATTTAACAATCACACCATCATGTCTATTTGCACACATTTTATCAGCACATTACGAAAAGTAGTGTCTCGTACCAGTCGGCTGTCTCACATGGCAGTCGACTGTACCGACAGTCTCATTCTCACATTAATAGCATGTTCAGGCGATTTCTACTGCATTCAACTCACTTCTTGTAACATGGTATCAATCATAGTAATTATAGTATCATTCCTACGTTAGAAGTCCTGAGAAACACCCACCTTATATGAAGAAATCAACGAAATCCCGTACTTTCCAAAGCAGAGAACGCCTTCCTGCTCCTTTGCTCCTCACCGAGCTCCTCAGCAATGCTGCTTGCCTCCACAGAAAAGCTCCCACACAAACTCACAGATACTCTCTATAATCTTAGAAAATTTTTAGGGTAAAAGAGATAGGGGAATAGGAGGGGTATTTATACTAGGAGATAAATAGAATAGATGGCTAAGATTAATAGGGGAGTTGGAGAATCAAAGGCTGAGATCTAATCGGGAGTTGAGAAACTACCCACACCTCAAAAGTAACTACCCATGATCTAAGCCCATCACTTCCACAATCCGGCCAAGAATTGTGCCTTGTGCACGTGTACATGGAGTGCACGTGTACACACAAACTCCACTACAAAAATTGTAGTACATACCCGGAAAAGAAGAAAAAGAAAAGATGTTACACATACAAGTTATAGGAATTAAAATAAATAAAGGTTAAGTTTATGGGCTTAAGTACATTTGGGCCAAAATAAATATTTTAAAAAGAGAAAATAAACAAGTTAACATTGGGCTTTAAGGAAAATACTGTATAGGGAACAATATACTTTATTCATCAAGGAGAAATAATAGCCACATGCTACACAAGCATACCATAAAAGAGAAATAAATAATCTTTATATATTAAGAAAAATCGGGGTATTACATCAATGGTCTCTTTCCCTCTCTCTCTCTCTGCGATGAAAAACCCAAATCGCCATTAGAGTTTCGATTTCTACTCTCACCAGGGCTTTCAGTCTCTCTCTTCGACGACAAACCCAAATTGCGATTAGGGTTTCGATTCCTGAGCGATTCGAAGAGAAAACCTAGCCCCCAATCATTCTTATCAGGTAATCTCAATTTCAAATTACATTTCGTTTTATTCTTTCAAGTTTCACTATGAAAAATTGAGTCTCTACCTGCATGATTAGAATTTTATGTAGATAAAAGGGTACAAAATAGGTGACTGTATGAGATGTTCTGAATTGAAGATCCTTCTTGTAATACCCCGATTTTCCTAATATATATAAAGATTATTTAATTTTACATATGGTATGCATGGGTAATATTTTGCTTATTATTTTCAACATGATGCATAAGCACATTGTTTTCTATAAGGATTTTTCTAAAGCCCAAAGTTTAATTTACATATTTTCTACAAAATAATTAGTTTGGCCCAACTAATTTTAGCCCATGGATTTAAAACCCCTTCTATTATATTTTTTGTAATATGTAGCATCTTGTTTTGACCGGGCATTTAATGTGCAGATCTGTAGGGTGTAGTTGGTGCATGCACGTGCATTCGCATACACGTGCATTGAGCACACTTCTTGGCCGGTTGTGGGTGTGGGGGTTTGGAATCATGGGTGGTTATTTTGTGAAGGTGGGTGGTTTCTCAACTCCCTAGTGCATTTCAACCTTTGATCTCACAACTCCCCAATAAATCTTAGCCCTCCATTTCACCTATATTCTAGTATAAATACCCCCTCCTATTCCCTATTTCCTTTACACTAGATTAATTTTATTATAGAGGTATTTGTGAGGTTTGTGTGGGAGCTTTGCTGTGGTGGCCGAAGAGTACCCCCTGAAGATTTCGGTGTGGAACAAGGAGCAAGAAGTGCTGCGCTATATTGAGGAGCTTTTGCGGGATTTCGATTATTTCTTCAAATAAGGTGGGTGTTTCTCAGGACTTCTAATGTAGGAATTATACCATGATTATTATGATTGCTGCTATGTTATAAAGAGTAAATGGAATGCATTAGAAATGGCCTGAACATGCTGTGAATAATAAGAACGAATGAGTCGGTACAGTCGACTGTCGCTTGAACCAGTCGACCGGTACGAGACAATTATTTTCATGATTTAGTGGTAAACATGTATGCAAATAGACAAAATGATGTGATTACTAAGTTGTATTTCCCTATGACACATATGATGGAGGGAAGGTAAATGAATGAAAAGAATTAGCGATGATAAATAAAATTAAGGAATGTCGGAGCAGTCGACTGGCATTGTGTTCAGCCGACTGATGCTTCAACTTAACTATGGCTATTTGGAAATTCCACGTAATGAAATATTCCATTATGTTGACCTAGTGTAAGGAATTGAGAATTATATCTTTATCTTCGTAAGGAAGTTATGAATGGTGTGAATACATGTTTAAAGTATATTTTGTAGTAACTTGAAATTCCATGCTACAATGTTTCTGAACCAATAAGAAGTGTGGCATTTATGAAATATGAATGTATGTATGATGTGATGAACATTCATGTGGGAACGGTGGAAAAGATAATTACCGTTTGAATTATGGAACTGATCAGTCGACCTAGGGCGTGTAGCCAGTCGACTGAGCTGAACGTAGAAACGCACTGACAAGGACCCAGGACAGACGACTGATGGATGAACAGTCGACTGTCATGTGGATAATACTGTGAGCATAAAAAGTTGCGGGACAGCCGACTGGTCGTGTGCACAGTCGACTCTCCCGAGTAATTGTGATGAATCTGTATTTCGACTGTATGAGTCGACTGGTGTTCTTCCAAGTCGACTGTATAGACTGGACTTCGATATGTATGAATTTCATTTTATTTGCTGTTGGAAATTGTGAACTTTAAGCTCGAATTCTATGAACTCTTTTTATAACTGTGTGGATTATGTAAAATGAATCATAATTGGGAATTGAGAATTAAATGAATATGAAAGGCTAAAGATCATGATAAAAAGTCTGTGAGACTCTAAGAAATGAATTGTGAGCTGAAGTGCTCTATTGGAAGCTATGAATTGTAAATTGGAACCAAGAGTAGCTAAGTCTCCCCCGGCAGTGAAACTAATGAAATGAGAATTGAAAGACCAAGGTTGGTCGTGTATTGAAATGAAATGATAAGTCCGGTTTAGTGGAGAGGCTAACTCTAGAGCTTTGATTTGTATTCATGATTCTAATATTAGTGCATAGTGAAGAGGTGATGAAGGTGAGAGAAAAACATAAGTATGAGAACTAGGGTTACGGTGCGGGTGTGTGAGCCGCAGAATGCATGCTTGATGAGTCAAGACATGGCGCGGGCACAACTCAGTAATGATCGGACTTTAGTTACGCTTGTGGGATGTTTTGGTGACTGCAAGAGGATTGTGTTCAGGGAGGAGACTGAATTGTCGCAGAATGCATGCTTGATGAGTCAAGACATGGCGCGGAATTCTACTCCAGGGGCCAGGATACATGCTTGTACTCATAGATTCATCTAGGATACTCACTGAAATTACAGAAGTAGAGTAAGTCATGGCGAGGGATTGAACCCTATAAAAATGAAGAACGGTTAAGAGGCTTGCCCTCGAACCTATGTAGTATGGGATGCATAGAATTCGAACAAGTGCGCATTAGTGTCATGTAAATTAAATAATTGCATTAAGAATTAAGTGCACAATCACGACACGACATCTTTAAGTGTTCCTTTTAATTTACATGCTTTTATTGAACAAGTTTGTGATTTGTAAGAAATGAGATTCATTATACTGTTTCTGGCATAGAGAGGATGGCCATGTATAATTATCGTCGGTTGAATAAACTGACGTACCCACAGTTTGTGTGCAGGTAAATTGCATGTTAAAGAAAAATGAATGCATAAAGATTTTTACCATGTTGTTGTACATTTATGTAAATGTTGTATATTTTTGCTTCCGCTGTGTAAATATAAATGTAATATGATGAAAACTCTGATGTATGATGAAGAGTTTGAACTTACTTGTAAAATTGTACTGAGAAAAGCGAAAAGATCCTGTAAAACATCTCGAATTCAGTGATTTGGGATTCGGGGCGTTACAGAGTGGTATCAGAGCCACACTTTCTACGCTTTCACACTTGTACAAATTTATAGGGAACGACACCCTAGATGTGGACATTAGAGTGTGTGTTTGAGTCTAGAGATTTAAATGTAAGTGACTTACATTTGTGTTACTCTATGATTTATGCTTCTCCCTCTCTGTTCTAAGATGGCTGATCACTTTGACCCTGCTGGAGGCGACGACTGGCATATCATTGAGGAAGAGTACCATCCTGGACAGGCTGATTCTGAGGATGAGTATCACCCTGGGCAAGCAGATTCGGATGATGAGGAGTGGTCTGAATCTCGGGAGATTACCCCACCTCCAGATTCATCTGACGATTCTTCTTTCGATGAAGAAGAGGGACCAGCTCTGAGTGGTACTGTGGCTTCTCTTCAGAGGCAGGTGGAAACCCTGAAGGATAGAGTTGGAGCGTTGGAGGCTCAGCTGGCGCAGCGGAAGGCCGATTTCTCTGTTCTCAGTCACCGAGTGTGGGAACTTGAGAAGAGAAAGAACCTGACGGATGTGCTGAGAGATGAAGTGGATGAACTGCAGGATGAACTTCGATCAGCGAAGAGGACCCGTAGGGATTAGATTGTCTTAGCTTCTACTATCTTCTATTCTGATGTGAAAATATTTTAATTCGAATGTATAAACTTTGAAATTCAATGAAAAACAAGTTGGTTTAAATTCTTGTCTTATACTTCGAATTTGATGGATCTTTTGCATCAGAATATGTCGAGAAGAATGGCTAGGAATGGGGAAGGATTGGATCTGGAGACTGAACTTGCTAGGGTCTACCAGACATTGAATGCAGTGGCTCAGAACCAAGCAAGGGGGCCGGCGAATCCAATGCCCGAGGCGATTAAGCTGGTGGAATCGTTCAAGAGAATGAAACCACCCGTATTCGAGGGAAAGTCAGACCCAGATGCGGCTGACAACTGGATACGGCAAGTGGAGACGATCTTTGAGGTGTTGGAGACCCCAGAAGGTAGCAAGGTCAAGTTGGCGACTTTGCAGCTGGAGAAGGATGCGGCTGTTTGGTGGCAGTCGGTGAAGAGGACCATGGGAGGTATGTTGCTGGGCTGGGGGGAATTTCTGGAAGAATTCCGCAGCCATTATTTCCCCTCCGACGTCCAGGAGAAGAAGGCAATGGAGTTCCTGTCACTTCAGCAAGGCAGCATGACGGTGAGAGAGTATGAGACTAAGTTTACTCAGCTCTCCAGGTATGCGCCAGAACTGGTAATGGATGAGGCGAAGAAGGCTCGCAAGTTCGAGCATGGGTTGAGGCCTAGCTTGAGGTCTCGTATGATACCCCTTGGTATCAGGCGATTTGACAAGCTAGGTCAAGAGGGCGGCAGCGACGGAGGTCGGATATGGAGCAGTTCCATGTTGCTCAGCACCAGAGGAACAACTGGCAGTCCGGGAAGAGGCCTGCTCAATCAGGGAGTTTCAAGGGGCAACCATCTGCACAGAGGTTCAAACCGACAGGGGCGAACGCCATCAGTGTAGCTGGAGGACCTGGAAACAATGTGGGGAGACCTTCTGCAGTCACTTGCTTCAACTGTGGCGAAGTGAGACATTACCAATCTCGATGTCTCAAACCACGGGCTGGCAATCACAATGTGCCAATACAGCAAGCTGGGAAGAGGCCGTACCAGCCAGGGCGAGTATTTGCCTTGACAGAAGCCGATGCTGAGGAAGCAGATCAGGTCATCTCTGGTACGAGGGTTGATGTTTAGTGTGGTTTTGTCATTTCTCCTTCCCGTTTATATTGTGAAACTGTTATGTAATGGTATGTATTATGTAACAGGAGAACTCTATCTTAATGGAAAGAAAGCTGTTGTATTGTTCGATACTGGATCCTCTCATACTTTCGTGTCTCCTACATTTGCTAAAGTGCTGGGAGTTGAACCGAAGACTTTTCCAGGCAAGATCTTAGCAGTAGCTACTCCATCAGGGGAAACTTTGACCACTGATCAGTATTATGCTGATTGCGAGATCGTGATTGGGGATAGAATCTTTGGCATTGATCTGATCGAGCTGACTATCTTGGGAGTCGATGTTATCATTGGCATTGATTGGATGTCGATGTACAGTGCGAGCATCGAGTGCAAGACCAAGACGGTAACAGTGAAGGCTCCGGGTGGACCTGAAGTCGCTTTCTAAGGGAAGCAGAAATGTGCTAAGTTGGTGGCAACTATCCGCAAGGAAGAGACTCCTGTGGAAGTGCAAGGGATTCCTGTGGTTCGGGACTATCCGACTGTGTTCTTGGAAGATTTTTCTGGGTTACCTCCGCATCGTGATGTAGAGTTCAGCATCACTGTTCAACCAGGAAGTGCACCCATTTCTAAGGCACCGTATAGGATGGCTCCAGTGGAACAGGATGAAGTGAAACGGCAGATTGAAGAACTATTGGGAAAAGGCTTTATTCAACCTAGTGCGTCACCTTGGGGAGCACCAGTGCTTTTGGTAAAGAAGAAGGATGGATCGATGAGAATGTGTATCGATTACCGGGAGCTGAATAAGGCCACTGTTCAGAATAAGTATCTGATTCCTCGAATTGATGACTTGTTCGATCGTCTACAAGGAGCAGCTGTATTCTCCAAAATAGATCTTCGATCAGGTTACCACCAAGTTCGAGTGAAAGCTGAAGATGTGCACAAAACTGCATTTAGAACTCGGCATGGGCATTACGAATTTTTAGTTATGCCATTCGGAGTGACGAATGCACCTGCAATCTTCATGGACTTGATGAACAGAGTTCTGAGGCAGTTTATTGATTCTTTCGTCGTTGTGTTCATCGACGACATTCTCGTGTACTCCAAGTCGGAGGAGGAGCACACCGAGCATCTGGCAGCAGTTTTGCAGAAGCTGGAAGAGCAGAAGTTGTATGCCAAGTTATCCAAGTGTGATTTCTGGAAGTCTGAAGTGGCATTCCTAGGTCACATCCTTTCTAAGGAGGAAGTGGCAACTGACCCTCAGAAGATAGAGGCAGTGAGAGATTGGGCTAGGCCTACTACAGTGAAGGAAGTCAGAAGTTTCCTTGGGATGACTGGATACTACAGGAGATTCATTCAAGGTTATGCTCAGATAGCTGTACCGCTTACTGGACTGACCAAGAAGAATGTGAGCTTCAAGTGGACTGAGCAATGTGAGGCGAGTTTTCAGGAGTTGAAAGATAGGCTGACTACTGCACCTATTTTGGCTTTGCCTAGAGCAGGTGTTGAGTATGATGTTTATAGCGATGCTTCACATCGGGGGCTTGGTTGTGTCTTAATGCAAGAAGGAAGAGTAATCGCTTATGGGTCTAGGCAACTACGACCGCATGAGAAGAATTATCCGACTCATGATCTGGAGTTGGCGGCGATTATCTTTGCTTTGAAGCAATGGACGCACTACGTGTACGGTGAGAAGTTGAACATGTACACGGATCACAAGAGCTTGAAGTATATATATCAGCAGAGGGATCTCAATCTGAGGCAGCGGAGATGGTTGGAAATGCTCGAGGATATGCGACCTGAGATCAAGTATCATCCTGGAAAAGCTAATGTTGTTGCTGATGCACTTAGCCGCAAGAGCAGCTTGGCTAGTTTGATTACGACTCAGAAGCATTTGATTGAGGAGTTGGATCGAGCAGGTATTGAGGATGTCTTGCAAGGATTGGGAGCATCTTTATCTCAGTTGAAACTTCAGCCTACTTTGAATGCAAGGATCATTGCAAGTCAGGAGGTTGATGCTGGTATTTTGGAGATGAAGGAGCAGGTTGGTGCTGGCAGATTGCCCGGATTTCAAATCAGGGATGGAGTGCTGTGGTTCGGAGATAGGCTGTGTGTTCCAAATCAGGCGGACCTGAAAGAGAGTATTCTTCAGGAGGCGCATACTACTCTTTTGTCGGTACATCCTGGGAGTACTAAGATGTACAAAGACATCAAACAGCATTTCTGGTGGTCAGGTTTGAAGCGGGATGTGGCCAAATTTGTTGCGAAGTGTGAGGTTTGTCAGCAAGTCAAAGCCGAAAATCAGAAACCCGGAGGTCTATTACAGCCGTTACCCATTCCGGAATGGAAGTGGGATAACATCAGTATGGATTTCATCACGGGATTGCCTAAGAGTCCTAAAGGCAATGATGCGATTTGGGTCATAGTCGATCGACTAACCAAGTCCGCTCACTTTTTGGCAATGAAACTCACTGCTTCGATGGAAAAGTTGGCTGAGTTGTATGTTGGTGAGATTATCCGACTTCATGGTGTTCCTTCAACTATTGTGTCTGATCGAGATGCGCGGTTCACTTCACATTTCTGGAGGAGTCTTCAGACAGCTTTGGGTACCAAGACAGATTTCAGCACTGCTTTTCATCCGCAAACCGATGAGCAGACCGAGAGAGTCAACCGTATTCTTGAGGATATGCTTCGGTGTTGTATACTAGACTTTGGAGGCAGTTGGGAAAGGCACTTACCTTTGGTGGAGTTTGCTTACAACAACAGTTTTCAGGCTAGCATTGGGATGGTGCCGTATGAAGCTTTGTATGGCAGGAAGTGCAGGACTCCTGTTTGTTAGTATGAAGTTGGGGAGCGTCAGTTGTTTGGTCCTGAGCTTGTGCAGCTGACTTCTGAGAAGATTGTTCTGATCAGGAAAAGGTTGGTGGAAGCTCAGAGCAGGCAGAAAAGCTATGCAGACAACCGGAGAAGGGACCTTGAGTTTGAGGTTGGTGACTTCGTCTTTCTGAAGGTATCACCCAGTAAAGGTGTGGTTCGATTTGGCAAAGCCGGGAAGTTAGCCCCGAGGTTTATAGGCCCGTACAAGATATTGAAGAGGATCGGGAAAACTGCTTACCGGCTTGAATTACCGGAAGAGTTGTCTCAGGTGCACAATGTCTTTCATGTGTCTATGCTGAGAGGTTTCATTCCAGATCCGAGTCATCATTTGCCTGAAGTGCCGGAAGGTTTGCAGTTAGACCTGAGTTACATCGAGTCTCCTATCGAGATTATTGACCGTAGAGAGAAAGTCTTGAGGAATAAGACGATACCGATGGTCAAGGTAGTCTGGAGAAACCACTTGGTTGAAGAGGCTACTTGGGAATCGGAGGAGAGGATGTTGAAGGACTATCCTGAGCTTTTTGCTTGATTGTATCTCTTTGTATCTTTTTATCTTTGTCTGTTGTTGTTGTTGTTGTGTGGTATTTTCCTCTGTTTTCTCGCTCTTGATTGTAGTTCCGGGGACGGAACTATTCTAAGGAGGGAGTGATGTAATACCCCGATTTTCCTAATATATATAAAGATTATTTAATTTTACATATGGTATGCATGGGTAATATTTTGCTTATTATTTTCAACATGATGCATAAGCACATTGTTTTCTATAAGGATTTTTCTAAAGCCCAAAGTTTAATTTACATATTTTCTACAAAATAATTAGTTTGGCCCAACTAATTTTAGCCCATGGATTTAAAACCCCTTCTATTATATTTTTTGTAATATGTAGCATCTTGTTTTGACCGGGCATTTAATGTGCAGATCTGTAGGGTGTAGTTGGTGCATGCACGTGCATTCGCATACACGTGCATTGAGCACACTTCTTGGCCGGTTGTGGGTGTGGGGGTTTGGAATCATGGGTGGTTATTTTGTGAAGGTGGGTGGTTTCTCAACTCCCTAGTGCATCTCAACCTTTGATCTCACAACTCCCCAATAAATCTTAGCACTCCATTTCACCTATATTCTAGTATAAATACCCTCTCCTATTCCCTATTTCCTTTACACTAGATTAATTTTATTATAGAGGTATTTGTGAGGTTTGTGTGGGAGCTTTGCTGTGGTGGCCGAAGAGTACCCCCTGAAGATTTCGGTGTGGAACAAGGAGCAAGAAGTGCTGCGCTATATTGAGGAGCTTTTGCGGGATTTCGATTATTTCTTCAAATAAGGTGGGTGTTTCTCAGGACTTCTAATGTAGGAATTATACCATGATTATTATGATTGCTGCTATGTTATAAAGAGTAAATGGAATGCATTAGAAATGGCCTGAACATGCTGTGAATAATAAGAACGAATGAGTCGGTACAGTCGACTGTCGCTTGAACCAGTCGACCGGTACGAGACAATTATTTTCATGATTTAGTGGTAAACATGTATGCAAATAGACAAAATGATGTGATTACTAAGTTGTATTTCCCTATGACACATATGATGGAGGGAAGGTAAATGAATGAAAAGAATTAGCGATGATAAATAAAATTAAGGAATGTCGGAGCAGTCGACTGGCATTGTGTTCAGCCGACTGATGCTTCAACTTAACTATGGCTATTTGGAAATTCCACGTAATGAAATATTCCATTATGTTGACCTAGTGTAAGGAATTGAGAATTATATCTTTATCTTCGTAAGGAAGTTATGAATGGTGTGAATGCATGTTTAAAGTATATTTTGTAGTAACTTGAAATTCCATTCTACAATGTTTCTGAACCAATAAGAAGTGTGGCATTTATGAAATATGAATGTATGTATGATGTGATGAACATTCATGTGGGAACGGTGGAAAAGATAATTACCATTTGAATTATGGAACTGATCAGTCGACCTAGGGCGTGTAGCCAGTCGACTGAGCTGAACGTAGAAACGCACTGACAAGGACCCAGGACAGACGACTGATGGATGAACAGTCGACTGTCATGTGGATAATACTGTGAGCATAAAAAGTTGCGGGACAGCCGACTGGTCGTGTGCACAGTCGACTCTCCCGAGTAATTGTGATGAATCTGTATTTCGACTGTATGAGTCGACTGGTGTTCTTCCAAGTCGACTGTATAGACTGGACTTCGATATGTATGAATTTCATTTTATTTGCTGTTGGAAATTGTGAACTTTAAGCTCGAATTCTATGAACTCTTTTTATAACTGTGTGGATTATGTAAAATGAATCATAATTGGGAATTGAGAATTAAATGAATATGAAAGGCTAAAGATCATGATAAAAAGTCTGTGAGACTCTAAGAAATGAATTGTGAGCTGAAGTGCTCTATTGGAAGCTATGAATTGTAAATTGGAACCAAGAGTAGCTAAGTCTCCCCCGGCAGTGAAACTAATGAAATGAGAATTGAAAGACCAAGGTTGGTCGTGTATTGAAATGAAATGATAAGTCCGGTTTAGTGGAGAGGCTAACTCTAGAGCTTTGATTTGTATTCATGATTCTAATATTAGTGCATAGTGAAGAGGTGATGAAGGTGAGAGAAAAACATAAGTATGAGAACTAGGGTTACGGTGCGGGTGTGTGAGCCGCAGAATGCATGCTTGATGAGTCAAGACATGGCGCGGGCACAACTCAGTAATGATCGGACTTTAGTCACGCTTGTGGGATATTTTGGTGACTGCAAGAGGATTGTGTTCAGGGAGGAGACTGAATTGTCGCAGAATGCATGCTTGATGAGTCAAGACATGGTGCGGAATTCTACTCCAGGGGCCAGGATACATGCTTGTACTCATAGATTCATCTAGGATACTCATTGAAATTACAGAAGTAGAGTATGTCATGGCGAGGGATTGAACCCTATAAAAATGAAGAACGGTTAAGAGGCTTGCCCTCGAACCTATGTAGTATGGGATGCATAGAATTCGAACAAGTGCGCATTAGTGTCATGTAAATTAAATAATTGCATTAAGGATTAAGTGCACAATCACGACACGACATCTTTAAGTGTTCCTTTTAATTTACATGCTTTTATTGAACAAGTTTGTGATTTGTAAGAAATGAGATTCATTATACTGTTTCTGGCATAGAGAGGATGGCCATGTATAATTATCGTCGGTTGAATAAACTGACGTACTCACAGTTTGTGTGCAGGTAAATTGCATGTTAAAGAGAAATGGATGCATAAAGATTTTTACCATGTTGTTGTACATTCATGTAAATATTGTATATTTTTGCTTCCGCTGTGTAAATGTAAATGTAATATGATGTAAACTCTGATGTATGATGAAGAGTTTGAACTTCCTTGTAAAATTGTACTGAGAAAAGCGAAAAGATCCTGTAGAACATCTCGAATTCAGTGATTTGGGATTCGGGGCGTTACACTTCTTGTAGAGTAGTTTATAAGTATTCCACCATTTTGATTTTCTGCATTGTATCAAAATTCTAAAGAAGCAGATGTGTGTAGTCATAACTCATGTGTGTACTCATATTTGTTAGGTCTGTTAAAATGTTATTACTGGGGTTTGGTTTGCCATTATATAGTTTATAATAGTGTGTTTGAGTGTCATATTGGCTTTTTTAGTTTATTCCCCTGTTTGGTTTATTAGAAGAGGAGCGAGGTGGCCTCTACCGTATACATATTGTACCTTGTATTTTTATCAGTCAATATGATCTATATGTTTATTATATATGTTTATTATATTTTTCTATGCAGGATGGAGTTTGAAGAGTAACTAAGCCAAAATGTTCATAAGGGTTGGAGAGACGTTGATGATGATTCTAAACTAACTGTTGGTTTAGTATTTGCTACTTTTGAGGAAGGTTATGACTTTTATAAAAAATATGCAAAATTAGCTAGTTTTTCTGTTCGCAAATCTGCTACAGTGATGGATACTACTACAAAGGAGAGGTATTCACAACTATTTGTATGCTCTAAGCAAGGTAAACCGACAACTTTAGAGGAAGGAGTGAATGTTGCCGATATTGAAGAACCATCTTCTTCAAATGTCATCAAGAGAAGGAGAAGGGCTGTGACTAGAGAAGAGTGTATGGCTCAAATACGAATTCAAAAAGACAATGATGGGAAATGGTCAATCCGAAGGTTTGTTGAGGAGCACACTCATTCTTGTGTTACACCAAGAAAGCAACAGTTCTTAAGAAGTAATAGAACTGTTTCCGAAGCACAAAAAAGTTTACTTAGTTCGTTCAAAGAAGCTAACATAAGAACTTCGGAGTTTATGTCCTACATGGAGATAGAAAATGAGGGTTTCAGTAATATTCATTGTACTGAAAAGGACATTAGGAATTCGATGCAAAGAGACAAGGATCAGAGTAGAGCTTATGATGTGGATCTATTGATGGAGCACTTGCAAAAGGAAAAGGAGATGAATCCTTCTTTTTGTTTTCATTATAAGGTGGATGAAGACAACAAATTAACCCATGTCTTTTGGGCTGATGCTCTTGCCAGGAAAGCTTACAAGCATTTTGGTGATGTGCTAATTTTTGATACTACATATGACACAAATCAGTACAAATTGGTTTTTGCTTCATTTACTAGAGTTAATCACCATGGTCAATCTGTCAATTTTAGTGTAGCTTTCATAAATAAAGAAACGACCGAGTCGTTTCTTTGGTTGTTTGAAAAATGGGGTGAAACAATGTGTGTGCCTCCACCTAAAGTTATTGTTACAGATCAAGATCACGCAATGGAAAATACTATCCGACTATGTTTTCCTGGTTCCAGTCACAGGCTATATATGTGGCACATTCTCAAAAAGATTCCCGATAAGGTTGGTGGTCCAGGCCTTAATAGTGATTTTAGCATTCCATTTCATAGTTGCATTTGGGATTCAGAGACATCGGAAGAGTTTGAGATGAGATGGAATGAAGTTATGAATGCTAATTTGTCTATTTCAGGTAACTCTTGATTTAATGAATTTTATTGTCATTTAACTAATTTTTAGTAGTCTTAATACTTGATAAATATTGAAATTGCAAGTAATCCTTGGCTTTGTGATATTTATGAGCTTCGTGAAAAATGGATACCAGCTTATGCTAAGCATATATTTACTGCTGGAATTCGCACAACTCAAAGATTAGAAAGTATGAATGCTTTTGTCGATAAGTATGTTAATAGTAAAAATTCTTTACATGAATTTATTACGAGCTTTGAAAGGGCGATAAGGAAACAAAGATAAAATCCGTTAGCAGTAGACGACACAACTCTTCATACGAAACCAAAGCTGCAAACAGATTTAGAAATTGAGACACAAATGTCTGAGGTGTATACGAGAGAGAAATTTCATGTATTTCAAGATGAATTAGTTCAAAGCATGAATTATGCCTCTTTAATGAAAGATGATAATGGGAGTGCGCGGCACTATATTGTGAGGAGAATGGGAAAGTCACCAAAGTTAGACAAAACAAGGGATGTGTTCTATAAAGGAGTGAATGATGGTGGGTCCTGTACTTGTAGAAAATTTGAAGTTGATGGAATTCCTTGTAGACACAACCTTGTTGTTTTGAGGAATGAGTTTGTTGATTGCCTACCTCAATCTTATATCTTAAAGAGGTGGACCACCTCAGTAACTAATGAGATTGTATATGATGATGGTGGTGAAGAAATTATTAGTAACTACGACAGTCCACAAGATTTGGGTATGGTGGAGTTGTCAAATAAAATCCACAAGTTGATGAGGATTGCTCGCTCATCCAAAGAGATGTGCCACAAGGCCAAAACATTAGTAGTTGTCGATATTGCAGAATTGCAACAAGATATGCCCCAAGAATTACAAGCAAGAAGCACTTCTTTACCTAAATCAGTAAACATTCATGTACCGGATATTGCAAAGACCAAAAGTAGTGGGAAGCGAATTAAAGGAGGGAAGGAGAAAGCCATGGAGAAGGCCGCAAAGCCATTAAGGAAGTGTCGTTTATGCAAGAAGTTTGTTAATCATGATAGTCGCACTTGCCCTTTGAAGGAAAGGTTGGTATTTTCATACATAATTTATTTCAACTTTTGTCATATATAATATATCTTTTCTTTAATTTGTGCGTATTATTCGTGTAGTTCTAATTTGAATGAGTCACAAGCTTCAACTACTTTTTCAAGAATGGAACCCATAACAGAATAGGCTCCAAATATTGCATGAACTTTAGTAGTTTATGTCTGTGGATTTTGTAGGTAAGCATCTTACATGATTATAAATAATTTTTCTTCTATATCTGTAATTATTGTTCTTTAATTCCAAATATGTTCATATGTTAAATTAATCGTTATGTCTTGACTATTTGCAGGCAAATTGATGATGGATATAACAGAAATGCATGATTTTTTGCCATCTTCGAAAAGTTGGTAAAATAATTTTGTTTATACAAATAATACCAAGTTAGTAGGCAGTGATGAAAAGTTAATGAATGAATTTTTTTATGCATGATTTTGTTTAATCATGAGTTTTCTCTATTGGAATGTGTAGGCAGTGATGAAAACTTTATACAAGACAAGTAAAATGATTTTCATTATTTTGTGCTTTTGTACCAAGTTAGTGCACAACTGAAAGTTACCCAAGAACATAAATTTTGTTTAATATGTTTATGAGTTAGTCTATTATGAGATGGTGAGATGGGCTCCTTATCGTGAGCGGGAGTTACCAGATCTCCGATCTCGTTTGCTGGGGATAGAATGAGTCCGATTTGATCCCGTTCTCTCAGCTCTTTTGTTGAGGGTAAATTGGTCATTTATGTCTCCTTTTCTTTTGGCATTATCGCTCTTAGCTCTCAACCAAACATTATGCGTTACTGTGTTTTGTCAAGCATTTTCCTGTGTTTATTGAGTTCCGTTGTGCACTCATTTGGTCTTAAACTGATTGACTTGGAAGAGATGGAGATGCAAAACGACAATTTGGTTGGAACTAGTAGGCATGGCTTAATTTAGCAGCCCTAGTGACAAACTCAAATTTCTGCATTTAACTCACTTATACTTGATTTATTGGAAATATTTCCAGCACTTTTGTACGGTCCTACAAGTTATTGTTGTTCTGAGCTTACACATTTTTTGGTGGTGTTATTGTTCTGAGCCTACACATTTTTTTTGCTGTTGATGTTCTAAGCCTTCAAGTTTTGTTGCTGTTGTTGTTCTGAGCCTACAAATTTCTACATTTTGACTCACAATTTTTGATAAGTTGGCATTTTCTATGAGAAGTCAAATTACTCAGAGTACAAGTAGGCATGAAGTTTCCTTGAAATGTGATATTATCAAGACTACTCAGAGTAAAAGTAGGCATGAAGTGGCCTTTTTCCTCTTCCCAATTTAATTTTCTTTCTTTTTTTACAAAATGCATTTTGACTTTTGAATTATTGTTAATATGATATTCTGTAACTATGGAACAGGATTCTATATTGTGCAGAGCTATTCAACTCTTCACAGCAAAAAATTGGAAGAAGATAGGTACATGAATTGAGTATGCTTTTCTAGTTTTAAGAAAGAGTCTATGTTGTTACCTAGTTGCTAAATTACTGGAACTGAATGTTCCATTCATAACATCACTTTGCTCTAGTTGAATTTCAACATAATCTTTTAACTTATAACTTTGTTCAGCCAAGTTACTGTTAAGTAGACAATGTGGCAGATTTCATTATCCATTTTATATATTTTCTATATAAAATATACAAATATGAGTAATTTTTCATTATCATCATTTTTAGATGATACAATACCAAGTAAATCTAATCATATAAATTAGATATGTGTATATCTATTTCTAATTCATTACTAGTGTTGTATTTGATGGATCTGAAATTACCATCGAATTAAGAGAGATCAATATGAGTATAACAAGAAAATGACTAGTCTCTAGGTTGAGTATCAAATGCTTCTTAAATACATATATCTAATACAAACAGTCTAATCGTCAACTTGAAAAGGACTCACTGTACTATATTATGGTAAAGGCATACATTCTGTACCATGACATTTTAAATGGACATAAACGGCTCAACTTTTTACGACCGATTGATCGTCGAGAAAGTTAATAACGAGATTGTGAGTTTCCTTGCGACGGATGTATCATTGAGAAAGTTGACGATAAGACTGTATTTCCTTGTCAGCTTAATAATAAGACACACTTTTATTCTTTCCAGGTTTGTTGATAGGGAGAATGAACTAAGAGTGGCTAAACCACCAACCCCTCAACCTCCTCAGAGAGCCCCTCTCAATCCATGGACAAGATCGCGTGCAAGCAAACAGTTGGCTGGCCCCAAAGAGGACCCGAAATCTGAAACTGAAAGTTTTAGAACTCGCTAATCTTCTCTATGTTGGGTATATTTTGTTCGTAGTTCCACTGCAAAAGAAAGGAAACAAAGAAAAGGAGAAGAATATTTGCAGTCATGTCTGTGTGTTTACCGAATGATTCAGGACACTCTTTCTTGGTCTCCTTGAGTTTACGTTGCATACCTGTTTGCATCCAAGGAAAATGACTGTGTTATTGTTCTTCGAATGAATGTGTGCGGTGATAAAAAGTACCACAGAGTCATTGATGTTCTGTATAAAATAGTGTTCTGCGTGTTTTTATATTGTCTGTAAGATGAGTTTTGACTGCTAGATTCTTTTGCTGATGATAATCACAGATTCATTTCCCCCGATACATTCTCTCTGTTTCATGCTTAATCATCAGATCTCAAAATGTTTAGTGGGATGTGTGTAAATACAGTGAACTCCCAGCTTTTGTTTGACATGGCTATTTAACTCTTTGATCACTGTATGTGTCTGTGTCCAAAAACTGCATGGCTTTGTCCTGTGATTGGGTAATTAGAGAATGGTTCATTTATATTTTCCCGTCTAGTATTGTATGTTTTGTTTGTATACGATGGTACTTTCGTCCACAACCTTACAGCAATGTGTACATTTGTATTCATATATCACACACAAATCGTTGAGACTGGTAGTTTCAAGTCTATTTCATCTTGCATATTTTTGTACGGGAAGAAATGCTTACTTTTCATTTGTTGAACAAAACTACCATTTACACAGCACCTGCGATACAACAATGAGAGACACATCAAGGTCAATCAGCCAATCAGCCAAGTTACAACATAAATAATAGCTCAATCAGCCAAGTTACAACATAAAAAGTGCTCAATCAGCTCATAAACAACATAAAAAAGAGCTCAATCAGCCAAGTTACAACATAAACATCCCTCAAACAGCTCATAAACAACATAAATAATAGCTCAATCAGCCAAGTTACAACATAAACATCTCTCAAACAGCTCATAAACAACATAAATAATAGCTCAATCAGCCAAGATACAACATAAACATCCTTCAATTAGTTCATAAACAACATTAAAAAAGGCTCAAATAGCCAAGATACAACATAAAAAATAGCTCAAGCAGCTCATATACATCATAAAAAAGAGCTCAATCAACCTAAGAAATAACATAAACATATCTCAAACAGCTGATAAACATAAAAAATAGTTCAATCATCCAAGATACAACATACACATCCCTCAATCCGCTCATACACTACATAAAAAATAGCTCAATCAGCTCAAAATTTTACTGCTTGCTTGAGCTGCTACTGCTGCTTGCTTGAACGGTTGTTGCTGCTCCTGAAAACAGTTAATACAAATATCTTAAACATGTATTCGTGAAATAAAATACTACTACATAAAGCCAAGTAGTACTAATCAACAAAATCATGAATTGAAGTAATCGTAGGCTTAGAACACACTTATATTTCTGTTTAAATCAACCATACTTATTTCCCTAGGGCTGCATTATTATGCCATGCCAACTAGTTTCACTTCTCCCCCCCCCCCCCCAACTACGAATGCTCAGAAAAAAGAAAAAAAAAGAGCTCAATCAGCCGCGGAAAACATTAAACAACTCTCAACCAACTCTCAAAATGTGAGTCTATCATGAGATGGTAAGATGAGCTCCTTATCATGAGCTGAAGTCCTTAGCACAACAAAAAAAGAATATTGGGTAAATTTAAAATGAGTGAGAATCAAGCACTTCCTGTTAGTGAGAATCAGATGCACCCTTATAACCATCATAAAGGCACAAACATGCGTCCATGTGTCCATGCACACTGCCTGTAAGCATCAAATTTTGAAAGAGAATCATCAGCCATAAGCTTCTTGTTGACCTCAAAGCAGTGGTCATCTAACATCTCCAAAATCCCCATCTTGCTGCTAAACAAATTTGTGGGGAAAAAATTAATACATAATTTTACTTTTTTTAAAAGGTCATAAATTTCAAAATTAATTAAATAAATGCAGGCTTACTCAAGCTTATTCGGAATATTTTTCATCATCATAGTTGTCTTCAACACATGAACTGAATTAGTCGTAGGCTCAGAACACACTTCTATATATTCATTTTGCAAATCAAGCATTAAGATTAGTCTAGGGCTGCATTATTATGCCGTGCCAACTAGTTCTAACTTATTAGCTTGTTAAGTAGTGCATATCATCATTGCTTAGACCAACACACAAAAACGGCCATGGGGCCTCTTCTGATATACGAAAAATAGCTGTGAATACATCTCCTTTGTAGTAGTGTCTATCATTATAGTAGACTTGCGAACAGAAAAATCAGCTTATTTTGCATATTTGTTATAAAATTCATAACCTTCCTCTAAAGTTGGAACCTAAAGAACTTCCTAATAAATGATTCCATGTCCTAACGAACAAAAAATTCAAACAAAAAATAGAGTTATTGTTCCTGCTCTAGTGCAATGGTAGAGTGAGGGATAGAGAACGTGAGAAGAGATCATATTGACTGATAAAAATACAAGGTACAATATATACACAGTAGAGGCCACCTCGCTCCTCTTCTAATAAACCAAACAGGGGAATAAACTAAAAAAGCCAATATGATACTCAAACACACTATTATACACTATATAATGGCAAACCAAACCCCAGTAATAACATTTTAACAGACCTAACAAATATGAGTACACACATGAGTTATGAGTACACACATCTGCTTCTTTAGAATTCTGATACAATGATGAAAATTGAAATGGTGGAATACTTATAAACTACTCTACAAGAAGGATCTTCAATTCTAAACATCTCATACAGTCACCTATTTTGTACCCTTTTATCTACATAAAATTCTAATCATGCAGGCAGAGACTCAATTTTTCATAGTGAAACTTGAAAGAAGAAAACAAAATGTAATTTGAAATTGAGATTACCTGATAAGAATGATTGGGGGCTAGGGTTTCTCTTCGAATTGCTCAGGAATTGAAACACTAATTGCAATTTGGGTTTGTCGTCGAAGAGAGAGAGTGAAAGCCCTAGTGAGAGTAGAAATCGAAACCCTAATCGCGATTTGGATTTTTCATCGCAGATAGAGAGAAAGAGACCACTGAGAGTAGAAATCGAAATCGAAACCCACCTCGCGATTTGGGTTTGTCCTCAAAGAGTGAGGCAGAACCCACTGAGAGTAGAAATTGAAACCCTAACAGCGATTTGGGTTTCTCCTTGAAGATAGAGAGAGGACGGTTTGTCATCGAGGAGAGAGAGAACGGCTCACGATAAGAGGTAGGGTTTTCTCGACAATGAAAGAGTGAGAGAGGGAGGGAGAAGGCGTGAGCTGAGTCTCAGATCGAAATAGGGTTTTCTTTCTCGACAACGAAAGAGGCAGGAGCGGGAGAGAGGGGGGTGTGATTTGAGCGAGAAAGAAGGAAATGGCTCTCAATCTGACCATTTTGCTCCTCAACTAGTCAGAAGGTGTGCGGGATGGGATATGAGCCGTTTGATCGCGATCAAACGCGATCGTACAGCTGAGATCTCTCACTCACGATAAGGAGCCCATCTCACCATCTCATAACAGACTAACTATATATATATATATGTGTGTGTGTGTGTGTGTGTGTGTGTGTGTGTGTGTGTGTGTGTGTGTGTGTGGAAACATGGACTTTTATACCCCTAATTTATAATTATATATATATGGGAACATGGATTTTTATACCGCAATTTATAATTATTTTTCACCATATACTCATATACTAATGAAAACATGGACTTTTATTTACAACTAATTATTGTCATACTATTCAAATTAAGCTACATAATTGTTGATTTACTGTTTACAAAGCTTTTCATATGTTGTATCGTTCTAAAGACGTGCCGTAGGCACGTCGCCATGGGCAAATCTAGTATATGTATATATTAGGATGTGCGTGTTAGTATGTGTAAACACCTTAAGGCTTGAGGTTTATTACATCTTCTGTTGTCGATATAATCTCTTTGAAAATCAAAAAAATTGTATAAGACATAAACAAAGAAGTCTAACACCCTTCGCGATCTCTACACATGAAAAGATATATGCCCGCATTGGTAAAACGGTTCTGCATGTTGGGTTGAACCCTTTTGATTCGTGTGGTCATGGAAATGTTTTCGCTGGTATTAACTTTGCAATGGAGAATAAATTAGAACTAGGAGGTGAAGAAGCTCTATCAGTACTTACTTCCCTAAAACATGGTTTGTACTGTTAAGCTTTAAAATTTGACCTAAAAAATCTAAATAAAATGGTAGGCTGTAGTACGATAGCTCAGTAAAGGCCAGTATCCAGGTTGAAAATGCAAGGGTAGTTTCTATGAAAACATCGTAGCAGATGCGGAGCAAACAAAGAAGATAAAGGAAATGTACACAGATGTGAACATCTCAACAGTGCAAGCCGAGTCTGAGGAAAGGGGGTGAGAGCGAGAGGAGGAGTGATCGGCAGGGGGAGGTGGGCTTCACCTCAGCTAGATTTGAGGGAGTTTCATTCTTTTGGGAGAATCCGCATGGACGGAACGGGTCTCATTTTGGTATTTTTGTAATTTATCTTCTGTATTTTGGGTAGGATTGTATTTGGTTAGGGATAAGTTCCATTTTTTGACAGAAAATGAGTATCATGACCCGTATGTGGGGAGACATAAGTATCATTGTCCTTATACTGGTTGCTTATTTTGTTAAAAAAAATTAATGAAACACGGGGGTGCTTTCTTTAGTACCCACCCGTTTCAAATCAAAAAAAAAGAAAATGCAAGGGCAGTGGAAGGACGAATTAACTATTGGATATATAGGTATATTCTCAATATAATAGAATATTATTGTTTATAATGTTCTATGGGGCAAGACGTACAAAGCACGGGTTATCTGTTTAATTATTGGACCGGGTTGAGTTGATATTCCAATACTGATAAGCAGGGTATAATATCTTAAGTGGCTATGAGATAAACCCTAACCCTAATTACTCATCTTAATCTCTAAAAATCTTAAGATATTATATTCGAGCTTAAGAGAAAAAATAGAGATGGACCTGATCGATCGACGGACTCAGCCGCCGGCGCCAACACCATGCCATCATCGCTGTTGGTGACGATCCAGGCCGCCACGTCGCTGTTGGCGTCGATGAAGGCCGCCGCCACCAGGCTAGTTGCTGTCGCTGTCAGCGTCAATTCAAGCTGCCGTCACCAACTGCGCCGTAGCCGTCGCCGCCTGCGCTGTCGCCGCCGCCAGGGACTGAGCGACTACCCACCTTCTAATCGAGGTCACCGTCGCTGGGAGTTGACGCCGCCTATGACCCGATTCCTCCATGACCGTCGGAGATCTAGGTCACCGTTGCTGGGAGTTGACGCTGCCTCTGACCCGATCCCTCCATGACCGTCGGAGATCGAGGTCGCCCTCGCTGGGAGTTGACGCCGCCCCTGACGGCGGGTCGTGCGATCCGCTGCCGTCGCCGGAGGTCACCGAAATCAACACTGGTAGTTGCTACCTCATCCTCCACCCTCCTCTCCTTTGTTCTTGTGAGATAGAAGGAGAAGAAGTAAACAACTCAGATCCAATTTTTGATTGGACATTTTTGATGTTTGGTGTTTGGACTGTTAGAGCAGATCCATATTCAGATCCAGTCAAAAGGAATCTGGATAGATCTAAATTAAAGATAAGTTCTTGACCAAATTTAAATTGTTATTTAATTATTCGTATTAAGTATTGTTTAATTAAATGCAAATTTGAACAATTGCTTTAGCTATGTGCTAAAATCAAATATTCATTTTGATAAGTTAAATTATAAATTTGTATCTCCAATTAAATTGTTGTGAATTGGATAGTGCTGATAATTCGTTTAATTGGCTAATCTTTAATAATTTGATAAATGTAGGAACTTCAAAGTTACTTACAAATTGTGTGTATTGGAGACGATGGATTTGCATCACGATATAATAAGTCTGCACTATGCAAGCTTCTCCATCGAATTTGGAAAACACTTCTAACTTGAAGTGTTGGTATGGACTACTCTAATCTCTTAGTATTTTTATATGATGAATGGGTTAACGATGTGTGCGTTTGATCACATATTTGAGATTTTTAGATCATAGATATTCTCGCCTTGAAAACTAGCATGTTTAGGGTCGTTAAGTGCTTTATCATACTATGTGTATAGATATTTTGACAAATTCATTGTTTGCAGTTTGTGGGAGATTATATATTTGCTTCTCTAAAATTAAAATTTTTGTATAAGATTTATAACAAATGTCCGTAACTTAGATAGGAGCATTCTGTAATGCAGAATATGACTCCATTATTTACGTTTTGTTCTTTATCGTTCATTGTACTGTGTATGCAAAATTTAATTATAAAATATGAGTCATTATCTCGCTTAGTGTTTCGAAGATGATGAAGAACGAATAAAGAAAAATATAGCTCAATTTGTTTGAGCACGTGGACATTGTTAGAATCACTAGAGAAAGTAAACAATTTTGTAAAATGTAATAGAGTAATTTTGTATTAACTCTTATAATGTGCATATATTGTCAATCGCATGTATAAGCTGAGTTTAACAAATGAGACAATCTCTACTATTATAATGGGAAAGGGCCTTAGTGTCAGCGACTGTCATTTTGAAGACAGCACGTGCAGCGCACGTGTTGACAAAATGACCCACTTTGGTAAATATTTTCGGTAGTGGGCCAGTTTGGTAAATATTGTTGGCAGTGGATCAGATTGGAAATTATTTTCTTTTGGGTTATGGCCTAACTTTGGTAAATATTTTCGAAAGTATACCAGTTTGGTAAATATATTTCAAAAGTGGATCAGTTTGGAAATTATTTTCTTCTTTACCTTACTCATTATCCCTACAGTTTTTACCACGTGCACGTATGCACGTGTCTAATACTAGTTAATAATAATAGTTCTAATTGTGTTCTTGAACAATAGCATATTTGGCTAGGATTTGAGAACTATATATTTAATTGTTTGTGAGGAATTGTGATCTAATTATCAAAACTGTGGGGAAAATGGTGTTAAAAGCTATTGAGTCAAAAGTTTTAACATCCAAGTTGTTTTGAAATTTAGAATTACTATAAACTATATATTAAATTGTTTGTTCTTGTTAAAACTCATAACTCTGCTAAATAGCACTCCATTAAATATGATAAATATGAAAATTGTGCTCAGATTATGATCACTATAAAATCATTTAGTATGGTCTCTAGGAGCACACAACTACTTGAGTCAATACATTCTGATATTTGTGATCTCTGTAGCTTTGTGACTAGATGAGACGATTATTGGTCAGAAGTATTTAATCGCTTTTGTAGATGATTAATATAAGTCTGTCATATATATGAAGAATGAAGCACTTATTATTCTTAATGAATTAAAATTATAGTTGAATGCTAAAAATCAAGGGTTCAGATTTGATAGAGGTGGTGAATATGTTTTAACAACTTTAGAGAAGTTTGCATTGGGCATAATTTCTACTGCACTCTACTTACAACAGTCAAACAGTATTGATAAAAGTTAGAATCAAACACTAGTGAAATGTTGAATTCTATATTATTGACTGTTGTTTGTCTTGTATAATTACGAGTGATGTTGTATTGTTAATCATATCTCTAATGTGTTACTACACTCTAAATTGAATACACCTTGTAGATCATGGCATGAAAACACAAATAGTTTTGTTAAAGTGAGATTTTGTGTTGTGATACTTCTGTTAGAGTACATGACCCTAGAAGGCCTAAAGTATGACCTACAACAAATATTTGTGTGTGTTTAGAAAGTGCAGAATGTAGTTCTGTGGACAGATGTTGGATCTATCTAATTTGTATTAGAAGAATCTCGACTTGCAAAGTTCTTTGAAGATGTGTTCATCAAAGATAACTGTATGAAATAATCTAGTCCTATAGACACGTTCAATGATTCACTGTTGGAATCAAGAACCAGCCTTACTGACACTTAAAAACCTGAATGACAAATGAACTAAGAAGAGTCATTAGTAGACAATGAGATGATTTTGTGTCATACAATAATACTTTAATTTAGTTGATCTGCCGAAAGGGGCTAAAACTATAGCAAGTAAGTGGGGTTTTGTAGAAGAAACTTAATTTTGATTGTTTAGTAGCAATTTTAATATTTTTTAGTAACTAACAGATTGACTGAGAAAAATGGGGTAGATTTATTTGATGTCTACTCACATAATTGTCATATTGCTACAATAAGTATTCTTCTTACCCTGACATCTATTGAAAATTTTGTCATTCATAAAGAATATTTAAAAGTTCTGTACTTGATATTTTGTACTGAACAGTTTTTACTACCAAACTAACAGTCTTTACCGGCGTTTTTTTTCACATTCACCGGCGTTTTAAAACGCCGCTGTAGATACCACCGGCGTTTTATAAATCGCCGATGCAAGTGTCGCTGAATCGTGTGTCGCTGTAGCTTAGGGACATTCCCCGATATTTTTTACGAATGCTGGTATATGTTTAAACTACACCTGGCGGTTAAAAAGCCACCGAAAGGGTGGTTTCATTTGGAATTACTGTTTTCGGTCGTTACCTACACCGGCGTTTTTAAAACGCCGGTGTAGACTGCCTTTTTTTGCTGAAAGCTACCCTGGCGCTTGTAAAAACACCGGGGTAGGTATATATATATTTTTTAAAAAAATTTTAAAAAAAAGAAAAAAAAGGAAAAAAAGAAAAAAACACCATGAGCCCTTTTGCAATCAAAACCAATTGCAAAACTAAAAGAGCCCCAATATAATATGAATGATGCATAATAGTATAATATCATCAAATTGTAATCTCATAAACATAATAATGTGATCTCACCACATTCATGTGTCAAAATATGGAGTTCACTTTTATAATACTCATGAGATAACTGTCAATTGAAACCACAACATAAGTTCAAACTGGATTATTTCATCACTAGTCACTCCTCTGTAAATCATAGTATGCAACTTCAGTTACATAATCCATCTCATCATCACTTAAAACCAATGAGAAAGAACAATCTCATTTTCGAACCCAAGCAACAAGCATGAATATTATCTTAGAAGCTAATACTCATCTAAACATCATGATATAATTGTATATAAAGTTTAGATAAAAAAAATTTCATCACTAGTCACTCCTAAAAAATCATAGTGTGCAACTTCAGGTACATTATCCATCTCATCTCCAAATTCAGACAAAAAAGCAACTCGTGAAGCTGCACTTCTAGACAAACCATTGCTCAGTTCTAGACAAACCATTGATAATAAACATTGCTCATCTGCAAGTTTTCCCCATGCAAGTTTTCCCTATTCCTAAGGAAGGCACAATAAAAGAATTCATAGTTGTATAGTGTCTTTGAAAAAAAGGTAAATAATAAGCAGTATGCTACATAAGAATATGCTAAGTTCAACATTGCATAGAGAACATGCAGGAGGCCAGTCATACTCTCCATTAACTACCCAATCAGAGTAATTTTTCACCTAAACATAAAGAAGGTAAGTGCAGTGTGGTACTACAACTGATTAAAATGGTAACTTAACAATAACTAGAATGCAACTTTAAGCCCAAAGCCAAAGGTATGAATTGCCACATACATCTAAAAGATATTAGTTAACATTTTTAGGCTAACTCTTATGCAAAGATGAATATCAGATACAAGAAAGAAATGGCTATTTGCACTATAATATCAGTTACCCTTAACTAAATAGTCTCAGACACCAATGAAGTAAGGAAGTATGATGCTATAAGATTAATGTCTCCACTCCAAATATTAACATGAATAGGTTATGAGGTCAAACGCCCACCAGGTTGAACAGTTGGATAGTATCATAGTAGTGATACAATATGGTATAGAGCATGAATTTCATAAGAGAAATTACATAATCAATGTTAATTATTTATACAACTGAAATAGATTTCAAAGATATATTCCAAGAGCTATATCTAAAAATTCTCATTTAAAAGTATATCCAAGCAAACTTGCTATATGTACCTATTCTCAATCTAGACAAAGTGAGAGAGTTCGATTTAGTGTTACCAAATACGCTATATTCCAAAAACATATAGAAACTATCAATGGGGAAAGAATAGAAAGAATAAGTGCTAAGAATGTTATATTTTAAACTTCTATTATCATACAAACACACTGCATGATTACTAATGTAATTTGTAAACTTCTACTTTTCAAACTTTGATCCAAATTCAATTGTTATCTTTGAAAATTGGATCATGCAAAGTTAACCTCAAGACATTGTTAATATTAAGTGCTATAGAGGAAAAAAAAAGAAAAAAAGAAAACCCAGTCCACTTGATCCCTATTGTGTTCTTAGAAATCAGTTAGACTCAGCAATGTCAATAACCTCACTTACTTAAATCATCAAATTTACTCAATACTTTTTTTTTCCTCCAACACAACCATTCACCAGCAAAAAGAAAATCGTAACAGTGACAGGATAGAGAACTAGTCCAAAGTTTCTAAACCCTTCCTCATTCATAGACCAATCTAAGCAATCGGTGAGCACAAAATTAACTCCAACTACCAAAAATTTATGACAAATCAAACATAACCACTTTCTTCTATACCTCTCAAATTTGCACAACTAACTAGTACCACAACAGCTACAAACACATCAAAATGATCCATTCAAAACAAATGTTAGAAAGTTTACCACACTAATTTTGAATCCAAACTCGATCCTTAAGCAACCATAGCGCAAGAACCCACCTTTCTCAATTCCTGCAACAAATAAAAGCCAATTCATGAGATGGGTAAGTCCAAAAATTTGAAATTGCAAGATATAGGACCATAAACTTGGGTGGGGAAAAAAGAGCATACCTGATGGTTGAGAGTGGGGCAACGGGTGGCGACGGTGCGAGTGAGAGAGGGAGAGAGAGGACGATGGACGACGACGGACGGCGAGGACGTCGACGGAGGGCACAGCGATGGCGGCCAAGGCAGAGGTGGGAGAGCGCGGGAGAGAGGGGAAAAATTGGGATTTTTTTTTGGATCGAAGGAGGAATTGCTGTAGGGTTTAGGTTTGGGGGAAATTTATTCCAAACCCTATACCAGCATTTTAACTAAAAAACACCGGTGAATGGGAGAAGATTTTTTGGTACATTTTATCTGTATATTCGTCGGCGTGTTTTATTAAAACGCCGGTGAATATGGCCTTCACCGGCGTTTTAATAAAAAACGCTAGTGAATATCATAATTCCCCAGCGTTTTATAGAGGCCGCCGGCGTATAACCATCCATTCTAACGCCCCATTCCTGGTCTCTTCCTACCCCGGCGTGACTGGTAAAATGCCGGGAAATATACGCCGTTAAATCCATCGTGTGTTATAGTGTTTGTACTGTAAAGTTTTGAACTAATATGTTTAGTGAACAAGATTTACAATTTAGTAAAATCATTGTATGTTCTTAAAATATGTATAGCCAACGAATAAATAATTTGACAAATTTTTGAAAGAGCCTAGTATATGAATCAAAGAATTCAGATCAGTGCCTTCAACTTTATGGTGTGTCAAATATAGTGGTTATTATTTACTTGTTCTGTTGATATGCAAGTTCTTGGAAGTGACATCTCTATTACAAATGAAGTTAAAATTATGCTATCCAAAGAATTCAACATGAAAACCTAGGTACTGTGGGCACCATAGGTATAAGGGTGAGTTTTCAGTTGGCAAAGGATAACTCTTAGTTAAACTCATCAAATCAAAATGTGTTTCAAAAGTGGGGATATAAGTGATTGAAAGTGTGTTTTGAAACACCTTATGATTATGATGAAAAGGTTGACACCTAATGATGGTGCAACTATAAGATATGTTGAAAGTCTCATGTATACAAAGATCTGCACTAAAAAGACATAGCCTTTGAGGTAGGTATGATCTGCAGACTCACTAATAATCCCATACACATTTGAGTGCCCTTAAGAGGCTAATGAGATACTTGAGTGGTACTCAAGAGTTTGCTTTGTGCTACTCAAAGTTTAGTGAAAGTCGACAACTAGTGGATATGTGTTCACACTAGTAGGAGTAGAAAAAAATTATGGAGATTAATAGGCAAACAAGCATTGCGTTCTCATCCAATAAATCAGACCTTTATGTGTTATCCTCTGCAGGGGAAGAGGCTGGGTGGATTAAATGACTTATTGCTAATCATCCATTTGAGAAGTTTAATGTAAATTCTCTAATTCTGTTATACGACTATCAAGCTATAATGCACTGTAACTCATAACTCACTCTATAATAGTAAGAGGAGTATATTAAGGCTGAAAGAAGCCTAGTTGAACTTTCTCATAGATAAAGTGCAATAGTGACAAGTATGGCCAATGCTCTTGCTAAGAGACTTAAAAGTGATCTAATAATCAAAACTGTGGGGAAAATGGAGTTAAAAGCTATTGAGTCAAAAGCTTTAACATCCAAGTTGTTTTGAGATTTAGAATCCAATTGGAGCCATAGAGAAGTTCAAACTGAAGCATCAATTTTAGGCAGTTGGCATGCTTTAGATAATTTGAAAAGTTCTATGTAAATTCTGTTAATATATAATTTCATTCCAATTTTGATGATGCTATATATTTTCATAATTTACTTAGAATCAACTAATTATTCCAAAAGAAAGCATAAAAACTTGTCGATGTGTTTCCGATGTTTAGAATGGTTGTTATATCATTCCAATTCTGATGATATAACTCTTTATGGATTCATATTTCATTCCAATTTTGATGATTTAGAATTAACCATAATTGATTTGATTGTTCTATCATTCCAATATGAAATATAGTATAGTTCTTGTGTAGAAACTATAATAGTTCTTATTCTTTATTTTATTAAAGAAACTTGATTGTGATGCTTGCGTTACATTTTGCTAAGCTATCGTTGCATTGTACTAAGTTCTTTAATAGAACCAGATACTTTATGAAATTTGCTAGAATTCTTAGAGATGTGTCTCTTTATATTCTTGTTTTCAATAAGCTAGCAAAGATGGAGGAGTTAAATCTGTCAACATAGATTTCAGAATAATGATTTGCTCAAAATGGAGGAGTAAACATAAAGCAGTTTGCAAGGATATAGTTTTGGTTTATTTCTCTAAGGAATAAATTTGTCACTTGCTTGATAAAACTTCTGTTGAGTTTAAGACTCTTGTGTTCATGAGCTTAAAACTCATATTTTATTCTTGAAGTTTATTTGCTTTGGTTGATTTTGAAACTATGACAGAGTTCTCTAGTTGGTTTAGTCATTGTGAACTATTCTGTTTTGATATGGTCTTTGAACTATTTGATTATTTTGGTTTAGTCTCATTTGAACTATTCGAGTTATAATTGATTTAGTCTATGAACTGTATTATATTATGAGCCGATGATTTAACGGGGCATTGCCTAATATATTGAGAATATAGGAGGAGATTATTGGATATATAGGTATATTCTCAATATAATAGAATATTATTGTGTATAATGTTCTATGGGGCAAGACGTGCAAAGCACGTGTTATCTGTTTAATTGTTGGACCGGGTTGAGTGGGCATAAAGCCCAGTACCCTAAACCCAGTTCATCTCATATAAAACCTGGTCTAGAGGTAGTGCTCTGTGATATTCCAATACTGATAAGCAAGTTATAATATCTTAAGCGGCTATGAAATAAACCATAACCCTAATTACTCATCTTAATCCCTAACATTTACGTGACATTATTAATAAGCCAGTTCACATATAACTATATTATTAATTTATTATAGGAGTGTAGTATAATCCTAATGACTCCTGGCAGACGGCAAGAGGTGGTACAAGTCTTACCTACATCAGGCTATGTGCTATTTTCAAAGATATAAAATTTTGTTTCCCTGCCTAATTCTCTGTACAAATCCAATGGTGTTGGAATACACGCACAAAGACAACTTTAAAAAGCATTTAAGAATCTAAATTACCTTCCAATGCATAATTATCACCATGGTGCGCAGTGTTTACAGCTGATATTTGAACATTTAACATTAATAATTGACGAGAAAACTATATGAAGCAAAATATAGGGATGACATTCAGGTTGGGTGGGCCGGGCCCCAGCCGGGTTTGGCTGGGAAGGGACGGGCTTAGGTCGGTTTGGGTCAAAACCAGGTCAGGTCCGGTCCAGGCAGGGTTGAAGTTTCAAAAACTGGATCCGACCCGACCTGCCAACCGCTTCGGGTTGAGCCTAAAAAAAACTTTAAAAAATCATACAAATATATTACATGTTTAAGGGGATAATCTAAAGTTCGAAATAACCTAGAGTTAGATTGAAGAGATGACACTGGACTACTGTCGTGTACCTCTACTTAAACTAAACCTAGGATCCCATTGTCATAAATTCCCTACTTAGCTTGTTGATCTTCAGGTGAGTTGCTTCAACTTGTTGAGGTATCTACTGCTTTTCCTTGAGTTCCGTCTTTAGCTTTCATCCAGGTTACGGTTGTATTCGGTCACTAAGAGCAGGGCCAGTCCTGAGATTTATAAGGCCATGTGCGGAAAGAAAAAAATGCATTCTTTAAATATTCTAATATTAATTTCACTTTATTTTGATTTTGATATCATATATATATAGAAAGGGCCCTTCGGTTGCTCACTACTTTTGTGAGCACTCTATGAGCACTCACGAACTAGAGCACCTATGAAAAATCCGAATTGCTCATCTTGTTCTATATGCCTAAGATAGCCTAACAATAAAAAAATCAGTTAATTTGAAATTCATTTGTCCATGATTTACATCATCACAAAATTGTATGGTTGAAAATTCTAATAGCCTGATGGATGGGCAAATAAACTTCAATTACTTGATTTTTTATTGTTAGGCTATCTTAGCCATATAGAACAAGATGAGCTGTTCGGATCTTTCATGGGGTCTTCATTTGGAAAGTAGTGAGTAACCGAAGGAGTGTCTCTCTCTCTCTCTCTCTCTCTCTCTCTCTCTCTCTCTCTCTTCATATACTAGTAACTTTCACGTGCGATGCACGTTTTGATAAAAGTTGGAATTGAACGTGCGATACATGTAAGTCGGTAGTAATCAGCACTTTTGATGAATGCCTTAAACTTTAAAAAAATTGGAGTTGAATGGGCACTGCACGCAATTTTAAAATTTTTTTGAAGGAAAAACCTTGAACTGCACGTACGGTGATGTGTTACGAAATAGATTTGGAGTTGCACATGCAATGTACGTATTTGCTTTGTGACAAAAAAATTTAAAACTTATTTGTTTGGCGAAGAAAAAAACTTTGATTTAAACGCGTGATGCACGTGTTAATAAATAGAGTTAGAGTTACACGTGCAACGTATGTGTTTCATTTGTGACAAAAAAATATTAAAAAATTGTTTGTTTGGTTACAAACTCAAAGTGACAAAGTGACATACTCTCCCATTAATATAGTGTATATATATATATATATATATATATATATATATAGAGAGAGAGAGAGAGAGAGAGAGAGAGAGAGAGAGAGAGAGAGAGAGAGAGAGAGACACACACACACACGAATTCAATTGAAAAATATGAGTAGGGTACATTATATATTTTAAAAAATTTATTTGAATTCATTTGAAAAATACCTTTCAAATTTTATATCATTGGAGGCGTCAATACCTGAGACGACTTAATCGATATCTTGAATTAGTTATCTCAACAATTATAATGAAATAGTATAAATGTGGTTAAGGAGCCCTATATTCTTGCAACACAAAAAATACACGATTAAAAAAAACTTTACGTATTAATTCAATCTCAACAATTAACGAAAGAAACAACCTAGAAATCATTAGAAAAACTTTATATATCTATATAATAAGACACAAAGAAAGCTATCAAGTGGCTCTCATTCAATATGGTTGGAATCAATGGTCTAGATCTAACATCACAAAACATATTTGTCCGCCCAAAAGTTCCCCCCCCCCTCCTAAAACTCAAATTCAAATCCCCCCAAAACAACTCCTTTTATTTATTTATTTATTTATTTCTCTCTCTCTCTCTCTATTTACTCAGAAATTTATATTTTCAGATTTCAGGTTTTTTCAAATTTTTTATACATTTTTTATTGCTCATGTTACATTGAAAGTAGCAAATATCTCATCAACCGTTAAATTTCGTCATTTTCCATACTCTAAGTTCTAAGAAGTTGGATTTTACACCCCCATTTATAATTATTTTTCAACATATACTAATGGAAACAAGGACTTTTATGTACAACTAATTATTGTTTTACTATTCAAATTTGAGCTACATAATTGTTGTTTTACTATTTACAAAACTTTCATATGTTGTATCTTTCCGAATACGTGCCGTAGGCACGTGCCCATAGGCAAATCTAGTGTGTATATATATATATATACATATATACTGTAATGGGAGAAGACCTTAGTGTCATTTGTGAATTTATCAATTAAAATCCCCAATATAAACTCATCAAACACGTAAACTACCCGTACAAATTTGTCCATGTAGTTAGCAACTTTATAGTTATTTTGTCATGGTTCAAATGTGGATGGAATTGATATGCACAAATGGCCATAAAATTAGTTTAAGAGTGTGGGTAAAAGTAGGAGCTTGAATGCTATTTGCCCACTAGAACACCAAGAACGATGATTTACTATATTTTTTCTTATGAGCATTTTATTTAATTTAATGACTGTACTTTTTGTATTCGTGCATATATATATATATATATATATATATATATATATATATATATAAGCAATGCTCCATTGCAAACCACTGAAGTCGTTGTTTAGAACAGCGACTTTAACCAAAGCGGTTATTCCGAACAATGACTTGTGTATATAACCTAAGCCGTTATTTTGGAACAATGGCTTAGGTTTATAACCTAAGTCGTTGTTTTCAACAACGGCTTTAGTTGTTTGCATACCCGTTTGCACGGGATCCGTTTGCAATAGAGCATTGCTCTCTCTCTATATATACTAGTATTATACACGTGCTGTGCACGTGGAGAAAATTGGGGGAATGAAAAGAGGAAAAAAAATCTACCAGCACGTGCGTTGCACGGGTTGGGTTAAGGACAAATTACACTAAGGCCTTCTCCCATTATAGTAGTAGAAATATATATATATATATATATATATATATATATATATATATATATATATATATGGATATATGTAAAAAAATGAAAAAAGAAATCGTCAATAACATGGTTGAACCTGCATGCCCATTAGATTTAAAGTTTATCCCCTTAACCACTCAGACAAATTGACTTTCATGCTTAAATTAGAAGAAAAACTCCATTTATTATATCTGATGTCGGACGATACTCCTGATTCGTAGGCCATGTGCGACCGCACGGTCGCACATGCCCAGGGCTGGCTCTGACTAAGAGCATCCACACTTGTTTAGGCCAAATTTGGTAATTTGGCAAAATGAGAAATGGCAAAATGTTAGGTTCTTTGCACTCGTTGTTTGCCAAAATATGGCAAAATGGGAAAAAATAAGGCTTTGAATTTCCACGATAGGACCTGGATTTCCACGATAGCACCATCTTTGAATATTTTGACACAATTGTGTCTGTTGGATGACAGTTGTCTGCTACGCCGTTGCTTACTTTAAAGCTCGCTAGGGGATGGGATTCATTCACTTGCATTCCTGCTAGCACTACAAAAAGCTTCGGTCTTAACGCCCCTACAGAAGCTGTGCAGCCTTTCCTCGAGTTCGTAGAGTCGGGTTTCCTGTTTACCCACAACAGCCTAAAGCCTAGACTAGGAGGAAAGTGCTAATCAGTGGACTCGCATCCCCTTAATCTGAAACTCTCACAAGATGTGGACCTATTTGGTAGAGGATCCTCAGCAAGTCTTAAACCAACCCCATAGCACTGAATCTGAGATCTAGAAAGTTACTCGTAAAGCCCCAGGCAATGCGTGCAGAAAAAGGATGACACTATTTTCGAGATTGTAGAAGGGCAGTACCGCTAGGTCCGATCCTCACTCGATAGGTCGGAGATCAACTACGAACTGGACATGTTGTTATGTGTGATCTTTTTTTTAAAAAAATTTTAAGATGATTAAATTAGGGATTAGTGATTAAATTAGCTAAATTAATTAAATTCGACATTAAATTAGCTAGATTAAGACATTAAACAACTAATTAAAACCTTAAACTATCTTTTGGGCTTGGACGGGACATGTTGTCACATCCAAGCAAAAAATTGCATCGGACGGGATAACATGTTGTGTCCGATGCTTTTTTTTTGTTTTGTTTTGTTTTGTTTTTAATTTTTCATTTTTTGGATGGTACATCATGTACTATCCGATCAATTTTTATTTATTTTTTTAAAAAGCACTTAGAGGTAACAACAAGATGCGTCCGATCCCCTTAAAAAATTATAAAAAATATGAGACGAAATATTATGAACCGTCCACTATATTTGGCAATTGCCAAATCCTTCTCTCAAATATGAGAAGCTACTATTCCTCATTTATCATAATTTGGCAAAATAGCAAACAAGTGTAGCGCCCACTTTCTCATAATTTGGAAAATTTGGTAAAATAGCAAACGAGTGTGGATGCTCTAATTGTGGGATTATTGGTGGCCGACAAGATGAACTAGTGGAATCTTGTCCACTTTTGCTATGGTCGCTACCTCGTCATCGTGACATGATCAATGTAGTGTAGTAGTAATGTATGTAAAAAATAATTTCTAGTGTTTTAGTAGTGTATATGAAAAAATTAAAAAAAAACAATATAAGAGGGTTGAGGGAGAGTAGCAAAAAACCAACAAACAAGTTTAACATTTTTTTAAAAGCTACAACAATAATAAAGAGTTGAGAGAGTTGAGAAATATTAATATTATACTTCACGAATAATCGAATACAGAGTTGACAGAGAAAATAATAAAGATAGTTGAGTAGACGATGAGAATTCAAACAATTGAACATCTTCACTTGAGAAAATATGTAGTAGAGTCGTAGAGAGAGTGTGAGTTTCGACAAGAATTTGAGTAGTAGAGAGAGTTAGTAGTAGACGTAGTTGCTCCGATACAAATTTGACACGATTGAACTTATTCACGTCTTTATTGCTTCTTTGTTGAAGTAGATTGAGAGTAGCAGTAGTAGTGGTAAAGTTGAGAGAGTAAGAGACTTGATAGATGGAGAGTTGTGAAAAAAAAAGAGTGAAGTTAGAGCATCCACAATGGTATTTCTCAAATATGAGAATATGGAAAAATAGCATATAGCAAAAATTCGCAATTTGCTGCAGTCGTCATTTGCTATAATATGAGAAAGACGGAACATCTTGTTTCGTCCATTGTTTTTTTTTTTACATTAACTAATGATTAGATATAAAAATAGGTTAATTAAATCAATTAAATAAATTAATATCTACTAAGCTACCTAATTAATACACTAACCTAAAGATTAACCTATAATTAATTGGCTGAACTCACCATTTGGGCTGGACAACATGTCCCATCCAAGCCAAAATTGGCTCAAACGGGACAACATGTCCCGTTTGACAATTTATGGTTTTTTTTTTTTTTTGTTGGGGGCGGGGGGGGGGGGGGGGGGGGGGTGTTCAGGCGGTACATCTGATAATTAAAATAATTTTAAAAAAAAGATCAGATGAAACAACATGTTTCGTTTGATCCCATTAAAAATAAAAAAATTAAGGACAGAACAATATGTTTCATCCCCTATAATTTGAGAACCATCAATTTCGTTTCTCAAATATGAGAAACGACTGTAGCATTTTTGCCAAAATATGGCAAAATAACAAACGATTGTAGACGCTCATTTCTCATAAAATGAGAATGGCAAAAATAGCAAACGACTGTGGATGCTCTTAGGAGGTTTTTATAGGCACAAATCTCAAAAAGATCCAAAAAAACACAAAAAAAAAACCAACAACGACTGCATTTTGCCCATTTGATCCGTCCGAGTCGAACGTTCAACTAGGCGGGTTGACCCGCCGTGTCTAACATTCGCAAACCTAGCAGGTTGCGGGTTGCTTCGGGTTACGCGGGCCAGGTTGAGCGGACTTTTTCATGTGGATCTTCGACCCGGCTCAATCCGTTTATTTGTTCGGGTTTGACCCAAACCCGGACGCCGTGTCAAACCCATTCGGGTCAGGTGCAGCCGCAGGCCGACCCAACCCGGTTGCCACCCCTAGCAAAACCCGAAAGAAAGAGTTGCATATATATGTTCAAAACAGTGCAGTTGTGATGCTCGAATTTAGCATACATAAACAACTCAACCAACTATACTGGGCTTACAGAAACAACTCCCACTTTGTTTCAGGAGAATCCAAGTATCAACTTAAATTACATTTACTAGTGAATATTAATACAATGGGAATGACTGCTACAATTAACAAGTTCGACGTGGTGGAAGTCTCAGAGAAATCCATTCAGTATGAAGCAAAATTGAGGGGACTTCATGAAAAAATATATAAGATGATGTACATTGACTGAATATGTACATGGTTCCTCAGTAGTTTCAATATTTGTCATCCACTGGCATTTTCGCCAGGAGCAACAAAATTATGCTCCCATAACGAACAGAGTTGACGAAGTTTACAGGCCAATAAGAACTCTCATATCGTCATGAGCAAGCTGCACTGGGATCCCTTCTATGAAAAAACATTCAGAATTTTAGGCAGGAAAAAGAAACGGCAGACAGGGTAATGTTAAGAAATTAAATTCAGCAATTTAGTTGATCACTATAGAGTAGTTTTATGTACTACTAGTTTTGTGTGCATAAACTCTAGTAAGAGATCCTCATTCACCCCTTAGTCATAAATCATCTTCCTCGTATTTGTAAGTACATAAGGGGGTTAATGCAGGATAGAATGTGCATGGGTTAGCTGATATGTAGTTGGGAGACTGCTTTCTGAAAGGAACTAGATATCATACCTGGCAGACCATTCGGCCAGAAACTTGTTATCTTTGTGGTGATCAAACTCGTGGTCATTCCAATGAACAGAGCTCGTTCAGGGAAGATCCTCTTCACTGCTTCGAGGCTCTAAAGCAGACTCAGGATTAGCATCAAAATCTGAACTGAACTTCATGCATTCCAAATTACTAGATTTATGAGCAGCTAGTTTACAGAAATTACCATATGATGTTGTATATTTTACGCTAAAATACCCTCACTTATATTACTTACTTTATACTTAATTACACTTAAATACACCAAATGCATTCTTTTGCAACTTAAACATCCAAGTCAGTTATAAAAATCTAAACTGACCCCATTGTTCTTCAATTGTAACGCCCCAATTTCCATATACTGGGAAACCGTGACATAAGCCAGAATTCCTTCAATTAGCCACAATACACAGAAAAACAGAAAAATTTAAAACTTTTTATTCAACACAAATGTATTACAAGTCCGAATGTTATAAAACTGCAATACATTACATCAGTGTTATAATAATACCATACAAACCAAAGTGTTACAAACTTTCAATAAAAATTACATCAGAGTACAATGAATAATATATAACACTTGGTACTTTCACTTGAATTCTTCTCAACATAAATAAATTACAACATATATTACAATTGAAATAAAATCAACACTTTGTTTCTCTTACCTTGAATCCTCCTGAATCATATACCTGTAGTTTTGCAATCCAGTACCTATTGAAGTGGGGACGTCAGTACATATAATGACGCTTTAAGGCCGATGACTAGCAGCGATTCTCAGCTTTAAACATACGGATTGATGAAAAGAGAAATGTGTATATATAATTGATGTGTCAGTATATGTTATGTCTTAGAATCTAATGCAGGATTAACCAATGCAATGCTGCACTTATTCTAATGCAAACAAGACTCTGGAACAGTATGCAGCCCATACTACATATGCCCCATATCAAGTCGTTTCTTTATATATAGGGATTTGAACCCGCGTCATGAATTCTACTCTTGTACCCTTCCTGTTCCTGACAGATACACCGTGACTGGTGAGGTTGCAGATACGGTCTAGTTCCGCTACTGCAGTACAATAGTGGTGTCTATGTTTGCCACTATCTACTTGGCAAACCGGACTTCACTCAAAAGCCAACACGAACCCCAAGATACTAGACAACCTTGAGTCATGCCCTTAACTCATCATGAGAAGACATAGAATCTGACGGAATCATAGGGTCTATTTCCCTAGAAAAACATTCTGTTCTTATCATGGCACTTCAGGAATTAACAGCCGAGATACGAATCCCGTGCTCCCAACTAATCATGAAAAAGCACCATCCGTATTCCTTTGACAGGGGGATACATCCCAATAACACCACCTAGTGTCGGCATATAGGAGAAGTCGGATTATAAGTTATCACCCCTAATACCAACTCTCAACCTTCGGCAATTTATAGATAAAAATAGTTAAGTAACAGTTACTACCCTAACGATGTCACTAACCCTAACCAATCAGATGGGGCCGTACGAGCTACAAGGTACTCTCAACTTGCCATGAGACGACACTAAAAGATTCAAACAAGCAAGACACATCACTGTGCTTCCAACTTATCATGAAAAAAGCACCGCATGTGTCCCTCTTCAAGAGAGTGTGATAATTGTTGACACGGTTTACCAAGTCTTAACCTAGACTTCACAAGATCTCCTCGGATCCACTCATCGCCTATCTATTCAAGATAATTAATCCATACGAGCACAATGAGCTACGCATGAACAAACAACTACATACGAGCTAGGTGAGCTACGTATGAGACGGACCAATACTTATTACATGACTTATGAGCACAAGGAATACTTATTACTCATAATCCAATGTATGATTCAAACTACTAATATTTCACGACAACTCTAGTTAATATGAAATAGAATTTCGTGTATAAGCTTACTAATAAAAACTTGATCTTTTATACACAAAAGTAACATAAAAAGCCTTCTAACAACCTAGAAGCAATTAAATATGCTACTCTTATCGAAATTCAACAAAATTAGACTTTTTAGAAAGGTGAGAACATATACTACAACTCTCTAGTTGAAAAACTTTCCCAAATTTAGTAAGTAAGAGGTACAAAAACTTCGAACAATCTAAACACCGAAGTTTCAGCCAAACAGCTAGCTGCTGTGACTTGTAAAGGTCATAACTCCTACTCCGCTTATCATAATCTAACCAAATAGGACATTTTGGAAAGGTGAGAAACTCTACTATAACTCTCTAGTTGATGACATTCTCAGATTCAGTCATTAAAATGCACAAAAACTTCGAACAATCTAAACAGCGAGCTTTCAGCTAAAAGGCCAGCTGCTGTAATTTTGTAAGGGTCACAACTCTTGCTCCGCGTATCGAAATCTAACCAAATAGGATATTTTGGAAAGGTGAGAACCTCTACTACAACTCTCTAGTTGATGACTTTTCCAAATTCAGTAAATAAGAGCTACAAAAACTTCGAACAATCTAGACAGCGACTTCAGCCAAAAGGCTAGCTGCTATCAATCTTGTAAAGGTCATAACTCCTATTCCGCTTATCAGATTCTAACCAAATAGGACATTCTGGAAAGGTGAGAACCTCTACTACAACTTCCTAGTTAACAATTTTCTCAAATTCCTTATGGAATTCAAAATCCAACTCTTTAAACAAAATACAAGAACAACAAAAGACAGCCAAAAGCTGAAACTTCCAAACCTCATAACTTTTGCTATACTTATCAGAATTCAACAAAATTATACTTTCTAAAAAAGGGAGAACATCTACTACAACTTCCTAGTTAACAACTTTCTCAGATTCCTTATCGAATTCAATTCCTCGCTCTTTGAACACAATTCAAGAACAACAAAAGACAGTCAAAGCTGAAACTTGTAAAGCTTATAACTTTTGGTATACTTATCGAAATTTAACAAAATTATACTTTCTGGAAAGGGGAGAACATCTACTACAACTTCCTAGTTAACAACTTTCTTAGATTCCTTATGCAATTCAATTCTCCGCTCTTTGAACACAATTTAAGAACAACAAAAGATAGCTCAAAGCTGAAACTTGTAAATCTTATAACTTTTGCTATACTTATCGAAATTCAAAAAAATTATACTTTCTGAAAAGGGAAAAACATCTATTACAACTTCCTAGTTAAAAACTTTCTCAGATTCCTTATGGAATTAATTTTCCGCTCTTTGAACACAATTCAAGAACAACAAAAGACAACTCAAAGCTGAAACTTGTAAAACTTATAACTTTTGCTATACTTATCGGAATCTAGCGAAATTGGCCATTTTGAAAAGGGGAGAACATCTACTACAACTTTCTAGTTGACCACTTTTTCTGATTCCGTAAGAAACTCAAAATCCAATCCCTTAAATACAAGTCGAATCAATCAAAACAGTGATTTTTTTTTATGCTCTCTGTTTTGGGAAAACGATTTGTTTCACTCATTAAATTAACCCCAAAAAATCTATAAAAATTAGAGCTTGGTAGTAACACATATATGAACCTCTCAAATTAATTTGGGCTCAAGATTGCAACTTTGGCGCAAGTAATTAATTCATAAGCATAAAAACGACATACAACTTTAAATATTGGGTTTTTAGGGTTCTACATGTGTTCTACCACTTCAATCTTCATATGCAATTTATTCTAGTCCAAGTTCTTTAATATGCACATGGAAATAGTCCAATTTGTTCACATAACAAGCAATTAAAATAATAAAAATAACAAGTTGAGTTGAGAAACCCCCACCAAAATTGGTTGGAAGAACTAGCCTTGCCCTTCTCCTCCTTGCTCGTTGTTCTTGCTCCTCCTCTCAGGAACAACCTCGAGAACACTTAACCAATGAAACCCTAACCCATATTTTGATTCTCTCTTTCTTCTTAATTTTTTTCTAAAATTAAAACAAGTATGAAAGAGAGAATGGGATGAGAGAGAGATGGAGAACAAAATGAAGGGTTTCTTGCCCTTTGAATACATGGCCGGCCAAGGGGGTAATGGGGGGGTTTTATAGGAGAGAAGGGTTGGGTTTGTGGTGTGAGAAGAAGCCACTTGTCTCTTCTCATTTGTGGCTTAAACAATTTGAGGTCAATTTGCAATTTTATATTACAATCAACACCCAATCTAATTCCTACCCTCCATTTGATCATGGTTGATCAAGAATAAGAGACATTTTTCAAAAATCACATACTTCATGATTTCATACAAACGTACGAAATCGATACAGTACATATACGTACATATATCTGTTTATACAGATAATTTTTATTAGTTAAAACGAATAATCTCTACCAAAAATATTTTAATTCAGAAATAACAATTAAAATAATTTTATTACCGGCTTGAAAGATTTCAGTACCAATTTAATACAATACAGATGTATACAGACTGGTATATATATAGATAATGTCTATTAGTAAAACCGGGTAATATCCCCCAAAAATATTTCAATCCTGAAAATAAAAATAAAATAATAATGAAATAATAATTTTTAATATCAGCCCGGGATATTACAGACATTTTCTCAAAAACGCATTTACAGGATTTTGTACAAGTGTACAAAACCGATACAATACATGTTTATATATATATATATATATATATATATATATATAGGGAAAGGATCCGTTGCACACTACTTTGGTGCTCACCGCGTGAACACTACGCCTTCGGGCGTTCATATCGAAAATCCGAACCGTTCACATTGATCTACACATCTAAATTAGTCTAAATATGTAAAATCAAATCATTTGAAATTCATTTGCCCATTCATTGAAGTGTTACAAAATTGTATGGCTGAAATTCATTGTTTTTATAGTCACATGATGGATGGGCAAATGAATTTCAAATGATTTGATTTTACATATTTAGACTAATTTAGATATGTAGATCAATGTGAACGGTTCGGATTTTCGATATGAACGCCCGAAGGCGTAGTGTTCACGTGGTGAGCACCAAAGTAGTGTGCAACGGAGCCTTTCCCTATATATATATATATATATATATATATATATATATATATATATATATATATATATAAGTTTTTATTAGCAAAACCGAGTAAAATTTATGAGAAATATTTTAATTTTAAAAATAATAATAATATAAATATAATATTTGATCGGGATATTACATCAATAAAAAGTAATTAAAAACCTCCTTTTGAATGACCATTAACACACCCCTTTTCCCCTAAGCATGGAATCAGATGCGCTCCACGAACAGGATGCAGTATGGCACACCGACAATGAGAAAATTTTAAAATATTGCACTAAAATAACAAGTGGTGAGCCACCCGTTCCTTCGTTTGCTTGGCCTACTCTTGCCAGGGGTTTCTTCTTGGTCACACAGTTTTTTCATTCAAAGGAAAAAGAGAGCAAGAGATTTGACAACCCCCTTGATGTTCAAAACGTAGCAGGAAATGTGTCTAAAATTCAAGTGTATGACACGAGTGTCCGACATTATACAATTACCAAACAAATGTGTGTGTGCGCTTCATAGCTTCTTCCACTTGGTTACAAATGAATCCCGACTCCTAATGTATATTTCCCTCTTCTTTACTTTTCCATTCAAACCCCTAATCCCTAAAGTTGCAACGGTAAGAGCATCCAGAATGATTTGCTATTTTGTCATTTTTGGCGTACTTTGAAAAATTAACATCTGCAATGCTTTCTCAATTTACCATATTTTGAGAAAGTGGGAACAATAGCTTCTAATATTTGAGAAATAATTGGTCCATTCTCAAAGTATAGGGAACGAAATATGTTGTTCCGATCCTATAATTTTTTATTTTTTTTTTTCGATCGGACGATACAAGTTGTATCGTCTAAGAATATTTAAATTTTTTTTTTAACTATCTGAAGTTCCGTCCGAAAATTTTTAATTTTAATTTTTAAAAAAGGGATCGAATGGGCCAAATGTCACTTTCAACTATTGCTAATCACATGGTTTAGTGTTTTAAGTATGGTTTAGTGTTAATTTAATAATTAATTTATTCAATAATGATATTTTAATAACTAATATAATTTTAATTGTATAGAAAATTACAAAACAAATCTTTAGGACGAAACAACATTTTCCGTCCGATATTTTTTTTCCCTCAAATTTTAGCAAATGACCGCTGCAGAAAATACTAATTTTGTCATTTCTCATTTTGTCATTTTGCCAAAAATTAGCAACAACCATTGTGGATGCTCTAAGAGATGAAAATGGTTATCAAATTCGACAAGGAGTTGAGAATGAGAAAGGATTAGTGGTAAGAAGGGATTGGGGATGAAAAAATGGAGTAGGGGTGAGAAGAGTGGGATGAGGTTAGGTTATAGTGAAGAAGATGTCGGGAATGAGATATATTTCTCTCAGGCAAACAATAAAAAAAAATCAAGTTTAGCACATGCGGGTATAGTCTCCAAATAACAGCCAAATCAAACGTACTAAGTCTTAAAGTCAAAATAATACTAAGTGTTGCTGCTTATTTTTGTGTGGGAGCAAACATGATTTTTTATATAATAAAAACAGTAAAGATCGAACATTCGCTATTCGTTGATGTTGACCCAAAAAGCTGCACTTGACTCCGATATCTGATCGTCACGAACGGCTGATATCGCTTCAGTAGACCTGCAAACAAGTCTAAAACATCGGGATGGCCCCAGCGACAGACCCTCCGACGCCAAGTCAGAAACTCGAAGATATGGTGGGTTTTGAGGGCGGAGTTATCAATTAACTGATTTCCGGGGAGATCTCGAGGTATATATAATCGTCGAGGGGGGCCAGTTTCAAGATATTCATCTATCTTTACTTTTCGGTGTTTGGATAGAGTCTGTTATCCCTTCCACATGAAGAGACCAAGTCTGGGCACTCTCTTGACGAAGTGATAGAGATTTCAAACTCTTTTGAGGGTGGAGGGATAGAATCAGTTACCCCCTAGAAATAGGGGGTTTAAACTGGGTTCGATGGATCTGGACTTCTTTGCGTTAGGGTTGTGTAATAGTTCCTAGTACAGGCAGGATTTGGTCGATAAGCCTAAAACCGGCCCAACTCATCTCATCGGACTTGTATCTGCGAAAATTACTATCTCAATTTTGTTCTATTTTTACTTGTCACTAAGGGTCTGTTTGGAAACATTTAAGTTGGGGAATGGAAATGAATGGAATGAAAATGAATGGAGAGGAATGGAAAGAAAGGGAAAGGGATGAATTAACTTTATAAGTTGTGTGTGTTTGGCAACTGGTGGAATGGAATTGATTTTTTTTTGTTTCCATTCTAGTCTTGTTTGGCAAACAATGGAAAACAATGGATTACGACATTTTAAAAAACCTATGTTCTCAGTAATTTTCTTCTTTTTCAACCACCAATATGACAGGGGCATCAAGGGCTTTCAATCGTTCAGAAATTTTCATGTTTATGTTTTCATCATCAATGTAGTCCTCCACAGGTTTGCTGCTTTCAGAGTTTAACAGTTTCTTGCTATAGACATTATTAGACTTTAAACTTTGCCACCATAGATAAATGTTCTCTTCATCTGTGTCATAAACTTTGCAGCCCTCATGCTTACTTTTTCATGTTGTATTTTTCATATTGTTTGTCCTGATGACTTAGATGGGATTGCTGCTCTTTGATACTAGAATCATGAAGACAAGCATGCAGTCAGCTAGAATGTAGATACTGAATGTATCTAGTCAAACAAGACATGATACATTGTATGTAGATATGAATTGCATTGTAGAGTTATTCTGAGTACAGTATCTAGTCTGGATTACAATGTATGTAGATATGATTTGCATTGTAGATACTGAATGCAATGTCTGTCGATATGAATTACAATTTAAAAATAAAAACAACTAGAATGTAGATACTGTACTCGACAGTATGAATAACTTTACTGTCCTTTCCAGGTGTTACTGGAACATCGACCTCTTCCTCCTCTAAGAGCTAGAGAAATACTCTATCTGTAAGTAGCAATACTAAAGATAGACTTAAAGATCAATTTATGTGTAGATCATCAGATACTTACAGTTGCCGACTCAACAGAAACAATTCCGTGGAGATTCAGATGGACTTTGACCTTTAATTTTGCCCGCTCGCCTTTAGAATGATTGTCTAGTGCAGCACTCTGTGAATCTGGAGCAGCACTTTTCCATGACACGGAAATAGGGAAGGGGAAACTATCATTCACCTTCAATGAACCAAAGTAATGCAACATAATCAGAAATCAGAATCAGACGTAAGTGGATAAAAGATTAAGCAAACAAAATCACACAGGATGGTCATAGTGAATGATAATTGTTTGAGTGAAACACTCTTTAGAAATGACATGATAAGACTGAGGCTTTTGAAGAAAATGACAGCATTGAAGTTTGAAAAGTTCAACAATTTAAAAATTTTCACAACTTTTTATCGAAGCTCGTCAAGACCAAAACTTCCAGCTTAACACAAACTTATGGTAAACGATTCCTAAAATATAACCTATTTTGGTGAGAATGACAAAAAAGGAAACAACTAGTCTAATACTGCATATACCAGGAGACCATCTAAGCAGTTCAAAACTTAGAACCATGCTGCAAAGAACAATATTAAACAGGTGATGTTACAGAAAATCAACAGGGACATTTCTATGCCTATGAACATGCCTCAGAGAATCCTACCAGATTAAAAACAATTTAAAGTACTCAAGCAACAGTAACCAAGCACAAACCTGATTATATTTTCTATCTTAATTATTCAGAAGAGCGAAATTGACAGGTGTAGTGATCATAATGATCACTAATAAAATTTCACATGAAATTAATCAATTGAATCCCCTGAAAAGGGAAATATAGATTATTTTTCCCATACTAATTCCCAGGAATAGGGCTGTTATGTTCAAAACTAATCTTGTTGATGAGATGAAATAGAACACAGGTGGGTCCTTTTAATCAAAGCTAAGTTTTGCAAGGAAAAAAATTATACGAAGGCACAAACAGTAGCACAGAATGAAACTATCATAAAAGAGAAACAAAACTAAAGCTGGTATGACCATATTGGCTGCTATGTGATAATAATAATCTTCTAAGTAAATATGTATTCCTGGGAATATCACATGATGCTGTTAAAATGTATTCTAAGTAAATATGTAATCTTCTAATAATCTTCTAAGTAAAAGATACTGTTAAAATGGAAGAGGTCGATGTTCCAGTAACACATGAAAATTTGGAGTAGCATGAAGATGTGGCACCTGCTTCTTAAAACCACACAAGGCATGCCTATGAATCAATCAAAGTGAGGTCCCAACAAGTAAATCCCACACTACAGCTACACATTAAAATTAACAAAGCAAGTTCTAAGTGCAGAAGATTACTTTGAAGTTGTTCCATGAAAAAATAGTACTTCCCTGGATCATCATCATCAGCAATGCTACAACTAAAGTCTACATTCGGAATAGAGCTGTCAAAAATTTGATAAATCTTTTTAAGTTCTTATACTGGAAAGTAAAGTAAGAAATAGATAAAATGTGAAGACTAATGTGAAAGCACACAATGCTTGTGGAAACTTTCTACTAAAACCAAGCAATCACACTCGATCCACATCTATTTTCTACTAAAAAAAATACAAACAAAAAAACAAAAAATTCCACAACTATACATTATCTCAAAATCAATAAAAACCCATCTTCCAAACATCCAAGCTCACCCAGCAAGCAAGTTACTTGTGAAAGATAGATATGTGATGACGGGGGAGTGGGGACGGGGGAGGGAGAAGAGGGCGGAGGAGTGGAGGGTTTGGGAGGGGGAAGAGAGTGACGACGCATACCTGCGATTTTGGAGTGGAGGGTTCCCAGGCCGGCTGAAGTCGATACCTGCGATTTTGGAGGAAAAACTGAGGGTTCCCAGGCCGGCTTGAAGTCGATAACATGCTTTTGACGCGCGTACCCATTATAAATCAGTTGAAGAAAGGTTGGCGCGCTATTAAAGGATGAAATCGGTTGAAATGGGTTGATTCTCTATTCCTTTACGCAGCTTTCCGAGGGGGTTGGGGTCGGAATAGAAATTGGTTGAGATCTTTCTCTAGGGAATGAAATTTAGTTGTTTCCTTTGTTTTCTTTTTCAAAACAAACAGGCTCTGGAATAGGATAAGATGAGCTTATCCGCAGTATTCCATTCCTTTTCCTAATTTTTTGGGTTCCCAAACACGCCCTAAGGTATTTAAGTACAAAGCGATTCCCTACCGGAAAAAGGGTAAGGTAGAATAAATCAAGGTATCTAACAGTTATCTATGTGAAATTTTAGTATTTTTCTGTAAACACCCTTCTCCGTTGACATCAAACTCAAACAAGATCCTCATACACCCTTTTAAAAGATAATAATGGAATTGGTGAAAGAATAATATTAAAAAAAAATGAAAAAAAAAATAAAATTGGATAGTGCGCTATATTGTTATAAAAAGTGAAACTAGGTATCCCTGCATTGTTTCTGATCCCTATTCTTCTTTATTTATCTATTTTTTGTCTTGTGGTATTGAGCCAACTCTTTCTTATTAACTATACTAGTATCAGACACGTGCACACGTGCACGTGGAAACAACTGAAGGATAATGAAAAGGGTAAGAAGAAAATAATTTCCAAACCGATCCACTTTCGAAAATATTTACAAAACAGGTCCACTTTCTAAAATATTTACCAAAGTTAGTCCACAATTAAAAAGAAAATAATTTGCAAACTGATCCACTTTCGAAAATATTTACCAAGCAGGTCCATTGGTTGGGTTACTGACTAAGGGGTTCTCCCATTATAGTATTAGAGATTAGAGATATACTATCTAAGCATTTAACTGGTATGTTTCTCCTAAGTGCATAGTAGATCAAAGTATGGTCCAAGAGATACTGAATTTATCTCTGGCTTGCTGATATTTCTGATATGTTTGGTACCACAGATAAATGAAGATCAATGCCCGGTCCGCTAACGAGTAGCTTCTCTAGTGATTTAATTAAACTGAGCTTCTTCTAAAATAAACAACCTAACTTTATTTAACTCTTGAAAATAATTGTCCCAAAATACACCGATGCCCTGCTCTTCCTTTTTCTCCAGTGTCACCAGCTTCTCCCAAACCCAGCCACATGCTATACATCTTATAAGAATCTGAATCTTACAATATTCATGCAATATCTGAAAGAGGAATCCACAGATTGTCCCCGGTGATGATGATGGACAATCACTCTTTGTTGTCACCGAGATGGATCCTTTAGGGTGGGCAGGAGGGAAAAAGTTTGCCGTACTGACCACTTTTTGATAATATTTGGCGCTCTTATCTACTTTCGAAAATAATTAGCGAACTGACTCAGTTTTGGACACGTCAGCAAAAAACGTTATTGAAAAAAATGGTATAGGTTATTTACACGCCGTTTTTTTTTCAATAACGGCATCTATATTTAAAAAAAGTGTCATGCCGTTATTTAGAGTAACGGCATAGGTTATTTTGTTTTTCGACAGTTTGTAGTCTCCATTTATAGAAAAAATTGCAAGTGTGAAAACCTTATAACAGATGTCGTTATTTCAAATAACGACATTCTCAATACTGATCCATTATTTGGAATAACGGCATCAGCTATAATTTTTTTTTATAAAAAAGTAACTTATTATTCGTCCTCTCTGACGATTAAGTTAATTAAAAAAAAATTATAACTGATGCCGCTATTCCAAATAACGGCATCAGTTATATTTTTTTTTAATAAAAAATTAACTTATTATTCAACAGGTAATTTTTTATTAAAAAAAATTATAACTGATAAAACGGCATCAGTATTGAGAATGCCGTTATTTGAAATAACGGCATATGTTATAAGGTTTTTACGTTTGCAATTTTTTCTCAAAATGGAGACTACAGGCTGTCGAAAAAAAAATAACCTATGCCGTTACTCCAAATAATGGTATGACACTTTTTTCAAATATAGATGCCGTTATTGAAAAAAACGACATGTAAATAACCTATGCCCACTACAACAAAAACTGTATTTAGCGGCATTTATACCCCGACGTTTTTGGGAAACGCCGGGGTATAAATGTGTTATTTCGTGGGGAAGCCAAAACGTTAACATACACCGACGCTTTTAATAAGCGCCGGGCTATTATGTTATAGGCCGACGTTTATTAAACAAACGCCGGCCATTCTGGGGTTTTTTTTTTAACCCACGCCGCCTCTCCTATTTCCCCAAATCCCCCTTTTTACTAAACCCTTTAGGGTACGGTAATTTCCATCTCTCTCTCTCTTTCTCTCTCCCTCCAACGGAGTCCGTTCCCACCGTCGAACTATGACGTCGTCACCTCCGCCGTTGTCCCACCGTCGTCACCACCTTGTTGCTCTCGCCGTCCACCTCTCCCGCCGTCATCAGGTATTATAATTATTTATAACTTTTGGTAAATTTTTTTTATGCATAAAATTATTTGCAATTGGGATTGTGTGAATGAGTAATTAGGAACTATGGAATCTTGTGGGGGAATTTTAACTGTTTAGGGTTTGCGAAATTTGTGGATTTCTTAATTAGGGTTTGTAGTTTAATTAGGTTATGTTGTTATATTTTGTTTCTTTTCTGATTTATACATAAAGAGTATGTAGGAGTTCTAATATTAGTTGCATTTCATGTTTAGAAATTATGGAATCATGAGGAACTAGTATGTTTAGGAAATTTTTGTTACAAATCTCAACTCTCCCATTAAAATAGCAGAGATATTAGCTAGTATATTAGCTAATGAGTAATGCTTTAGCCACTACCAATTTCACTACCATTTTCTTCACTACCTTAGGTGACATATTTCTATTGGAGAGTTCTCCCACCTACTCTATCATCCCCTACCTATTGGAGTGTGCCACCTAAGTAGTGAAGAGAAATGTAGTGAAATTGGTAGTGGCTCTAGCATTACTCTTAGCTAATTAGTATGTACAATGCACGCAAAAGTAATGTGTGATTAAGATCTATATTTGAGCAATTAGAGCTATAGACGTGGTGAAGATGACTCATAATTGACAGAAGTTTCTCCATTACTTAAAATTAGTTTTGGTTTAAACCCCTCATTCTGTGTAACCAAAATTTTTCATAGATTTCTCTTATACGATTCAAAACCCTCCCCATTTAAAATATTTGTAAAAAAAGCCCTTCGGTTACAGAAGTAAGTTATAAAAGAAATTGATGGAAATACCTAGTTTAAAATGTAATAGTTTTTATTAAGATGTATTCTTTATCCATAAAAAATAGTGTTTTGTTTCTTTAAACAAATAATTTTTTATATTGAGTGTATTTACGTATGGAAAAAGCAATTTCAATTATCATATGTAGTTGTGAGAGATTTTAAACTAGTTTTCTATGTCAGGGGTTTAAACTAACAATAGAAAGGTCAAAGGAAGCAATAGAAAACCACTGTGAAATGAATGAAAGCCCTAGAACCAAAAATTTTCACATACTTTTGACCACCTTAGTTGAAATTCTGGCTCTGCCACTGGCATCAACAAGGACTTTAAGCTAAAAGTTCTCGACCATGTAAATTATGATGTATGTTTATGTTGCTGCTGTTGTGTTTGTCTAGAAACATAGAGAAGCAGGCTTCTGAAAATTGAAAGTGGATGTGAGCTTCAAATTAGTAGTATGTGAATATTTAATATCTGATTTAAAATACCCATAGCTCTTCTTCAAGATTTTCAACAATTAGTTTTTCTTGTTGATCCGATGGCCTTATTTCCAACTGCTGATGAGCCCATCGCTCTCATTCATGATTTTCAACTGTTTATCTTTACTTTTGATGATCTTATTGCATGCTAAGCTGACAGATTTTCTTTGGTTGATTGATGGTTTTGCTTTATCTTTTGAGAAGATAGCAGTACATTTTGCTGTATTGCATCCTAATAAACTATCTTGACTGCAAGTAATTGGAGCTTTTCCTTGTAATTTTTTCAACGTGGAAAAGATCTACTAAAATTTATTGAATGCCCCCTCATACATTTATCTCAGCAATTGTCGCTCACAGATATTTCTATATGTGCTTGAAGTATGTCTTGGCTCAATATTTGTGTTGTATGTTTGATAGCTAGAACTTTCTAAATTTGTGGTTTCTTGTATATATTTGTTAACGACAGGGACAGACACTCTTTCAAACTCATGAGAATTTGAAGCATCTAGCTATGATGGAAAGGGTGTTAGGGCCACTTCCACAGCACATGTGCATAGGTCCACTTCCACAGCACATGATGCACAGAGCAGAGTAAGTCATTTTTCCTTATGTTGCTAGATTGTTGTACTTGTGACTTTCCATGCACATGCTATCCCACTCAGGTCATGTTATTAGTTCCGGGTACTTATAGGGAATTGATTAATATTTTAAAGCATTAGGTATTTGAGGCAGAAAATAGAGAACCAAAATCATGCACCTTAGAGCATCCACAGGGGTATTTGCCATTTTCTATTATATGGCAGCTACAGTAATAGCAAATGGAGGACGATCGTGCAGCAGTCGTTTGTTAAATTTTTCTCATTTGCCTGTTACATATTAAAAGACCCAATTACCCCCTCCTTTGATATTCAAAGAATATGGATTGAAGGGCAATTTGGGAAACAAAAAAACAAAAAAAAAACAAACAAAATAAAAAAATCCTTGGACGGGATAACATCTCCCGGACGGGAGATGTTTCCCCATCTGAGGAAATTTAAAAAAATAAATAAATAAATAAAAGGGAAGGACAAAGTATGTTTCCCCGTCCGACCCTTTTAAAAAAAAAAAATAATAAATAAAATATTTAGACGGTATATGATATCCCGTCTCACTCGATTAAAAAAATTTAAAATCGGAGCGACGGTATAAGATATACCGTCCTTTATAATTTGAGAATTGGTATTTCGTTTCTCATATATGAGAAACCAGTATAGCAAATATGCTATAAAATGGCATATGGCAAAACCACTGTAGCCATCCGTTTCTTATAAAATGGCAATTTGCCAATTATAAGAAATCACTGTGGATGCTCTTAGGAATTGATCTACATCATTAAAAATGAATTTAACAATGCTCAATTTCCAATATTTGCTTGTGAAGAAGAAAAGCCCATCCCATACGCATTGCTATATTTAGTTAACTGTAGCTTGATGATGCCTTTAGCATACTCTTGGAGTTACAATAAGAGGGATGCTAAGTTTGTGTTGGCTTCTTTTATAAATTTCCGGTAGTCAGTACAAGCAAATAACTTGAATTGCAAAAATATGTATAATTCTATATGTACTAACATGTGAATGCAAACAGTTGAAAACCTAAGAACTGATATTAAACGAAGAATTATTTGATTCTATTGGTTTGATTACACGATGAATAATCTATGTTTTTTTTTTGTGATTTGTTTCTAGCAGCCGGCGTGCTGAAAAGTATTTCAGGCGGGGCATGCGATTAGATTGGCCGGAAGGTGCCACTTCAAGGGAAAGCATGAGAGCAGTTTGTACACTTCCTCGTCTACAGGTAGCTTTTCTAAAACAATCCTGTGGTGCGTGCTCGTCTAGATCTACCTATAGGCTGCTCCTTAGCCACAGCTGGAATGGACTGTGCAGTAAGATGTGCTTCCCTTGCATTATCTTCTAAAATATATTTAAGTGATCCATAATGGGCCATGCTTTAAGATGTGCACCACCTCAATCAACTGTGTAGGAGCTGCCTGTATAAATCCTAAAGAGCATGCACGATAGGGTCCCTCCCCGTTTCTATCTCCTTTCTCTATAGTTCTTTCATATGTAAATTCCGATTGTCTCTAAGTGGGAGATTCTTTGTTTGCAGAACTTGGTAATGCAGCATGTTGATCACTCTGCTGGAGATCTAATTGAAATGCTACAAGGGCAAATCATGATCTAATTAGTTTCTCATGATTTGTGTACACAATATGAAGCTAATAAGTAAATCTGATTCCATTATATTTATTAGCACGACTGAAGTAGTAAGTTATTCCATTGAAACTTCTATCATGCTGACTTATTTTGCAGTTTAGTTTTATGCAGTTTGGTGTAACGTGCAACATTTCTAGTGCGTGGGATGGGATGCTTAGTATGCTACAGATAGGGCAGAAGCAAGGTATGCATCAATTGTATTGTCAGTTGGAACTCTAGCCAGCAATAAATAAATAAATCAACAAACAAACTTAATATTCAGAATTTATAATGAATTAATGCATTTTAGACAAATAAAGTATATCAGTTTTACAATTGTATTTCATATTTGAGCTCTTTTGGTGTGAACAAAGTATGCTCTTTAAGTTTTATGTTCTAAATTCATTAGTTTAATATATAATTCGTATCGTAACGCTTGGATTCTGTCGGTTCACACCATCATTTGGACTATTTGGAAGGAAAGGAATAGTCGTTTATTCCAGAAACGCAAATCCTCATCGGCTGCATTGATTGACGAATTCTTATTCCTTTTCAAACTTTGGTCATCAGAACTGAAACCCAAAGACATAGCCTCTTCATCTTTCTACTTATTAGAAAATGCTTTTCTTTGTCTTCGTAATCTACATGCGGTTTAAATTGTTTGTTTTTATGGGCTTTTGATTTAACCAATCTCTTCATCTCTAACTCTTCCATGCAGGATTAAGCCCCCGCACCTGATGAGGCTACCAGCACTGTTTCACTGCGATTTGTGCTTGAATCGCACCCATGCTTTTGTCTCTCCTTTTTGCCAGTACTGGTAGTGTTGTATCTCCCTTCTTTCATTTTGTTTGGCTGATGGATAATGTATATTTTGCGCGCTGTTTTTGTATCAGCCGGATCCTTTTTATAGCTATGCTTACCCTCTGCTCTGTTATATTAGTGCGTTATTTGGTTATCTTCAATTGCCTCTGTCTCTTGCTGGGTTATGAGCAATTGATTGCTTGGGGTTTCTTGTGTTTGTTGGTTTATGTTCTGTGGTGAGTGTTATTGTTGGTTTACCTTTGTCAGCGCTGCTGTCAAGTTGATTATAATGTATAGAGTCCATGATTACTGGGGCTTTTGTTTCGTTGCTGTTTGCTTGGCTGTATGTCGATGGTTTTCTCTTTTCTGACCTAGCTATGATAGTCGGAGAGTTCTCTCATCAGTGGCACCTCTAAGCCTGCTACTGAGAATAGCTTCTCCCGCTATCGTTAGCTATCCGGGATTATTGCTGGCTTGATTGTTTATGTTCTTTCTCTCTTCCCTTATACTCTGATGTTTAGCTAGTCTTCTATTGTGGTCTGTGGCTTTTAGAACTGGGGAGGTTTGGTGGCGGCTCCCTTGTTCCCTTTCTCTTTGGCTCGACCTCTTGTTTATTCATCTTGGTGATGATCGGATTCGAGCCTTTTCTCAGTATTTTTTTCTGAGGTTTCTTCAGGTGGAGCATTTGTGGTTGTTTGGGTTTGTAGTTTCTCTGCTTCGTCTGCTTGCTTTCGGTGTTTGTGTTTAATCTCGCCACTCGATGTTCTGGAGCTCGGTCTTCATAGTCTAGGGTGCTGGGCTTCGGATCCTTATGGCAGTTCGCAGCACGGCTCTTTGACTTAGCGCTCCTATCCTCTTTCGCTCGATCGTGGCTTCCACTCTAGACGTTAAGCTTGTGGCGCACTCCCTGCTCTGTTTTGCTTGAGGCTTCGTCCGGTCCCTCTGATGTTTCTCTGCCAGTTATCTACCCTGCTCTGTTAGTTTGTTAGGTGTTGGATCTTTGTAAATAATTATTGTCGTGCCCATTTGCCTTGTGGTGGCTTGCTGGGGTTTTACCTCTTGTAAAACTTTGATCTGTACATTTTTAATCCTATGATATATGCTTTTTGGTGTGGCTGGAGTCGAGAGACTCTATCCGTTCTCATCAAAAAATATATAATTACCTTGCTAATTATATTTTAATGTGTGACTTACACAGTTTCAAAATAGAGTTCCAACTAATTCAAGTCGGGCAAATCTAGAGAATCAAAGTGAGCATGATGGAAGCAACGAGGACATAAGGCGGTGTACCGATTAAGAGAATCTACTAACTGCAATAGTTTTTTTTTTAGTCTTTTTTGATGTTCAAATTATTTTGTACGGTGAAACTTGTTAGAATTTTTTTTGTAACCGAGTTATATGTAACTTGATACTTGTGTGAGAAACGTTGAATTCTGAATTTTATACTGCAGAACTTTAAACTTCTTAAGTTGTGTTTTTTGCTGCTTGGAAAATATATATATATAATGAATTTTTTTTTTCTATATTCTTTATTGTGGATGACTGGAAATTACTGCAAATTTTTTTTGATGCAACAAAGGAAATAATATACAGGTTTTCAACTAAAAAAAAACGAAATTCTGTTTCAAACACCCCCCTATACACCGGACAAAGCAAAATGTACACCGGTGAATCGATAAAATGCCGGGGTAGTATGGCAGTATTCCCTGGCACGGGCATCCCTGACGGTTGGTGCGGCGTTCAATGAAACGCCGGTAGCTTAATCGCTGGCGTTTCAAAAACGCCGGTAAATCCCAAACAAAACGCCGGTGAAGACTTCGTGCGTTGTAGTGGCCGTTTTTTCCAATAACGATTTTTGTTGACGTGTCCAAAACTGGATCAGTTCGCTAATTGTTTTCGCAAGTGGATCAGAGCGCCAAATATTTTTAAAAAGTGGGTCAGTACAGCAAAAAATTCGGCAGGAGGCGGGGAAGGCATATAGGATAGGGAGCATGGGTAGGGTAAGGTATGGGTATGGGTACAGGACAGTTCACGGTCCTGGACACAACAAATATGTAAAAATAGGACACGTGGACACAAATAATATTATATAACATTTGACACCTTAATTATGCATAATTTTAACACAAATAACATCAACCTACAACTATGAGCTACTTAATAAAATTAATACATTGATTTTCCATAGAAAAGTAATAATAAATCATATTTTATTACAAAATTGGAGAGGATCACAAGTAATAAGAGTCACATAGTATTAGAAATGAGAAAATCATTGAAAATTGCTGATTATGCGTTAAAATTAAAAAAAAAACAAAAAAAAACAAAAAAAACAATAAAAAAACAAAACAAAACATTGGAGAAGTGTCTAAGAAGAGCCGTAGTCCAACAAATTACAAAATTCAGGACACAGTAAAATGAGTGTCCATAATCCCACGGGTTACAAAATTCAGGACACAGTTAAATGAGTGTCCATAATCCCACGGGGGTACGGGCACATATCTGACACAGATACGGCTGCCGGACAGAAGTGCTCATGCTACATAGGATACAAGTCGAGAGAGTTTTGATTTCCAAGTTCCACTACCTTGAGGTGCAAGGTTGGAACTCTCTGCAAGAAAAGTTGTCATACAATTGATGCCAAGGTATGTTTTCAATTATTGTTAGTTTTCTATGCATAAGTATAATCTTTTACTTGAAATGCCAAAGGGTAAGGGACATCACTATCTGTAGTTTCCGAGATTGACTTGTAGTAACTGATAACTTCTTGGTCTCACCTCTCCCCTCTCGACATAAGGTACCAAGTTATCCACTCACTATCAACAAATCTTAAACGAATGATGCATGAATTTATTTTTATTCCAAATGCGTACTAGCTACTTAGTATAATTAAACTTAAATAACTCTCAATGTTTGTTGTTGTCAACCATCATTAGTTATGGAAACACTGACATTCTCTAGACAGGTTATAAGATAGCTTCTCAGCCTATTCTGGATTAGCACACGAAGCTTTCACCTTCTACTCCATAGTCCTCGCTAAATGCTCATAAGCAGTATGTTGGGGTTCGTCCTTTTATGACTGTCAAAACCTATATAATAGATCTATACAGAATTGCAATGCAAAATTCGTTGGTGTCTACAGACTATACAATCAGTAAGTAGCTGTTGATGTTTTGTGCTAACACCATGACCATATCCTCTTCCTCTTTCTCGAGTTATAAGGGGTTGATTAAAGCATAGTGACGAGGACATCGGTTCAAGACGATTCGGGTATTTCTATCAACGCAGACATCGTCTAAGATGGCTGTTCGATTAGTTTAGTATTTTATTTCAGTACTCATTTATTTTTGACAATTATAGCCATATGTAGTAGTTTCACGATTTGCACCCTTTATTTTATACATTAGAATATTTTTGAGAATTGTATCAAGATTTGTTTTGAGCCTATATATAGACCTTGAGAATAATGAGAAAGTAAGTTATTCTTGATTTTTTTTATAAAAACTATTGTGTTATTGTTCTTCATCCCTCTTTCTGTGTGACAATTGAGAGAATTATTAGGCTTTGTGAGAAGTCCTAATAAAGTATTAGGGTTTGCGATAAACTCTAAAACTACACCCAAATCTCCAAATTAAAAATCCCAAACCCTAATCCCAAAATCACTTATATAACCCTAAACCCCTTCTTCTTCCCCTCCCGATCTTCACCTTTGCCGTCGTCGAAACCCCAACCAGCACCGACCACCTCGTCGCCCACCATGACCTCCACTCGCGAACCCTTCGCCTCCCGTAACCACCTGCTCGCCCCCACCTCCGTCAGAGTCAACCTCCACCAAGCGACCACAACTACCGCCAGCCCTCTCCCTCTCCCCGATCCCACCACAACCATTGCCCCTCTCTCTCTCCCTCATCGATCACCTCCACCACCCTCCTCCTCCACCTTGGCCACACACCCGAAGCCCCCAAACCCTCTTCCAAATCGAAACCTTAATTCCCCTGGCTGATTGATCCCGCAGACTCTCTATCGACGTCTCCGACGGCCTCCCGCCGCCACTGCCACCCTCTAAAGTCGACGACCCCTCTTGTTGTTCGACGCCCCTCGTAGCCAGCCACCGCAGCCATCTTCGCCGAGCCGCAACCATCTTCGCCGCCAACTACTCCCTATCTGCAACCCCGGCAAACTCTTTCAATTTCTTAAATATTTGTGTTACTGCTTTATCATCTCTATAATATTATTTGATTTATCTGTCATCTACAAATATTGAGAGTGAATACTTCTACTTGCTAATTAGGGTACGAATCGTTGTTGTGTATTTTACTTGATAAAAACGTTTAGGTATAATTATTGATTGTTAGAATGAATATTTAATTGGGCTTGTTAAACTATTTTATATCTTGAAAATTCATCAAACTAATTAATAGTTTTAATTTCGGACGTAATTTGCATTACATGTTGATTCATTTAATCTATTAAATTTCTTGGAAATTGTCTATTTAGGATTAAGTTTACATTGACAATTTAGGATTAAGTTTACATCACATAGCATGAAAGATCTTACCAAATTGTGATGACAAATACTTGAATTGCTAGCACATATCTGGTTGAAAGATAAAGCAAAGAAAATGTAAATGGAAGAATATATGCACATATGAAAGGTAGATCCATTGTGTTTATTTCATAAAACTTTTGAGTTAAATAGTGTTTCATATTCATTGAGCAATCTAAATGATGAGATATATACAAGTCAACATATCTATACTTTTAAGGGAAAGTAACACATACCAACTACAAGATCCATTTGCACTAATTTAAACTTCAGCCTAAAAACTAATTACTTCTCACTAATCAACACATTCTTATGGTGTCAGCTTCAAAAACCACTGGATAAATAAAATTTAACATCAAATAATTAGATTTTTAGTAAATTAATTTATCCCTTTTCATAGCATAGATATGATAGATAGGAAACATAAAATTTCCCGAAGTAATTAACTGCAATACGAATATAAGTATTGATAGTCCAAACATACTCTGAATGGGAATGATCCACCAAAAATTTCTTTTTTTGAATTAAGAATTCTAAGATATTTCTTTATATCTTTTATACTCATACACTCGATTATGCTTGTGAGAAATCAAATGAAAGACAATATATAATTCTGAGAATACATATGATAAGATGTCATATGTATTCAGAACAAACAAAGGAGTGGATTCAAGATTAAACAGAAAATTGTTCAAGAGAAGAATCTTTCATTTTGATAAGATGTCAAGTATACATATCTATCCACGATTCATAATTAGTTAAATTCAATTATAAATTCAATTAGTTAATACTGTATTTCCTATATATAACATGGCATACTAGAATTTGGAATTTGGGTTTGGTAGATAAAAAACAGCCAAAAGATATACACCTATGCTATGTTACATTCTAGTTCTGCTACATGAAACCGATTTAATTACGTATTAATTTTGTGAATACATAAATTATCATTCCTTTCTATCCAAATCATATTTGCAATTTGGTTTGGATAAAATAAATACAAGAAATGCATATCAAGAAATCCAAATTACTTGTGTATGTACTAGATTTCAATAACTGGTATAATAATAATTATTATTATTTTTCCTGATCGGTAAAACCCATGGAAAAGAAAAAAAATAGAAAAAACTTTTTTTTTATGGTAAAAAATTCATTCTTCTCGGCTATTCCACAAGAAAAAGAAAAAAAAATTGTGGATCTGTTGAATTTCAAGTATTCAGTTTCACCGATAAGATATATCCAAAAAAGAATAATTGGTAATTTTTCTTTGGTATTCTAACCGACACAAGGGACTTATTACATCGAATCGAATGATTTTGACGTATCCAGAATTGTAACACCCCGAATTTCAAATAATACCGAATTCGAAGTTCCACAGGATCTTTACACTTCTCTACGTACAATTTTGCAAGGAATTAAAAACTTTTGTTACATCAGAGTTACATTTACATTAAACTTATACAGTAGAAACAATTCACAATAATTACATGAATAAAAATATACAACACTCGAATCATTCTTTACGCAGCATGCATACTTTAATCTTGTCAATTACTTTACCTGCACAGAAAATATGGGCACATCAGTTCATTCAACTGACGCTAGGATATAATACATCAATTTTCTCTTACTTGGAAAGCACAAACTTGTCACAAACAGAACTACGGGGACTATCCTATTGATGTCGTGTTGTGAATGTGCACTTAGTCCTTAATACAGTTGTTTATATTATATGACACTAATGCGGACATGTTCAGTCTATGCAGCCTATACTACATAGGTCCGAGGGCAAGCCCTTAATCGTTCTTCATCTTGTGCCATGACTTAGTTTACTACGGTAACTACGGTAAGTATCCTAGGTGTTCTATGAGTTACGAGCCCACGTCCAGGCACCCTGGAGAGAATCCCACGCTCATCATGCAGGCATCCTGTGGTTAATTCACCTCCTACCATAGACATGGCACCACCTGTAGTCACTAGACCAACCCATAAGCGTCGCCACCGGGATGGTACTCTGGAGTAGTATTCATGCCCTATTCATGACGTATCATGGGACATCATGTGAATACTATCACGCCGCCAATTCAATGGCCCTTATACTCATATTTTTCACTTACTTTTATCACATCTCCACTATGTGTCTAGTCCTTATTCTTTTTGAATCAAGAATAAAATCAATCCTCTAGAGTTAGCACTCCCACTATACCGGTCTTAACTATTTATATAACACGACCCAATCTTGGTCTTTTCATTTCAAATCTTATCTCAACAAATTGTTTCAATGCCGGTATGAGGCTTAGCTATACTCTAGTTCTCAATTTCACTTCATAATCACAAAATTGAGTTTTCATACTCATAAAGTCTTTTCATAATTCAACATGATTTTCATTTCATTTATATGAATCAACCTCATACATAAAGTTCAACTTCGATTTAGATCTTTCACATTCGAGATTAATCCCAATACATTTATTTAATTCTCGTACTATTATTTCTTTCCTTCAAAATCGCAATCATTTTTTTCATTTAACTTTCAAATGCATGACTTGTACAAATTATTGAGTAAAATTTCATAAATAAACACTCTTTAATTTTTCTCATACACGATCCCCTTTATAAATTGGGTAGAATTTTTCTCATGGAATAAATCACATTTTTTTATTTATGCAAATGTCAATTTTATAGCATTCTACTCAATTTTTACTTCTCAATCTCTTGAATTTAAGTCAAAAATATTGTACAAATATTTTTCATGAAGTCCATATATTTTTAGAATAATTGTCATATATTTCTTTCGGATTTTTACAGGTCCAAAATCAAATTTAAAAGTCAAAAACCCAAAAACTGTTTTAAGTGCCAAACTCAGGAATCGAACCCGCAACCCAAAGGCTCCAGCAACAGTGACCACACTGTGCTGCCACCGAAAGCCAGAAAGGCCAAGGTACCAATGCAATATGAAGAGGGGTTTTAATTCATATGAATTAACTCTCGAGTTTCGGATTATTTTTAAAAATGAAAACAAAAAGGGCCAAAGCCCAGTTTCGAACCAGACCAGTAACCAACCCACGGCTACAGTGAAGCGCATCCAAATGCAACCGATGACCAATAAGTCCAAGTGACTAACCTGATATGGTTTGGGTTTTAGGGGTTATAATTCAGGTCTCTGTTCTTTCGAATTTTTATAAAAGTAAGTATTTTTAAATCTTCTCCTTCTCCAATTTAATTCAAAAACTCCAGATTTTAGTTTTTATATAATTACAGTATTTCAGAAAAATAAAACTTGATTTTTGACACAAAATCATAATTTTACTTTCTACTTTCATTTGTCTCTACAATTTTGTATTTTAGAAAACAACTATAGTTTCTCTACAATTTTGCACTTACAATTCTCCCTAGATTACTTTTATTATTTTTATTATCATTTTACCATCATTTCTATAGCAAAATCTCCTTTTCATGCCAATATCAAGTCAATTAAGCAATTCACATTTTCATGGTTCTCATTTCAATTAACTAAACATACAATATCAATTTTTTAATTTAGCACATATCAACATATAAATCATGGTAGCATGGTAATTTCTAAGATAACAATCATAACTTGCATCAATTAACATTCTCTTTAACAAGCATTCATACTATTTGCAATTTGTCTCATTTTCACAACACATGACTAAATTAATTAGAGTTTTCTTAACAATTTTACCAATCAATTCCCTACCGTGATATCTAGTTAGAAGTTCGAGAAAATGACCCACCTGTAATGGAGAGAAAACAAACAAGAATTCCTAAAGTCTCCTAAAATGAACAAATGAAGCCTTCTCCTCCTAGCTTGAATGGTGTTTGAAACTCCTTTCTTCGTGCTCCTATGGTAGGTCGGCCAACTTTGGAAGAGGAACACACACCAACTAGCATTCAATCTTTTAACTCACAACACACCTAATCTTTTACTCACAATTTTGTCTTTCTTTCTTTCTTTCTTTCAATACTTTTCAATTCTTTTCAAGTGCAAATATGAATTGGGGGGGGGGGGGGGGGGGGTATTTATATAATTTTTGAGTGCATATGAAAGGTTAGGATTAGTCCAAATAGTTAAGAATCAAAGGCTAGGATGAGTTTGGGAGTTGTAGCAACTATCCTTAATGGAGCAACCACCTCCCCACTACTCCCATCTCTTCCTCTCTCTTTGTGAAATCCGGCCTACACCCCAAAGTGCACCATACACGTGCTAGTGCAATGCACATGCAATACTGGTACCCCCCATTATAAGTTGTTCATGAAATTTATTTAATTGTCTACTAGAGTAGTCTACACTATAAGTTAGGCTACTTAAAAGGGGAATTAAATTAATGGGCTCACTAATGGGCCAATTAACCATGGGCTCTTAATAAATAAATAAATTAATTAATTATAGTGGGCTAGAAAGGGATAACCAGGCCTTGGATTTTATTAGGCTTTTAAAAATAGGCTTTTTAGAAAATAAAGAGAATGACTTGAAATAATTATTGTTTCATGTTATAAAGAAATAATTTTCTAGAAAAATGCATATGAAATTATATGTGCAAAACACGTAAAAATTACAAACTCTTTATAAATAAAAATTCAGTATGTTACAATACTCCCTCCTTAGAATAGTTCCGTTCCCAGAACTACACTTAAAGAGTGAGAAGACAGAAATACAACAAGAAGAAAAGAAAAGAAAAGAAAAGAAAAGAAAAGAAAAGAAAAGAAAAGAAGATATAAATCAAACAAAGAGCTCAGGATGATCTTTCATCATCCTCTCCTCAGATTCCCAAGTAGGCTCTTCAACCAACTGGTTTCTCCAGACTAATTTGACCATCAGTATCGTCTTGTTCCTCAAGACTTTGTCCCGACTATCGACAATCTCGACCGGAAGCTCATTGTAACTCAGATCCAACTACAAACCCTTCAGCACTTCGGGAAAATGGTGACTCGGATCTGGAATGTACCCTCTCAGCATAGACACATGGAAGACATTGTGCACTTGAGACAACTCTTCCGGCAACTCCAACCGGTAAGCAGTTTTCCCAAACCGCTTCAATATCATGTACGGGCCTATGAACCTTGGGGCTAACTTCCCACCTCTGCCGAAACGAATCACACCCTTGCCAGGTGAAACCTTCAGAAAGACAAAGTCACCAACCTCAAACTCAAGGTTCCTCCTCCGGTTGTCTGCATAGCTCTTCTGCCTACTCTGAGCATCCACCAACCTTTTCCTGATCAGAACGATCTTTTTGGAGGTCTGCTGCACAATCTCAGGCCCAAACATCTGCCGCTCCCCAACTTCAAATCAACAAACAAGTGTTCTGCACTTCCTGCCATACAGAGCTTCGTACGGCGCCATCCCAATACTAGTATAAAAACTATTGTTGTAGGCAAACTCCACCAGAGCTAGATGCCTTTCCCGACTGCCTCCAAATCTAGAACACAACACCAAAGCAAATCCTCAAGAATACGGTTGACTCTCTCTGTTTGCCCATCGGTCTGAGAATGAAATGCAGTGCTGAAATCCGTCTTGGTACCCATAGCTATCTGAAGACTCCTCCAGAAATGCGAAGTAAACCACGCATCTCGATCAGACACAATGGTTAACGGAACACCATGAAGCCTGGCGATCTCCCCAACTTACAGCTCGGCCAACTTGTCCATAGACGAAGTGAGTTTCATCGCCAAGAAGTGAGCGGACTTAGTTAGTCGATCGACTATGACCCAAATCGCATAATTGCCCTTTGAAATCTTGGGTAAATCCGTGATGAAATCCATACTGATGTTATCCCACATCCATTCCGGAATAGGTAACGATTGCAATAGGCCTCCGGATTTCTGATTCTCAGCCTTGACGTACTGACAGATCTCACACTTCGCTACGAACTCGGCCACATCCCGCTTCAAACCTGACCACCAGAAATATTGCTTTATGTCCTTATACATCTTGGTACTCCCAGGATGTACAGACAAAAGAGTAGCATGTGCCTCCTGAAGAATACTCTCCCATAATTCTGCTTGATCCGGAACACATAGCCTCTCTCCAAGCCACAACACTTCATCCCTGATCTGAAACTCTGACACCCTGCCAGCATCAATCTGCTCCTTCATCTTCTGAATCTCTGCATCTTCCTTATGACTTGCGATAATCCTTTCATTTAGTGTTGGTTTGAGCCTCAACTGAGCTAAAGATGATCCCAAGCCTTGCATAACAACTTCAAAACCAGCCCTATCCAACTCTTCTGCAAGATGCCTCTGAGTTGTAATCAAACTAGCCAGACTGCTCTTATGGCTAAGTGCGTCAGCAACAACATTAGCCTTCCCAGAATGGTACTTAATCTCTGGACGAATGTCCTCAAGTATTTCCAGCCATCACCATTGCCTCAGATTCAGGTCCTTCTGCTGATAGATATATTTCAAACTTTTATGGTCCGTGTACATGTTCAGCTTCTCACCATACACGTAGCGTCTCCATTTCTTTAAGGAGAAGATAATCGCAGCCAACTCTATATCATGAGTCGGATAATTCTTCTCATGCGGTCTTAGTTGCCTAGACCCATAAGTGATTACTTTTCCCCTCTTGCATTAAGACACAACCAAGCCTACGATGTGAAGCATCATTGTAGACATCATACTCAATACCTGCTCTAAGCTAAAATGGGAGCAGTAGTCAGCTTCTCTTTCAACTCCTGAAAGCTTGCCTCGCACTGTTCAGTCCACTTGAAGTTCACATTCTTCTCGGTCAGACCAGTGAGCGGCACGGCTATCTGAGCATAGCCCTGAATGAACCTCCTGTAGTATCCAGTTAGTCCGAGGAAACTCCTGATTTCCTTCACTGTAGTAGGCCTTGCCTAATCCTTCACCGCCTCTATCTTCTGCGGATCAGTTGCCACTCCTTCCTTAGAAAGGATGTGACCCAGGAATGCCATCCCAGAGTTCCAAAAATCGCACTTGGACAACTTGGCATACAACTCATGCTCCTGGAGCTTCTTCAAAACTGCAGCCAGATGTTCTCTGTGCTCCTCCTCCGACTTGGAGTACACAAGAATATCGTCGATAAACACCACGATGAAAGAATCAATAAACGGCCTCTGAACTCTGTTCATCATATCCATGAAGATTGCAGGTGCATTCGTCACTCCAAACGGCATAACTAAGAATTCGTAATGTCCGTGTCGAGTTCTAAAAGCATTCTTATGCACATCTTCAGTCTTCACTCGAACCTGATGGTATCCTGATTGAAGATCTATTTTGGAGAAAATAGTTGCTCCTTGTAGACGATCGAACATGCCGTCAATTTGTGGAATAGGATATTTGTTCTAAACAGTGACCTTATTCAGCTCTCGGTAATTGATGCACATCCTCATCAAACCATCCTTCTTCTTTACCAACAGCACCGGTGCTCTCCAAGGCGACACACTCGGTTGAATAAAACCTTTCTCCAATAGTTCCTCAATTTGTCGTTTGATCTCATCTTTCTCCACAGGCGCCATCCTATTCGGTGCCTTGAAAATGGGTGGACTCCCTGGCTGAATAGTGATGCTGAACTCTACATCACGATGCGGGGGTAACTCGGGTAAATCTTCTAAGAATACGGTCAGGTAATCCTGAACCACCGAAATTTGCTGCACTTCTATAGGAACATTCCTCTTGTTGATGGCTGCAACCAAACCTGAACATTTCTTCTTCCCTTGGAAAGTGACTTCAGGACCACCTGGAGCCTTCACTGTTACTTCCTTGGTCTTCCACTCGATGTTTGCACTGTACACCGACATCCAATCAATGCCAATGATAACATCGACTCCCAAGATATTCAGCTTGATCAGATCAATCCCGAAAATTCTGTCCCCAATCATGATCTCGCAGTTCGCATAATACCAATAAGTGGTTAAAGTCTCTCCTGATGGAGTAGCTATTGCTAAGACCTTGCCTGGAAAGACCTTCGGTTCAACTCCCAAAACTTTAGCAAACTTAGGTGATACAAAAGTGTGAGAGGACCCAGTATTGAACAAAACAACATTTTTCTTTCCATTCAAATAAAGTTCTCCTGTTACATAACACACACTCGTTACATAACAGTTTACTAAATAAAACGGGAAAAAGAGAACTGCAGAAAAACACTTCTAAACATCCTTCCTCGTACCAGTGATGACGTGATCCACTTCATCAGTGTCAGCTTCAGTTAAGGCAAATACTCGCCCCTACTGGTACAGCTTCTTCCCGGTCTGCTGAGTTGATCCATTACGGATGACATCCTGCTGCTTAGGGCACTGAGACTTGTAGTGGCCTGTCTCTCCACAGTTGAAACAAGTCACAGGAGGTCTCACCCAAATATTCCTGGGTCTTCCCGGTACATTGATAGCATTCGCCCCCGTCGGTTTGAACCTTTGAGTTGGCGGCAGTCCTCTGACATTTCCAGTAACTGCAGGCCTCTTCCGCACATTCCAGTTGTTCCTTCGATTCTAAACAGCATGGAACTGTTCTATATCCGCCTCAGTGGCTGCAGCTTATTTGACCAACTTGTCAAACCTCCTGATACCGAGAGGTATCATCCTTGATCTCAGACTTGGCCTTAAACCATGCTCGAATTTTGAGCCTTCTTTACCTCGTCCATCACATATTCGGGCACATACTTCGAGAGTTGAGTGAACCTTATCTCATACTCTCTGACCGACATACCGCCCTGCTGCAGCACCAGAAATTCCATGGCCTTCTTCTTCTGAACGTCTGATGGAAAATAATGACTGCGGAACTCCTCCAAGAATTCCTCCTAGCTAAGAACAATATCTCCCATCGTCCGCTTCATCGACTGCCACCACACAGCCGCATCCTTCTCGAACTACAGTGCAGCCAACTTCACCTTGCTGCCCTCCGGAGTCTCCAAGACTTCGAAGATAGTCTCGACCTGTCTGATCCAATTGTCAGCCGCATCTGGGTCTGACTTCCCCTCAAACACGGGTGGTTTCATCCTTTTGAAAGATTCCATGAGTTTGATTGCTTCAGGTACTGGATTCACAGGCACCCTCCCCTGGTTTTGATTCATGGCAACGACATTGAGTGTCTGATTGATAGACCCTCGCTAACTCCGTTTCCAAATCCAGCCCTTCTCCGCTTCTAGCTCTTCTTCTAGCCATATTTTGATGCAAAAGATCCATTAAATTCGAAGTAGAAAACATGAATATAAATCAACTCTTCATTTCATTGAATTCCAAACTTTATAGATTCGAATTTAAAACATTTCTGATATCAAATGAAAGCAGTAAGAAGATACAACATTCTAGTTCCTACGGTTCCTCTTGGCTTCTCGAAGCTCTTCCCGAAGTTTCGCAACTTCTTCTTTCAGTACAATGTACATGTTTTTCCTCTTCTTGAGTTCCCAAACACGATGACTGAGAGTTGCAATGCTATCCTTGCACTTCGCACACTGTGCCTGCAGCAGCTCTGCTCTCTCCCTCTGAGTCTCCACCTGCCTCTGAAGAGACACAATGAGACTGCTCAGAAATGGTTCTTCCTCGTCAGAAGAATCATCAGATGAATCCGGAGGCGGAGTGATCTCTCGGGCCTCAGGTCATTCCTCTTCAAATTCTTCGGGGTCTTCTTCGTCTGAATCAAAGTGGTTCGCAATCTTAGAGAAAGGAGAAGAAGAAGCATAAATCATAGAGCAACACAAATATAAGTAACTTACATTTAAATCTCCATACTCATCACACGCTCTAATGTCCACTTATAGGGTGTCGTTCCTTATAAATTTGTACTACTTGGAAGCGTGGCTCTGATACCACTCTGTAACATCCCGATTTCCAAATAAGACCGAATTCGATGTTCCACAGGATCGTTACACTTCTCTTCGTACAATTTTGTAAGGAATTAAAAACTTTTGTTACATCAGAGTTACATTTACATTACACTTATACAGCGGAAGCAATTTACAACAATTACATGAATAAAAATGTACAACATTTGAATCATTCTTTAAGCAGCATGCACACTTTAATCTTGTCAATCACTTTATCCTGCATAGAAACTGTGAGCACGTCAGTTCATTTAACTGATGCTAGGATATAATACATTAGTTTTATCTTACTTGGAAAGCACAAACTTATCACAAACAGAACTACGTGGACTATCCTATTGATGTCGTGTTGTGAATGTGCACTTAGTCCTTAATGCAGCTGTTTATATTATATGACACTAATGCGCACTTGTTCAAAGTCTATGTAGCCCATACTATATAGGTCCGAGGGCAAGCCCTTAATCGTTCTTCATCTTGTAGGGTTCAATCTCTCGCCATGACTTAGTCTACTACGGTAACTACTGTAAGTATCCTAGGTGTTCTATAAGTTACGAGCCCACATCCAAGTGCCCTGGATAGAATCCCACGCACTTACACATGACTCATCATGCAGGCATCCTGTGGTCAATTCACCTCCTACCATAGACATGGCATCACCCGTAGTCACTAGACCACCCCATAAGCGTCGCCACCGAGATGGTGCTCTGGAGTAGTATTCATGCCCTATTCATGATGTATCATGGGACATCCTATGAATACTCTCACGCAGCCAATCCAATGGCCCTTATACTCATGTTTTTCTCTTACTTTCATCACATCTCCACTATGTGTCTAGTCCATATTCTTTTTGAATCATGAATAAAATCAATCCTCTAGAGTTAGCACTCCCACTATACCGGTCTTAACCATTTGTATAATACGACCAAATCTTGGTCTTTTCATTTCAAATCTTATCTCAACAAATTCTTTCAATGCCGGTATGAGTCTTAGCTACACTCTAGTTCTCAATTTCACTTCATAATCACAAAATTGAGTTTTCATACTCATAGTCTTTTCATAATTCAACATGATTTTCATTTCATTTCTATGAATCAATCTCATACATAAAGTTCAACTTCGATTTATAACTTTCACATACGAGATTAATCTCAATACATCCATTTAATTCTCGTACTATTATTTCTTTCCTTCAAAATCACAATCATTTTTTTCATTTAACTTTCAAAATGCATGACCTACACAAATTATTGAGTAAAATATCATAAATAAACACTCTTTAATTTTTCTCATACACGATCCCGTTTATATATTAGGTAGAATTTTTCTCATGGAATAAATCACATTTTTTTACTTATGCAAATGTCAATTTTATAGCATTCTACTCAATTTTTACTTCTCAATCTCTTTAATTTAAGTCAAAAATATTGTATAAATATATTTGATGAAGTCCATATATTTTTAGAATAATTGTTATATATTTCTTTCAGATTTTTACAAGTCCAAAATCAAATTTAAAAGTCAAAAATCCAAAAACTGTTTAAAGTGCCAAACTCAGTAATCGAACTCGCAACCCAAAGGCAACACCCGCCAGCAACAGTGACCACACTGTGGCGCCACCGAAAGCCACAAAGCCCAAGGTGCCAATGCGATATGAAGAGGGGTTTTAATTCATAAGAATTAACTCTCGGGTTTCGGATTATTTTTAAAAATGAAAACAAAAAGGGCCAAAGCCCAGTTTCGAACCCGAGACCAGTAACCAACCCACGGCTACAGTGAAGCGCACCTAAATGCACCCGATGACCAATAAGTCCAAGTGACTAACCTGATATGGTTTGGGTTTTAGGGGTTATATTCAGGTCTCTGTTCTTTCGAATTTTTATAAAAGTAAGTATTTTTAAATCTTCTCCTTCTCCAATTTAATTCAAAAACTCCAGATTTTAGTTTTTATATAATTACAGTATTTCAGAAAAATAAAACTTGATTTTTGACACAAAAATCATAATTTTACTCTCTACTTACATTTGTCTCTACAATTTCGTATTTTAGAAAACAAGTATAGTTTCTCTACAATTTTGCACGTACAATTTTCCCTAGATCACTTTTATTATTTTTATTATCATTTTACCATCCATTTCTACAGCCAAATCTCCCTTTCATGCCAATATCAAGTCAATTAAGCAATTCACATTTTCATGGTTCTCATTTCAATTAACTAAACATACAAGCACAATTTCTTAATTTAGCACATATCAACATATAAATCATGGTAGCATGGTAATTTCTAAGATAACAATCATAACTTGCATCAATTAACATTCTCTTTAACAAGCATTCATACTATTTGCAATTTGTCTCATTTTCACAACACATGACTAAATTAATTAGAGTTTTCTTAACAATTTTACCAATCAATTCCCTAGCATGATATCTAGTTAGAAGTTCGAGAAAATCACCCACCTGTAATGGAGAGAAAACAAACAAGAACTCCTAAATTCTCCTAGAATGAACAAATGAAGTCTTCTCCTCCTATCTTGAGCCACCAATTTGACTTCTCCTTCTAGCTTGAATGGTGTTTGAAACTCCTTTCTTCTTGCTCATATGGTAGGCCGGCCAACTTTGGAAGAGGAACACACACCAATTAGCACTCAATCTTTTAACTCACAACACTCCTAATCTTTTACTCACAATTTTTTCTTTCTTTCTTTCTTTCTTTCTTTCAATTCATTTCAAGTGCAAATATGAATGGGTGAGGAGAGGGGGGGGGGGGTAGTATTTATACAATTTTTGAATGCATATGGAAGGCTAGGATTTGTCCATATAGTTAAGGATCAAAGGCTAGGATGAGTTTGGGAGTTGTAGCAACTACCCATGATGGAGCAACCACCTCCCCACTACTCCCATCTCTCCCTCTCTCTTTGTGAAATCTGGTCTACACCTCAAAGTACACCATGAACGTGCTAGTGCAATGCACATGCAATACCAGTACCCCCAATTATAAGTTGTTCATGAAATTTATTTAATTGTCTACTAGATTAGTCTACACTACAAGTTAGGCTAATTAAAAGGGGAATTAAATTAATGAGCCCACTAATGGGCCAATTAACCATGGGCTCTTAATAATTAAATAAACAAATTAATTATAGTGGGCCAGAAAGGGATAACTAGGCCTAGGATTTTATTAGGCTTTTAAAAATATGCATTTTAGAAAATAAAGAGAAAGACTTGAAATAATTATTGTTTCATGTTATAAGGAAATAATTTTCTAGAAAAATGCATATGAAATTATATGTGCAAAACACGTAAAAATTACAAACTCTTTATGAATAAAAATCAAGGATGTTACAAGAATAATACCAATCCAACCCATTTCATGAATAAAATGTGACCAATTAACCAACCAACAAAACTACTTGTTACAAATAACATCTTGTTGTTGCATCGAAACATATAAATGTTGACTAATCTGGCTAACGTTGAACTTTGGTAAAATGAAATGGTTGAACAGAAATATCATTTGATTCATCGATCCTTAAAAAAAGAAATACGTAAGGTTCCGTCGTTGAGTGAAAAATGGAAAATTCATGAAAAATTGCAATCCCTACCACGTAACAGTGCACCTATACGTCTTCATCAACGTTGTTTTTTTATTGGATGACCTAGAGCTAACTATCAAGACTTTGGATTATCCGGACACATACTTCGAAAAATAGTTCATGCATGTTTACCGGGCACAACAAGATCCAGTTGGTAAGGATAAAAATCTCGTTTATTTTTTGTATTGTGTAGATTTCTATGATCATAGATCGTAGAGGGGCCCTCTTTACCATTTTGTATAAATAGACTATCTATTTGTAAAAATATTGTAGAGGGGCATATTCAATCTTTCCTCGCCCATACCATAAATTACTAGTTCTTTAGCGCGGAGTAGAGCAGTTTGGTAGCTCGTAAGGCTCATAACCTTGAGGTCATAGGTTCAAATCCTGTGTCCGCAATAGCAACATTTTTTTGTCAAAACTAAAATGAAAATATATTTACTTAATAATTAATGACTCTTTTGTTTTTGTATGGGAGGTAAATAAACGGGAGGGTAGCACCACTAAAGTAACTAGTTACTATAGTATCATAATCAACTATATCGAGCCGAATTCACTATATCGAATTTTTTATCATAGTACATTACTTCATCATGGGCGGATAGCGGGAACCGAACCCGCATCTTCTCCTTGGAAAAGAGAATTTTACCATTCGACCATATCCGCATTTTCTTCAGTTGCTGATAAGTACGCATATGTCCACACATATATGACATATATGATATATCATGTATGCGTTTGGATCATATTTGCGCAGGGCCGAGGACAAATATAAATACTCAGATAGAAGATAGAAATACTATAGCTATAGAGCTATCGTTAAATGAATTGAATTTATAGTAAAGTCAAATTCCAATTAAGATAAGATTCTTACTATATCCATATTCAATTTAGAACATCCAATTAATGAAAAAAAATTCAATAGAATTTTTTTTGTCGAATTGAGATTGAATCTTAATGTGTCTCACAATCCAAAATTTTTGCGAATGAATGGCTTTTTGGCTCTCCAAAATGCCAAATTCAAGAAATAAGAGAATTAAGGATAGCTAACAGAAAGACTAATCCAATCCATAATGATGTACCAGAAAATACAACATTTTTGTAACTTGACCAACCATCAGAAGAAGCAAATACAACGAGTACACTAATCAGTAAGATTGATGAAGTCACAATTAATCCAAAAACAGCTAATTGGAAAGCAATAATCATGTTTGGAATCCTCCAAGCTACCAACAAATGAACTATACCATTTGATCCCTTGCTTAGTCAAAATTGGAATAAAATGCATCGTAGAGGGATTTGACCATGCATCAACTGATTTCTTTAGAACTAAATTACCACTTTATTTTATTCGGGCATGGAGTTGAAGTGAAGTTTAGTAATTACTTCACAAATGGATATACTCTATCATGTACATATGTATATAAAGTATACGGTAGATGTATTGAAACATAGATTTAATCTGGGATGTTTCTACAGATAGTTAGTGTATCATCTCATATGGTCATGTTCTATTTGTTGGAATAAAATAGAGATTGCTCCTGGGGGAGGTGGCTGAGTGGTTGATAGCTCCGGTCTTGAAAATTGGTATAGTTTCAATAACTATCGAGGGTTCGAATCCCTCTTTCTCCTTTTGCTTATTGAATAAATTTCTTTCCTTATTTGTTTGACTTGGCCTCTTATCTTTCAAAAAGGAGAATGTCTCTGCTATCCCGCCTATCCGAGCCATAACCGGAAAAAAAAACAATCAACCAAAAAATATATATAAAAATAAAAAAATCTCAACTAAGAGGGGTCATAGAAAGAACATGTTCCAAATCATGATCGATTCCTTTTTCAAATCCTGCTGCAGCTGCACGAGCCCTTCCTGCATGCCACAAATGACCCACAAATAGGAAAAATTCTAGAAGAAAATGAGAGGTAGCTAACCAACTTCTCGAAGAGACATAATTGACTGCAATGATCTCGGTAGCTACACCACCTACAGAATTTAAAGAACCTAAAGGAGCATGAGTTATATATTCTGCCGAACGGCGTTCTTGCCAAGTTTGTATATCTTTTTTCAGCCTACTCAAATCCAAACCATTGGGACCCCATAAAGGTTCTAACCAGGGAGCGCGGAGATCCGAAAAATGCATCGTTTCTCCTCCAAAAATAACCTCTCCCGTGGGGAAACACATTAGATATTTACCTAACCCAGTAGGTCCTTGGGCAGATCCCACGTTGGCCCCAAGCTGTTGGTCCATAACGAGAAAAATAAATGCTTGAGCGTGAGAAGCGTCTGGTTCGGTGGGTCCATAAAACTCACTAGGATAAGCGGTATTAGTGAACCAGACGAAACAACAAGCGATGAAACTAAAGACAGATAAAGCAGCTAAACTATAAGACAAATAAGCCTCTCCAGACCATTCAAATCCACGACGAGCCCTGCAAAGGGTTTGGTTAAGATATGCCAAATTCCACCAAGTATACAAATGGAACCTAACCATACATGTCCGCCAATTATATCTTCTAAATCGTCCACACTAACAATCCATCCTTCTCCCCGAAAAGAAAATTTTAGTACATAACCAAATATAACACTCGGGCTAAGGGTCAAGCTGGTAAATTTTTTTACATCTCCCCCCTCCCCCCGGGGCCCAGGTATCATATACAACCCCAAAATAAGGAGCCTTGAGTACTAGAAAAAAAGCACGTATACCTAACAAAATTAAATGAAGTACTCCAGATACAAAATATGAAAGGTTTCTATAACTCCCCCTCCTCTCCGGGACCTACCCCCCAACCTAGAGTAGCTAGGTGCGGAAGTAAAATCAGTCCTTATTCATACATGGGTTTCTCTGGTATGAAATGAGCCACTTCAAATAGGTTCATTGCTCCAGCCCAGAATACGATTAATCCGGCATGGGCTACGTGAGCCCCAAGTAATTTACCGGACAAATTGATAAGTCTGGCATTCCCAGCCGACCAACCAAAACCGGTGGTTTCTTGGTCAGGACCAGCTAAAGTTAAAGTTACATTAAAGAGCATTTCCACGGGGTAGAACCTCCTTAGGGAATATAAGGTTTCATGAGGCTGATCCTGAGCTGCCATCCAAGCACGAATACCTTCATTTAAGAGAATATTTTTGGTTTAGAAAGTCCCAAATTCAGGATCTCAGTGTTACCAAATCAGCAGTGCGTTTTGACTTTTGATTCATGGTACAGGTTCAAGATCTCGGTAGGTTACCTTAATTGCACCGCGGTACAGAGGGGGGAGGAGAGTTTGGGCACTCATTTGAGTAATATATACACACACATATGTACACACGTGTAGAGATAAAGACATCGATAAAAACTAGACTATAACTACATTATTTACGTATATTACCAAAATATAAGAGAACTAATTAAATAAAACTCTGACAAATTGAGGAGTTTGAAGAGAAATTGATGAAATAATTGGTAAAGGGCACTCATTTGAGTAATATACACACACACGCATGTAGAGATAAAGACATCAACAGAAAACTAAGACTATAAATACATTAGTTACTTGCATTGCCAAAATATAAGCGAACTAATTAAACAAACTCTGACAAATTTAGGAGTTTGAAGAGAAATTAATGAAATAATGGATAAAGGGCACTCATTTGAGTTATATATATATATATCAGTAATGTTCCGTTGTGCACTAGGCCTCCATGTGCACTCGTATGCACTCGGCCTTCCGCCTTCGTATCGACGATCCGTACCGTTCACATTGATTTACACATTTAAATTAGTCTAAATATGTAAAATCAAATCATTTGAAATTTATTTACCTATCCATTGAAGTGTTACAAAATTGTATGGCTGAAAATCGTTGTTTTTTATATTCGCATGATGGATGGGCAAATAAATTTCAAATAATTTGATTTTACATATTTCGACTAAATTAGACGTGTAGATCAATTTGAACGGTTCAGATCGTCGATACGAAGGCAGGAAGGCCGAGTGCACACGAGTGCACACGGAGGCCTAGTGCACAATGGAACATTTCTCTCTCTATATATATGTGTGTATGGGAAAAGTGAGCATCATATTTGTATGAGAAAATTTTCTCAATTGCAGTAGAGAATCTTAACAACCAAGATGAACCAAGATATTCTTTAACAAATCTATAATCTAAGGATTCTTGTTTTGACATCACTTTGTATGAAAAAAAATTTCTCATACAAATATGAGGGTCACTTTTCTATATGAGAAAACGGAAGGACAGGTAGCATATGATGAAATTTCCTCCTGTGTCACCCTTAAAAATATTTTCTCCTTATGAATGCATGATCCACACTGTGCAAAGTGTTACATGTCATAAAATATAGGATGATGAAATATTATCAAAATGATGTGTTTTTGCCCATGTATTTATTGATCGCAATAGTTGTATTGTTAAAAAAATCGTTCATTTTGCAACCTCATGATGAATGGCCAATGAAAAAACGGAAGGAAGGGTGTCATAGGATGAAATTTCCTCATATATCACCCTTAAAAATCATTTCTCCTTCTTAAAAATCATTTCTCCTTCTGAATGCATGATTCACAGTTCAAAGTGTTGAACATGTCATAAAACCTAGGAGGATGAAATATTATCAAAGTTGAATGTGTTTTACCCATGTATTTAATGATCGCAATAGTTGTATTGTTGAAAAACTGTTCATTTTGCAACCTCATGATTATTGGCCAAAACATTAGTAAAAAAAATTTCACTCTATTTTTTATGATATGAAGATCAACTTGAACGGTGCGAACCGAGAATTTTGGTTGTGGAGAGGTTTTTAGTGCGCCATATCCTTCTATGGCATAGGATCCCTCGTATCCTCTCTCTATATATCTAATATTATAATTGGAGAATTGGGGTTGTTATTTGTATACGAACAAACATTTATAGACAAACAAACCCATGCATCGATCGTGCATAACTAATATAAAGGAGGTCACAAGTTCGAGGCCAAACTACATCAGAGTTATTACTTTTAAAAATATATATTCATTAAGACATGCATCACAATGGTAAATTACTAGTATATATATATGATATGGGTATAAATAGAACTAAATCGGGACCGTTCAAACCGGGCACGAATCTTAAAGCTCTCAGGGGTAAAACAGTAATTTTACCTATAAACGGGTTCGAAAATGGAAACTGGATCTTTTCCAAGCCCAATAGCCCAAAAATGGGTCTACCTTACTGAGTTAGAGTGACAACCCATTATAAATAAACCCAGCAAATTTAAAAAGTGATTTGTACTCATGATTATCCTTAAGAGATGCTTTAAACCAAATCTCTTATCATGAATGAATTTAAACTCTATTTCTTATCAAAAAATACCGGGAAGTAGAGATAAATGATTATCTTGAAACTGGTCCCAAAGGCGACTATAAATACCCCCTACCCCCATCAAAACCAGGTAACCAAAATCTTGACTCTAAAAACTCTCTTTCTATTCTTGAGTTTTGACTTGAGCATCGGAGGATCTGTCACCGGGGTCCACCCCGGTGTTTCATACTTTTGCAGGTCAATCGGAGCAATCATCACCGTCAAAATCAGATCCAACAGTGTAAACGAGTCAGATTCAACAGTCAACAACAATTGAAAACAGTCAATACCATCGTTTGCGTAAAAAACAGTCAAAAAACATCAAGATCAAGATCATATCATCGTTTGCTCTCATACAGAAATTAGCAGCAACAGATTGACGTCGTCTGTGGGAAACATAAAAAATAATTCGACCATATTCCACCAGCAAAAGTAATTTTTAGCCACGCCTCGAAAGAAAAAAGGAAAGGCGGCGGTGTCCGGCTAAAGAGCTACCCATCTGCCTCCTCCTCCACTCCAAGATGTTCTTCCCCAACCAGACCAACAAGTTCAGCTGCCTCAGCCTTAACAGCCGCCTCCTCAACAAGCTCGTCCCATGTCAAGGGGGGGGGCGCATCGGGGGACTCCCGTCGAAGCCGTCAAGAGCAGCATCCTCTCCATGACCTTGTCTTGGTCCACAATCCTCCCACCGACCCGATGGCCTCCCAAGGTCTTCAGGGATCAAGAGACCTCCATTAGGTCATCATCAATCGTCAACAAGGAGTCGACCTCCCCCTACCTAAATGAGACGCGAGCCCGTAATGTGGTCTCACCCAGAGCACCACAGAGACCAGCAGGGCCGCTCTCCCCGAAGGCCGAGATCAGGAAGGTCTGCCTCCCCAAAGGGTTCTCCTCCCCGTCGACAGTGAAGGAACCACACAGCTGTGAGCCGATCACCACCAAGGGTTCACTATGATGGAGGGGCACGAGTCACCCAGGTAGAATTCCAAAACTTCAAAGATGACATCCTATGAGCCCTTAACAACGTCCCAAATCACGACCGACAAGCACACAGCCCTCGCCATGCCACCACTCATGAAGGAGAGTCCCGAGGGTCGACTAGATCCGACCAGAGGAACGAGTCGGTCCATCGCCGCCTCCGAGAGATGGAAAGGCATCTGAATAGGATCAATCTAGAAGAACAACAGACCAATAATTTTCTCCCAAGTAGACCCCCCTTCTCCAGGCCATCATGGAAGCTCCGGTCCTCGAGACCTTCAAGCCGCCCCATTTTGAGTCCTACAACAGGGAGTCAGATGATCATATCGAGAGTTTTAAAACTCTCATGATGATTCATCAAGCCTCGAACGTGTTCCTCTGCAAGGCCTTCCCAGCAACGTTGAGGGAACCAACAAGAGAATGGTACTTCCGTTTATCTCCAGTCTCCATCTTCTCATTTGACCTGTTTGAGGAGCTCTTCACCCACTTCGTTATCAGCCACCGCGCCAAGAAAACAAGTGCATCCTTGCTAGCCCCCAGTCAAAGAAAATGAGAACACCTAAGAGATTATGTTCGACATTTTACCGTCGAAGCTCGGTTTATTGCCTCTCTCAACCAATCAGTAGCCTTTGCAGCATTCACACACAACGTCAATAATGCCGAACTCACGGCTTCCATTGCCAAGAAGCCTCCTCGGGACTTCTCGGAGCTCCTACTTAGGAGTGAGAAGTACATCCAAGCGGAAGAGGCTCTCCACCCCCCAGTCGAGAGGAGTCATCTTCCTGGAACAAATAGAAGAATACAAATGAAGAAGGGTCCCAGAATTTTCAGAAAGATGATAATGGCAAGCACCGCCCAGCTCCTCATTTTGAGAAGTTCACCCCCCTCAATGCCAGTATATTTGCAGTTCTTATGGAGGTGGATAAGGAAGAGCTACTCTGTGCTCCTCCTAGAATGAATACCCCCGAAAAGAGGAGGAACATAAACAAGTGGTGTCGCCTTCAAAGGGACTACGGTCATGACATGGATGATTGTCGGGCTCTCAAGGAGGAGATCGAAGAACTCATACAGTGGGGGCACCTAGCTAAGTTCGTCAGAAAGGACAAGGCCAATCTTCCACCACCTCGAGGAGCTAACAAGCGAACCGAAAGGCTTGCCGAGTCCCAAGACTTCGAACCTGGGGCCATCCTCCACCTTATTCATGAAGGTCCAATGGGGGGAGAATCAAACTCCTAGAGGGAGAATCAATCTCCTTCCGAAAGGCCTTCATCCGAGAGGTGAATTCGGTCCAAAACCTTTCCCCGGCCAAGAGCCCTGGGGTCTCGGTGACATTCTCAGACAGACCTGGAAGGTGTCTGAACGCCGCACTGTGACGCGCTCATAATTAGTCTCCACATGGCCAACACGAGGTGCGCCGAATCCTGGTCGACAATGGCAGTTTTATTAATATCCTCTTCTAAGGAGCCTTCCAAGGCCTAAAACTTTCTCGAGATTATCTCAAGATTGTCGGATATACAATCCACAGGTTTTCTAGGGTTCCAGTCTCAATCGAAGGAATAGCCACCCATGATGTGACCGCAGGAGAAACCTCGACAAACCAAAAAGAGACAATGAACTTCATGGTCGTCAATGTGAAGGCCGCTTACAATACAATCCTTGGCAGACCCGGCCTAGCTGTGCTTCATACCATGCCCTCGGTCTTTCACATGTAGATGAAATTCCGAACCTCAGCAGAAGTGGGGGAAGTCAAAGGAAACTAAGAGACAACTCGAAAGTGCTACACAAGAACAATGGTGGGCTCGGTCCTCCCACTTGAAGCATTAGAACTCTCCCAACGGACAACCAAGTCCTTTCCAAACTAATTAATGAACTCAAGGATATCCCCCTCTTCGGGGAAGGCAGACTTGGAATACGGAGCATCAAATGAAGTACCACGAGGGTGCCTAACACCCTCTCGTAAAAATAGGTTTTCAGTTTTCAATAAAGCCACCACTAGCGATATGGCCAAAGCATGTAATAAGGGCTTGCACCATTGAACCGGCCACTTAATTTGTTTCAGTTAAACTTAGCTTTTTCTTTTACAAATTATTGCATTGGCCTCATATCTATCTTCCTGAGTCACATCTACAATTCATTAAATAGTAAGTTCGGAGTCTAGCTTGTCTTATATGACTGCTCCGACAACTTGCTAGACTCAAAAGACGAGTTTGGAGTCCAACACTTGGTTCGACACCGCTTTAGCCGCTTGCAAACAAGCAAGTGTGGAGCAGCTCACCATTCGAAAGTGCTCGTACAACTTGTTGAAACCCCCAAACAACAAGTTTGGAGTCGAACACTTGGTTCGACACCGCTTTAGCCACTTGCCAACAAGCAAGTGCAGAGTAGTTCACCAATTGAAATTACTCCTATAACTCGTTGAAACCCCAAATAATAAGTTTGGAGTCCAAAACTTGGTTCGACGCCACTTTAGCCGCTCGCAAAACGAGCAAGTGCGGAGGGGCTCACCATTCTGAATTGCTCCTACAACTCGTTGATAACTCCGAAACAACTAGTTCGAAGTTGACAATCATGGTTCGAAATTACCCTCACAGCTTGCAAGTATGCGGTTTCGGGGCTCGAAACGATCATTCATACTATTCCCACAACTGGTTAAATTTTACAAGCAAGTTCGAAGACCAACTCTTTCCCATGGCCATCTTCAAAATTTTAGTTGAGCACACTAAATCTAGGGCTTAGCTCACCCTGGAGCTGCTCCCTCGGCATGGCAACCTCTCATCAATGAGTTCTGTGCTTAGCTCTTCTTCTGAGCCACACCAGTAACTCCCCAACTCCATGCGATGGTGCTGGAGCCTAGCTCTTCCAAAGAGCTAGTCTTGCAACTAGTTCAGCTTCAAGCATTGGATATGACATCCAACCCACTCCTCGAGTTGCCTCTACTAGCCTGTCGGGTCCAAACGGCAAGGTTGGCATCAACGCCCTCCTCAAGTTTCTTCTACAAATTTGTCGGGCTCAAACATCAAGTTCGGAGCTCAACTCTCCCCTAGAGTTGCTCCTCAAATTCGCCTCCCAAACAACTCTCTCCTAGAGCCTGGTGATGTTCTTCGTCCTGCTCGCCTTTCGAGTGGCCTTCTTCCCAACGAGTTCGGAACTTAACTCTCCCCTAGAGTTTCTCTACAAACTTGCCTCCCAAATGGCTCTCTCCTAGAGCCTGGTGATGCTCTTCGTCATGCTCACCTCCCGAGCGGCCTTCTTCCAAACGAGTTCGGAGCTCAACTCTCTCCTAGAGTTGCTCCTCAAACTCGCCTCCCGAACGGCTCTCTCCTAAAGCCTGGTGATGCTCTTCGCCCCACTCTCCTTCCGAGTGGCCTTCTCAAAGAGTTTGGAGCTCAACTCTCCCCTAGAGTTTCTCCTCAAACTTGCCTCACAAATAGCTCTCTCTAGAGCTAGTGATGCTCTTCGTCTCGCTCACCTCCCGAGCGGCCTTCTTCCAAATGAGTTCGGAGCCCAACTCTCTCCTAGAGTTGCTCCTCAAACTCACCTCCCGAACGGCTCTCTCCTAAAGCCTGGTAATGTTGTTCATCTCGCTCGCCTCACGAGCAACCTTCTTCCAAACGAGTTCGAAGCTCAACTTTTCCCTAGAGTTGTTCCTCAAACTCACCTCCCAAATGGCTCTTTTCCAGACCTCGGTGATACTCTTCATCACGCTCAAAACCTCGCCAATCTGCACCACCATGCTTCACACTGCCGAGCTCCAACTCGTCGAGCTCCATGCAAGAATCTTCGCCGAGCTAAAGACCATTCGCCGAAGCAACAAAATTGTTCACCGAATCAGCCAAGTTGTACGCCGAACATGCCATCATCATTCGTCTTGGGCTAAGGAATCCCGAGAATCATTCGCCAAATTTGTTTGACGTTCGCCGTCGCTTTCCAAGCAAACGAAGAACCGAACGAAAATAGGCTAAAATGGCATCGACAAGTCAACGGTCAACACTGACAAGTCAATAGTCAACACTGATCAGTCAACGGTCAAACGCCATGTGTCACCTCGTCATCGTTCGCCAACAATCGCCGCATCGCCATCCGAACATTGAGTCGTCGAACTCCAAAGCTCCACAAGCAACCGAGCTCCTTTTCCAAAGCTCGAAGCTTCGTCGAGCTAAAGACATCGCCAACCTCCCCTCGCCGAGATCCTCTCTTCGCCGACCACCGCCATCGTTCACCAGCATCATTTGCCGAACGATCGCATCGATCGCCGAAGCGCGTCGACCAACAGCGGAACCGAACGAAAAGTGAGAAGAAATGTTCTCCTCCCGATCCTCGCCCAATCTTGATCGACGGCTAAGATGTGACCCAACAGAAAAAAGAGTCAACGGTCAACCTTGACCGAGTCAATGGTCAACCTTGATGCCACGTGTCGCCTCGCCAGCGCTCGTCGAACCTCGTGATCGATCGCCAACTTCTGCCGAGCAATCGCAAAATCGAAAGAGAAAAAATTTGCCTCCCGATCCGTACTCGATCATGATCAACGGTCGTGATTAAATCAAAGTAATTTCTTTTATTAATTCTTTTATTTAATTGATCGACGACTGAGATGCAATCACAAAAAGGTCAATGGTCAATGTTGACGAGTCAACGGGCCACGTGTCGATGCGCGCATCGATCATTCGATGCGCGTCGAGTAACAGTGGATCCGAACGAAATGGGAGAGAAAAAACCTGTCTCCCGATCCGTTCTCGATCGTGATCAACGGTAGTGATTAAATCAAGATAATTTCTTTTATCTAATTCTTTTATTTAATTATTAAATTGAATTAATTATTTAAAAATCTGAAAAATAATTAAAATTCAAAAAAATTAATTAAAAATTCTATAAAAAATTATTAATTTCGAAAAATATTTTTAAATTCTAAAAAAAATCATTAATTGAGAATAATTAATTAAAATTTTGAAAATTAATTATTAAAATTTGGAAATTGAATAAAAATTTCAAAAAAATGATTAAAAATTGGAAAAAAAAATCTTGAAAAATCACTAAAAATAGTTTTGGGTATTTTAAAAGCTCAGAATAACACCGTTACACCTTGAGCAAGATCCAAGCTTCCCTGAGAACTCCGATAAGTTCTGTAAACCATTAAAACAGACGAACTACTCCTCAAAGACTGTGAAATTCAGTCTTCGGGAGTGGGGGGGAGGGGCAGGCTTGTGATATGGGTATAAATAGAACTAATTCAGGACCGTTCAAACCGGGCACAAATTTTAAAGCTTTCAGGGTTAAACCGGTAATTTCACCTATAAAAGGGATAGAAAATGGGAACTGTGTCTTTTCCAAGCCCAATAATAAAAAAAAGGTCTGCCTTACTGGGTTAGAGTGACAACCCATTATAAACAAATCCAGCTAATTTAAAGAGTGATTTGTATTCATGATTATCCTTAAGAGACGCTCTAAACCAAATCTCTTATCATAAAGAAATTTAAACTCTATTTCTTATCCAAAAATATCGGGAAGTAGAGATAAATGATTATCTTGAAACAAGTCCCAAAGGCGACTATAAATACCCCCTACCCCCGTCAGAATTAGCTAACTAGTATCTTGCCTCTAAAAACTCTCTTTCTATTCTTGAGTTTTGGCTTGAGCGTCGGAGGGTCTGTCACCGGGGTCCACCTCGATATTTCAGACTTTTGCAGGTCAATCGGAGCGATCGTCACCATCAAGATCAGATCCAACGGCGTAAATGAGTCAGATTCAATAGTTAATAACAATTGGAAACAATCAATACCGGTGAAAGTCAAAACGGTCAGCTTTTTATTGTTTTTAAAAGAACTCATATCATCTGTTTGCTCCCATATGAAAATTAGCAGCAACAATATACACACACACACACACACACACACACACACACACACACACACACACACATGCCCACACCTCCACATACATGTAGAGATAAAGACATTGACAAAAAACTAGACTATAAACATATTAGTTACTTGCATTGCCAAAATATAAGAGAACTAATTAAACAAAACTCTGACAAACAGAGTTTAAAGAAAAATTGATGAAATAATGGATAAAGGTGTTCATTTGTTTGTGGATCGCTAGTTTAAGTGAACCGGATCGTGAACCCTCCATAAATCGGTTCGTGTTTTTTTGTTTTTGTTTTTGTTTTTTTTTGTTGTTTTGTTTTTTTGTTTTTTGAGAGAGGAGAGGGGGGGGGGGGGGGGGCTGTCTGAATCATGGAGCATGAAACTAGAAGTTTTCAAGGGAAGAAACTAGAAGTTTAGATTGCTACTTCGACCATATCTTGGCGAATGAATTTGTTAGCTAATTAATGGTTCACTATTTTATGTACTATTCACTGTTTTTATGGTTCACTATTTTATGTACTATTCACTGTTTTTAACCGATTTTAAGAAATACGAAATTTCACTGATTTGGCAACATTTTGTGGACTATAGTCCTTCGTTTCCGTCGATTTGATAAAATTTTGAATATCACTGTTTTGGCCATATTTTATGCTTCCCCCTCCCCTTTTTTAGAGTACGGGAGGAAGCCCTTCTGATACTAATCGATTAGGATTTCTGCTCCTCTTACTGCAATTCCTTGAGAAGGGCAATATAGTCCACTATTTTTAGTAGATTTTGAGAAATACGAAATTTTAGTGATTTGACAACATTTTGTGCGGTATATGCCACTGTTTTTGTGGATTTTGTGAACATTTTGAACATCACTATTTTGGCTATATTTAGTGGGCTAGTCAACTATTTTTCGCCGATTTTGAGAAATACAAAATATCATTGATTTGGCCTCATTTTGTGGGCTATAATCTCCATCATTTATCGTTGGTTTGAGAAAATTCTGAATATCATTATTTTGGTCATAGTTTTTTGGCACAATTTCACTTGTTTAGTCGATTTTGAGAAAATGGAAAGTTTTACTAATTTGGCCATATTTGGTGGGCTATAGTCCACCTCTACGAAGCGTGGATATGGATATGGGAACAGGACATGTCAAATTTATAAAATGCAGGGTATGGGGACATGGCTATAATATTATATAACATAACTTCAATTTATATAATTTAAATAAAATAGAGTTGGAACAATACAATTTGTTAATCATAATCAAAATAAAATTTATAGTGAACAAAATGTGGTAATACTTCACTGTACACCATAAAATTGGATGTGTATGAAAGTAACTAGAGTAGATTAGTAAAAAATATATGAATATGTATTAAAATTTGTTCATTATGTGTTGTAACTTTTAAGATATGTTAGAAAAGTGTCTAATAAGTGTCCAACAAATAAGATGTATTATAAAATTTGGGACATGCATAAGAAGTGTCAAACCAAGTGTCTGGTATGGGTACGACTCCTTACTAGAAGTACTTGCACTACATAGGTCCATATTCGTCGATTTTCAGAAAATTCTGTAGCTCACTATTATGGCCATATATTATGGGCCATATTCCCTTCGTTTCTGGCTGACTTTGAGAAATACAAAATTTCACTGATTTTCCATATTTTATGGGCCATATTTTATACGTTTTCGTCGATTTTGAAAAAAATTATAAATATTACTGTTTTGGCCATATTTTATGAGCTATAGTCCATTGTTTTTAACCAACTTTTAGAAATACAAAATTTCATTATTTTAGCATATTTTTATGGGCTATAGTTTACCGCTTTCGTCGATGTTGACCATATTTTTTGGGATATAGTCCACTTTTTAAGCCGAATTTGAGATATATAAAATTTCACTAATTTGGCCATATTTTTATGGGCTACATAAAATTTCACTGATTTGGTCATGTTTCATAAATAAATTTCACTGATATCGTTCACTGTTTTGGTCAATTTTGAGAACTTATAAATATTAGAGTTTTGACCATATATTATGGGCTATAGTTCGAAGTTTTTTTAACCAATTTTGAGAAATACTAAATTTATTAGATTTGGCTATATTTTGTGGGCTATAGTCAATCGCTTTTGTCGATTATAAAAACATTTTGGATATCCTTATTTTGGTCATATTTTATGGGCGATATAGTCCACTATTTTTAGCAGATTTTTGAAAATTACGAAATTTATGTGTTTTATGCCACATTTTGTGGGCTAGTTTTTGTCGATTTTGTAAAAAATATTGAATATCACAATTTTTGCTATATTTGGGGGGATATGTTCCATTTTTTAGCCGATTTTGAGAAATAAGAAATTACACTGAGCCGATTTTGATATATTATTGAATATCATTGGTTTTTCCATATTTTACGGGCTATATAGTCCCATTGTTTTTTTTGCATATTTTAAGAAAAAATGAAATTTCAGTGATTTAGCCACATTTTGTGGGCTACCATTGTTTTTGTCGATTTTATGAAAATGTTGAATATCACTGTTTTTGGCTATATTTGTTGGGCCATAATTCATTTTTTTAGCAGATTTTGAGAAATACGAAATATCACTTATTTGGCTACATTTTGTGAGCCATAGTCCATTGTGTTTATCGATTTTTAGAATTTTTTTGAATATTACTTTTTTGACCATATTTTAAGGGCCATAGTTCATTGTTTGTAGTCAATTATGATAAATGCAAAATTTATCTTATTCGACCATATTTTGTGGGTTATAGTCCACCGCTTTCGCCGAGTTTAAGAAAATTCTAAATATCACTATTTGGGTCATATTTTATGGGTTATATAATCCACTGTTTACAGTAGATTTTGAGATATACGAATTTCATTGATTTGGTCACATTTTGCGAGGCATGATACTAAAATTCGGAATATCACTGTTTTGGAAATATTTGGTGCGGTATCGTTTACTGTTTTTAGCTGATTTTGAGAAATTCAAATTATCATTGATTTGACCACATTTTGTGGCCTATCATCCACCCTATTCGATTTTGAGAAAATTCTTAGTATCACTATTTTAGCCATATTTTAGGGACTAAGTCCACAGTTTTTAGTCGACTTTGAGAAATGCAAAATTTCATTGATTTGACCAAATTTTGTGGGATTGTAGTCCACTATAGTCGTCAATTTTGAGAAAATTATTAATATCACTATTTTGGCTATAGTCCACTGTTTTTTTTAGCCACCTTCAAAAAATAAGAAATTTCAGTAATTTAGCCATATTTTATGGGCTAGGCTAGTTCACTGGTTTCACCGATTTTGAGAAAATTCTTAGTATCGCTATTTTGGCCATATTTGAAGGCTAAGTCCACTATTTTTAGTCAACTTTCAGAAATGCAAAATTTCACTGATTTGACCATATTTGGTGAACTTATTCTCCATCGTATTCGACGATTTTGAGAAAATTCTTAATATCACTATTTTGGCTACAGTCTACTGTTTTTAGCCACCTTTGAGAAATAAGACATTTCGGTGATTTGACCATATTTTATGGGCTACAAGTCCACAGTTTTCGTCGAGTTTGTAGGCTATATAGTCCACTGATTTTAGTTGATTTTGAGAAATAAGAAATTTAACTGATTTGGCAATATGTTGTGGACTATAGTCCCATCGCTTCTTCAATTTTAAGAAAATTTTGAATGTCACTATTTGAGCCATATTTTATGGGTTACAATCTACTATTTTTAGCCGAATTTGAGAACTACAAAATTTCACTAATTTGTCCATATTTTGTGAATTATACTCCATCGTTTTCGTCGATTTTCGAAAAATTCTAAATATCACTATTTTGGTCATATTTTATTGGCCGTAATTCATTGTTTTTAGCCGATTTTGAGAAATAAGAAATTTATCTAATTTGGCCATATTTTGTGGGTTATAGTCCACTGCTTTCGTCTATTTTAAGCTAGGCAGTTAAAATCAGTCTTTGGAACTAAACGGTCTAGGAGCGATTAGTGATTAATCGGTTAATCGGAAAATAATCGGGAATTAAATCAGAAAAATCGTCTTATATATATATATATATATATATATATATATAGTTAAAAATATGTATATCCTCATTATGTAGCAACCCTAAATTATAAAATAAAACTATTATGAGATTTTCAAATATGAACATATAGTTATAAAGAAAAAGAAAAAAGTACTTGGTTTGAACTGAGTTTGGATTCTGGATGTTGGTTGGGTCGGATTTGCTAGTCGGTTCCATCAAACAAAAACAATAAGGAAGAAGGAGCAGCGCCAGCAGCAAGAGGAGGAGGTACAACAGCAGCGGGCCAGGTCAAGTATGCGACGGTATAGGGGGAGCGATGGCGGGTCGGGGTTGGGTTTGCTCGAGGAAGAAGAAGAGAATCAGTTTGGGTTGGGGTTTACGTGAGGAAGAAGAAGAGAGTAGCGACATGTTGGGTTTGGGTTTAAGCGAGGATCAGAAGAGGTTTGGATTTTGGATTTGGATTTCAGTTTGGGTCGGATTGAGCCCAAATAAAGCAAACGAGTAAGAAAATTAGAGAAGAAGATTTAATCGGTTAACCGACCACTTAAAATCGGCCGATTAACCACTAATCAGACGATTATACCCGATTAAATCGCTAACTATTGAAATATTATAAATCGCTAAATAAATAATCGCTTAGCCTCCGATTAGCGATTAATCGGGAATTAATCGGGCTTAATTGCGGATTTTAACTGCTTAGATTTTAAGAAAATTCGGAATATCACTATTTTGGCCATATTTTACTATATAGTCCATTGTATTTAGCAGATTTTGAAATATATAAAAGTTTTAGTGATTTGCCCACATTTTGTGGCCTATATGCCACCATTTTTATGGATTTTGTAATATCACTATTTTGGCTATATTTAGTGGGCTTTTCACAATTTTAGCCGATTTTTAGAAATATGAATTTTTTTTTACTTGGCCACATTTTGTGGGCCGGTCCACCGTTTTTGTTGATTTTGACAAATTTTGAATATCACTATTTTGGTAATATTTTATGATATATATAATTCACTAGTTTTTGATGATTTTGAGAAATACAACATTTCAGATATTTGGCAACATTTTGTGGGCTATATGCCCACCATTTTCGTCGATTTTCTAATTTTTTAAATATTATTATTTTTTGTATATTTGGTGCCATAATGCACTGTTTTTAACCGATTTTGAAAAATATGAAATTTTATTGATTCGGCTACTTTTTTGATTTGGCAATATTTTATAAATAACACTATTTGGCGATATTTATTACACTATTCTGAGAAATGTTAAATTTTAATGATTTGGCAATATTTTATGAGTTGTAGGGCGCCAAATTCGTTGATTATGATCAAATTCATAATATCACTATTTCTACCATATTTTGTGGGCTATAGTCCTTGTTTTACTGATTTTGAGAAATACAAACTTTTAGTGATTTGGCTATATTCGGTGGGCTCCACAGTTTTCATCGAGTTTGAGAAAATTCTAAGTATCACTATTTTGCTATATTTAACGGGTTAGTGTTTTAAACCAATTTTGTTATGTAATTATTTTACGGAAATCCCTCTTATCGCAACTAAACACTACAACTTTTATATGACACGTAACAATATAAAACAAAAACTCTTCCGGCAAACTTCTGGAGTTTGAGGCTGATCTAAAGACTAGAAGAGAGATTCAACCCATATTGTACCTGAAGCAGCTTTCATTATTAATTACGGACGAGCTAAAAGAAATTTGCCAAATATACATAGCCCACTTTAGTGCAATGAATAAGAGAACCTACTACTTAAAATACACATAAGGTAGGAGTAACTAGTAAGCATCACAAAATCATCATCCTTCTCAAACTATCTCATTCTTCAACAACCAATGATTGAGATAAACCATAAAAGATGAATAAAAACAAATGGAGACCAAATACCTGTCCATTGAATATGGAGTAACATAGATGGGTGTGGGTTCAATATCATTAGTAGGGCTAAATGGTTGTACCACTCGCATATCATCCAAACCAAGAATGGCATCTGTATATGCTCATGTGTCAAAAAAATCTGCAGTCAAAGAAAATAAATTATCGTTTTTACATCTAGACATTTGCAAATTAAATCTCAAAATCATTCATAGTCAAGTGCAATCAAAAATTTCATTGACCTTAAGGATATTTTTGCACCAAAAGGCATGTGTAACAATGGTTCAAAATCTCGGTATCAGGATTTTGGCAATGGAATAGGTATCGACCAGATCTCGGGTGTATCAAATTTTCGGTATTGACTATTTTATTAATTAAAAAATAATATTCTAATAATTTATTTTATTAAATAAATCATTTAACTATTTTTAAAAAAAATATTAATTCAATTAAACAATTTATAAAAACTGATATCCAAGTGAAATGTTTGCACATGTTGTTGTTCACGTATAACATGTACTATTATAACCTATGGAGGTGTGTAGTCAGCCTCATCCAGATGAATGTGATACAAACCTACATGTACTATATACAAAATGTACATTTCCCTTGCATGTGAGGGTATAACGTGCTATCTTGCAAGTTCTCACAATAATATATAAATCCTTGCAATGAAAACTAACGAGGACTATCTTATATAAAGGCCATGTAAGTTTCGAGTTCTTTGTTTCCATTTTTTTCTTTTGATTTCTCCACTATCAAATTTGTTGGATCATTTTGTTAGGTTTCGAAGGCAATCATAGATTAAATACATAGCGGAAAAAATTAGAAAATTATCGAAACATAGTTATGGATCCATGCGAAAACCATAAATCGTGTTTGGGTTATACCTTAAAAGATTGATCTGCTGTCTCCACAGTATGCCAATCACAATACTGCAATATTGTGGTGCCTCTACGGTATCCACACAAACAGAACGAAAAATGGCTCTCCCTCAGACCGCGGTGCTAGCTGCGGGAAGGGAATGTTCCTCACGATCTCTCTATCTTTCACTTTCTGTGACGGCTAGGAATTTTTTTTACACATGACTTTTCCACAGATACATATCATATATATAGGTGCAGAAAATCAACCCTAAGAGAGCAATGAGGCTGTTGGGCTCACAATCTGACTTAAGTCAATTCGTGTGTGGGCCTTTGTACTTTAGTCGACCCATTTATTCTAATTAAATGTCCAACCAATGTCAGGAGTCCAAATATGACTTGGATCTCCAATTAAATTAATCTTATGAATTTAAATCCCAATTTCGATCCATTCTAAGTGTGTGACTATGTAGGTTCCCATTACATTGACAGTAATACTAAAATCATATTCTAGTATTACAAACAGTGAGCGATATCTAGCAATACATCACTGCTACTCAAGTAACGGACATATCAATGATTTGACATAACCTATCCATGACCAATGTTACCATGTAGTCTAGTCTCTTTGTCTAGATATCTTAACCATAAGGCATGGAACATGTTATCCTTGTATAGTCAATTCTTGTTTTGTTGATGTCCGAGTAGGCATACTTAAACAAATGAGATCAATATCTCATATTGACTCATTTAAGCATGGTCATGCATTTTGCAATCTCACTCAATCAAGGGACCCAAAGATATTGCTCCTGCTATGTAAGAGGGACAAATTCTTTCTACGTCACTCGCATCCCTCCGCATGATTCATAATATGTTCAATAACTGACTTTATAATCACCTTATCACAAATGCATTTGATGGTATTAAAATATATAACTTCTCATGCAGAAAACTTTAGTGACTTCAAGTCAAAGGACCACATACACCATGGTCACTGTGAGAATCACTCATGACACTCACATAATGATCCATGAAGTATTCTCATGGTGGGTCAGTTCAGTACATTATTATTCTAATATGTACCCATGTGAAGACTTGATATCTCGTACTAATGACCTGTGAGATATGGTAAACAGTCTACGAACATGCTAGTTTCTATGGATTATTGTTGTCCTAATTCATAATAATACTTGACTAGGGATATTTAAGAATAGTATTTTGATTTCAACCAACAGGATTTCACAATCAAGTGATGCACTTGATACCCATAACATTGAACCTACTATTCTAAGGACTTTTTTATATTTATTTAATCACGGTAAACAACACAATAAATGAAATGCCTCATATATAAATAAATGTCATAATGCAATGTAAACTAGTAAAGTCAATACTCAACTGGCCTCTAAGGCATACACCAACACATTTGTCTCAGTGGTGGATCAAATTGAACCATGTGATTCACAAGCTTTAGATTGTTGATCCCGATATAGGATAGGATCGCCCCCTCCAAAACTGATCTGGATCGACCAGATTGGATCGACATTGGCCGATACTTAAAACGGTGTGTAATCACAACTAACATTGATTTGAGATAAACAGTGCTTAACAATTTACTTGTAGAATTGCATATGTGAGTGTAATAAATATAAATTAAACTCACACAATCAACACTGGGAATTTTATAGGCAGTAAACCACCGAAGGACTTGTTCTCTAAAGGTTTTCCCAACATCGATCAATTTATACTTGTATTCACCATCACCTTCAGCATAATTGATTAAAAGCGAAGTATTGCACCTGTGACATAAACAAAAAATGTTACGACAGATAACTAAATGCCAGAAGAAAGTTTGTCTAGAATTTGAATTGAATTTCAAGTATCAGAAGTGATGCAGTTTGTTTTTGGGGGGTGGCTGCACCAGGTGTGAGTTCCTCTCAATTTGTATTTTTGCGGAAGCTTTGGTACTGACGGTACGTCGGACCCTCAGCTGAGGGAACGACTCGGGAGTAGGCGGGAGCGAGGTGGAGGCAGGATGCTCGGCTCGGATCTAGGGTCTCGGATCCGAAAGTCTCGTGTACCTGCACTCGGCCTAGGAACACCGGGGTTGATCCCGGTGGCAGGCCCTCCGATGGTCTAGTCAGTCAATGAAGAGTAACAGTAACTAAGGTTTTGAGAGGGGAGAGATTAATTACCTTTGGAAGTGGGAGAGGGCCTGGTATTTATAGGCAGTGCAAAGTGGGTCTGGACCCGTTTGGGCCGGGTCTGGACCTGTTTGCCTGTGGACCTGACGTGGCAGAAGCCTGTGAGACTTAGGGCTGATCTGGCAGACCTAATGATCAGAGGTGAGCAATTTTTGAGGGGATCCTGTGGCCCAGGAGGGGCCACGTCATCTGACCCATATCAGGAGCCCCCTACTTCTAGAGGGCTAGATAATCCAGCCGTGTAGGAGTGGTTTTTTGCCTCTGTAGGAAGAGCAGAGTGGTGTGTACGGCGAAGAACGGGATCCGTATCTTCTCGAAGAGGTCAGTGGGATAGGATGAAGGGGATCCCCTCTTGGAGTCACGAGGGGTGCTGGGTGCAGAAAAGTCGGAGCTCGGTTTGCCGAGCGTCGATGGTCGGTAGACGCCCCCCCCTCACTTGTTGGAAAAGCAAGGGGACGTCGAGATCCGTGGAGTAGGAGGTCTTCTTGCCGAGCGTTTAGGGTCGGCAGACGAGCCCTCTCACTTGTTGGAAAAACAAGGGGACATCGAGATCTGTGGAGTAGAAGATCTTCTTGCCGAGCGTCTAGGATCGGTAGACGAGCCACTCATTGTTGGGGGATAATTTGGGGCTCGCGGTGATATTCGAGCATCGAGGCCCAAGCAGTTTAGAATAAACTTTTTAGGGCTCGTAGTGACATCCGAGCGTCGACCCTGAAGCCGTAGAGAGAAAATTTTTGGGACTCGCGGTGACATCCGAGCGTCGAGGCCCAAGCAGTTTAGGAGGAATTTTTGGGGCTCGCGGTGACATCCGAGCGTCGACCCTGAAGTCGTTGAGAGAAACTTTTCGGGGCTCGCGGTGAAATTCGAGCGTCAAGGCCTATGCAGTTGAGAGAAACTTTTTGGGGCTCGCGGTGACATCCGAACATCGAACCCCAAGCTGTTTAGGAGAAACTTTTGGGGCTCGCGGTGACATCCGAGCGTCGACCCTGAAGCCGTTGAGAGAAACTTTTTGGGGCTCGCAGTGACATCCGTGCGTCGACCCCCAAGCTGTTTAGGAGAAACTTTTTGGGGCTTGCGGTGACATCCGAGTGTCGACCCTGAAGCTGTTGAGAGAAACTTTTTGGGGCTCGCGGTGACATCCGAGCGTCGACCCCCAAGCTGTTTAGGAGAAACTTTTTGGAGCTCGCGGTGACATCCGAGCGTCGATCCTGAAGCCGTTGGGAGAAACTTTTTGGGGCTCGCGGTGACCTCCGAGCGTTGACCCCCAAGTTGTTTAGGAGAAACTTTTTAGGGCTCGCGGTGACATCCGAGCGTCGACACTGAAGCCATTGAGAGAAACTTTTTGGGGCTCGCGGTGAAATCCGAGCGTTGAGGCCCAAGCAGCTTAGAAGAAACTTTTTGGGGCTCGCGGTGAAATCCGAGCGTTGAGGCCCAAGCAGCTTAGAAGAAACTTTTGGGGCTTGCGGTGACATCCGAGCGTCGAGGCCCAAGCAGTTTAGGAGAAACTTGGGTGAATAAAGGTAGGATACCAGAGGAGTTGACCCTGCGCACCGAGCCGCCGTGTCGATGGCCAGAGCCAAGGGTAAGAAGGTATTTTTGCGCTCTAGGCTGACGTCATCAAGATCTTAGTGGTCGTTAGATCTTGATGATGAAGATCAGACGACCATATCTTTTTGTGGAATTCGAGCAGTCCCGCCTGCACTTATAAATTCCCCTCCCCTACCCCACTTCTTCACTTTGCTTCCATCTTCTTCACAACAGAAATTTCCTTGGACACCACCGGCGACCGTTTTCTGTTGACCTTTTCGTTCTCTAGTGAAACAGGTTAGTATTTTTGCTTTAAAATGTCACGGTCTCAGTCCGGCTCCAAAGCAGGAACTTCAGGTCATGGCTAGGAGGAGGTTCATTCGTCTTCAATATCTTTTTCGCCAGGTGACATCCGCCCGGTAAAGGAGGAGGTTCTATCAGTAGGAGGGTCGGATAGCGAGGGCGACATGGCTTTTATCGTCGAGCCCTTGCGATATCGTAGGCCGGGTAAGGAGTCTGCAGAGGAGGAGCATGAAGAGAGGGACCCCGAGGGAGAGGGGCTTGTGGAGGAGGAGAATGAATCGAGGGAAGGAGGCCCGGAAGAAGAGGAGCAGGTCGATGAGGGTGATGATCAGGAGGGGTCCGAGCAAGGGTCTGAAAGTGGTAGTGACCATGTCGAGGTCGGAGGGACCGCCGAAGAGGTAGAGGAAGAAGAGACAGACCTCCCACCATTGCCTCCCCTAGCGACTCCTTCCCCTGATAGGAAGGATCGCCCCCGAAGGAGGAAGAGGAAGTGGATATGGCCGAGAAGGACAGGTACAAGTATAGCTTCGGGTTTACGTACCCTCCTCTCTCTAGTAAAAATCCAGGGTCGATCAGGATGTATCCTGACGACGTGGAGGATCTTCTGGCGTATACCTCGCTGATGGATAGCGTGAAGTGTGCCCTGCATAGGGACTACTTGCCCATCTTGAGGGCGGCCTATTTCATTCCTCAGGAGTTCGAGCTGCTGGTGCCGAACCCAGGAATCCGCCCGACCACCGCGCTTGAGCCGAGCTTCTGCATGTTCCCTGAGGACGCTTTTATCTCGGGGTTGAGACTCCCGCTGCACCTGTTCATCAAGAGGGTGCTAAACTAGGGGGAGCCGAGTCCGATGCAGTACGGTCCCAACTCTTGGAAAAACTTAGTGTGTTTTATTTTTTAGTGTCAGGAGAAGAGGATTAAGCCGAGGCTGACTTATTTCCGAGCCATCTTGGGGATGAGCTCTCTCGGGGACCAGGAGGGAATTTTCTATCTTTCGCCCCGCCCTCACAAGAAGGTGATGCACGGCATCCGGACTCCATCAAGGGGTGGAAAGAGAAGTACTTCGTAGTCCGGAGCGAGAAGCCTTGGGACATCCCTACTGTTTGGAACTTCGGAAAGCCGAACCACAAGTCACCGAAGCGAAGAGACTTAGCTGAGAAGGAGTGGGCGAAGGTTGACAAGACCGTGGAAGGTCATAGCATTGGGTGGCCTCACGTCACGGAGCTACACCTCGTCCAAGCCGGACTGAGCCCGGCCAACCCTAGTATATTTTTGTTTCTATTCTGTCAAGCTTTCTGCCTTCGTATTAACATGTTTACTTTTTCTTCTTGTAGAAATGTCTACAAAGGAGCTCGACAATCGAAATTCCATAGTAGAGCTGGTGGCCAAGAGAAGGGCCGAATTGGCAAAGAAGGCGCCGCAGGAGAAGAGCGGAGCACCAGCCGCAGGGTCCAGAAAGGCACCGGTTCTAGCTCCCGAGCAGCCGCCCTCGAAGAGGGTGAAGATGCCCCACCACTCGTCGAGGTCGGGGAAGAAATCGGGGCGAGCTCTGGAAGTAAGAAGTTGGCCGAGGTTCGGGAGTGGAGGCCCCCGCCCCTCGCCCCGATGCGGCAGAGATGGTGGGTAGGCAAAGCTTGCAGCCGCACGCCCTGGGCTGAGGGGTCAAGGTAGGGGACACCCTGCTCGAGGGCTCGGTGGTTGTGGAGGCGGCGGAGCATATCGCCACGGAGATGTCCGGGGCAGCCTACATGAGGTGGGCTCAGGCACAATTCTCAGTAAGTGTGGTGTTTCCCACGTGCGTAGAATTTTTAGAGTTCTGGACTTTTCTAACTTGTTTTTTCTCGGTCAGGCATTACTCCATGGGTAGCACTACCACAGGTGCATGGAGAAGGAGGTCCTCATCGAGAGGAAGAACGCGGAGAAGCACTTCTGCGAGGTCTCCAAGCTTACGGCCGAGCTGAAGGAGGTCCGGAGCAACGAGGCACTCCATGAGGTTCAGATGGCCTCGATTGCCAAGCACCACAAGAACGAGCAGACCCACTTCCAGGAGAATGCCCAGGCAGAGGCCGTGAAGGCAAAGAAGGCCAGAGAAGAGGCGCAGATCTCCATGGCGGATACTCTGATCCTGGCCCAGGACGAGGCCTAGGTCAAGGCAAAGGAGCACTTCACACTGATCTACCCGAAAAAACGAGTTGACCATCTGCACTACAACTTGCAGCCAGATCATTCGCCCATGCCCGGTGGTGATGAGGAACTGGGGGACCTTCACCAAGAGGAGGTCGGGGGCGACCCTGCTGACGAAAAGGTGCCACCCCCCTCAAGCATAGTTTAGGCTTTCCCTTTTAATTTTGTAAATGCCTTCCGCGGACTGGCCACTGCTTTTTGTAATACCAAATTTTTGAATTTATACAAGAGGATTTTTGGCCGATGCTCTATGAATTGTGTTTTTCAGTCTTTTTTGTAACCTGTTGTTTTTCCCATTTTTTTGATAGACGCGTGAGGTCCTCGGTGCGACCTTGGTTCTGCCGAGGTCTCTTGGGTCCGAGCTGGGCTGGGAACCATGGAGAGTGTTCTGGCTTGCCAACATAAGCAGGCTCGGAACCGAGCAACTGCAGTGAATTACTTTATGAACAAGTCTAGAGAGCTCAGCTTGGAGGTCGCTCGTCCGAAGAAGGTTGTAGCCGACCGGGACTGGTGGGCAGTTGAGACGAACTGGTCGATTTTGGATGCCTCGATTAGGCGGTCATCTTCGGAGTCTTTTCTTCGTGAGGCTGTTGTAGAGAAGGTGTTGGAGATCCGTAGGTTGAAGCTATTGCTAGGTGCCGGTCTGATCGAGAAGGCAAGCAATTCCGTACTAGGACCTTCTCTGACCTTTTTCTTGGAGGAGGCCCAGCCTGCCGATGCAGAAAGCTCTGTTGCCAGAGTGCCTTCCCCGGTCGGACCGTCCGAGCGTGCGAAGGAACCCATGGGAAGCACCGAGTATGAGTTTTAAGCCGAGCGATGAGTGATTTGTAAGCTTTTCATTGTATTGAGCGGCCGTTCCTGACGCTCTACGAGTAATAAGAACTTCCAATTTCTTTAACTTTGATGATTTAATGAGCGAGGGCAGGAGTGTAGCTCGAGATTGTTGCCAAGCTCGGTTTTGCAGGGGGTCACCGCCGAGGCAAAAGGCCGAACCGTAGTTTCTTGCAGGCAATGTTGTGCAATCCAGCTATCTAAATAAATAGATAAACTAGACACAAATTAAAAACCTCGCAAGTGTACGAATTATTTATAGAAGCGTAGTGAAAAGCAAGGGTCGATCCCACAGAGATTGTAGCACTTAACTCACTAATCAATAAAACAAAAGAAAATGCAAATCAGAAAGTTTTGTTCTAAAATATATTTTGAAAGGAAAAAGAAAAGATTTAAAATCTAAATCGAGTAGAATCACAAATTGAGTCACAAATATCTATTAAAGTAGTTGGGCTTGATTTCCACCCATAGTCAATAATGCTAAGTCGTATACTACTTCAATTACTCATGTTTGTTCCTTTAAGGGCATGGTATCTACTCCTTAAAGTTAATGTTTCCCTAAACCAAGAATTAGGCATGGTATCTACTCTAATTCGTTTCTTTCCTTAAGTATTTAGCATGGTATCTACTAAGTTGCACTTGAAGAAAGCATATGAACAATGGAAACGAACAAACACTCAAAGTTCTAGAAATTGGTATCAGATTTAGATCCTTCAAGTTGATTAAACCAAGAACCCCTAAAGATTCCCGTGTTACAAGTTATGAGCACGAGATACGGGTCGTCTCTATGCTCATATAACAGATTCAGATTTATAATACACAAACTTGATAATCTAAGGTTCTGCATGGCAGTCGACTTGCTGTCACTCTCAGTCGAGTGCTCTTAGAACTTCTGAACAAGTTTGATTATTATAAATCTATACCAATTCAATCAGGTTTAATCAATAAGTAATAGAGAATCATTCAGAAGAATATAAGCATTACATGACTACGGCTTCAATCTACCCAACTATGAAATTAGTTGCACATAATACAACCTTTATTGATTAATAAAATAGAATTCATGACTCTACAATAAAAATAAAAGTAGAAGGAAGAACAGAAGAACACTGATTTGTATGATGTTGAAATTGAGCCCAATCAGCAGTCAACTTGTTCTCCTTCTTTGATGCTGGTATCTTGATGCTTGTTGGTCGATTCAATCGATTCCCTTGATGGTAGATGATTCTCTCTTCTTTATAGTTTCTCTTGTCCTTGTCTGCAGATATCAAGTTCCTGATTTCTTATCTCTTCACGCATAGGACTGAGTCCATCTTCTTACTTGCAAATCCCGGTCTCTATCTTAATTAATGAAGAGTTGTTATTCGCAGACGACCTGGGTTTGGATAACTTAATCTTGCTTCGTATTTGGATGAGGATGAATCTTCACTGTTCTTATCTTTTGACTCCGCCGAATACCAGTCGACTGGTTTGGAATCAGTCGACTGTGTCGAGACATCTGGAGCTTCGTAATTCATCAGTCAAGTCGACTGTCTTGGAGTAAGTCGACTGTACCGAGCAGCTTCATCCTTTCTGTCCAGTCGACTGTTGGAAGAACCAGTCGACTGTTGCTCAGCAGTTCCCTGTGTATCATCCTCTCAGTCTGTATTAGCCTTGAATCTACTTCATTTAGCTGCTTTTAGGCTGTTTCCTATGGAAAAGAGAAAATAAGAGTAAAATACCACATATAGAGCATTTAAATGTCTAATTGCACTAAGATTATTGCTCCTAAATGTAAATATTATTGGGTTCATCAAATTCCCCCAAACTTAGCTTTTGCTTGTCCTCAAGCAAAAAGTAAAATTATGAACAAGGGGAAAATAACAGTAGAATCAACCCATCACACCAAAAATTCTCATGATGCAAACATCAAAATTAAAAATATAAACAATTGCAAAGAAAGTAAAATCAAGCATACTTACTTTCTCCAGTGCAATTATTTAGTCATAATCCCCAACTCAATCATATTTATCATGCCATTAATTTAATTATAGTATGTAACAACTCCATCCGTGATTATCCCTTTTCTCTACTACAAACCGAGTAGCAAACTAGAGGGTTTTTTTTTTTTTTTTTTTTTTTTTTTTTTTTTTTTTAAGTCTCTTCTCTAAGTTGTCACTTGCCTTTTGACGCGAGTGCAAAACATTTGTGATGAATCCACCTGGTTACTCAACAAGTCACAAACTTTAAGTGCTTTACATACTCATATTTCAAGTTGCCGTTTGACGTAAAAGTAAACATTGGTGATGAATACCCCTAGTTACTAAGCAACTCAAAATATTGGAGTAGATTGACTTTATTCAATATTTTTTTTTTATTACTCTATTTACTTAAACTCTGTTTAGGACTAGATCAGAGGGGATAATCACAAGAAACAACATCACATTTGTCTTTTATGTATAATCGCATGACTCATACAATTTTGTAAGGAATTATGAAACTCAACAATCCTAAAGTAAATAAGTATACTTACTCTTACTTTATAAGAAATTGTTTATTCCAAAAAAAATCAAAAGACTCCAAATAACTACCCCCAAACTTAGATGAAACATTGTCCTCAATGTTCGCACAAAAACTTAAAATAGGCATGTGTTACCACCCAGTTTGAAGGAAAAAAAATAATGTAAAATAAAGAAATGATTAAAGAAATAAATAAATAGAGAGTGTAAGTACTCCCCTGAAAAATTGGGTTGCCTCCCAATAAGCGCTGCGTTTCTTGTCTTCAGCTAGACTTGATGAGTTTATGCAATGTATTGAATGGCTCGCGGCTCACAACTCATCTTATTATAAGGTTTCCCCCTGTGCCCATTCTCCTTGAACGTTTGATTTTTCTCCAACGTTCCATGTGGGGAAACCTTTGCAACAATGTACGGACCGTACCATCTTGACATAAGCCTATCTGCAATGGTCCACCTTAATGCACCCTTGTGTTCTTGCAAGACTCCCTGCAGCTTCTCTTCTTCATGCATCCTTAAGTTTGCAGCAACTGTCACAGGTAATGTCTGGTTTTCCCCCAAATCTTCATACTTCAAGTGTTCATGTAGTGGTTTCAGCTCCACATCTGGTGTCCTGGTAAAAGAAGAAACAAAAATATTATCAGACACAAGATTTTCAAATACATGTGCAAACTTACCTGCATATTATTTTTCATTTCCAAGGGTATGTATTTTCTCTGCAATCCTCCAATCATCATATTCCTGTTCAACTTGAGATAGTATTAGAGGGTGTGTAATTGTTTCTTGTAATGGATCAACACCATGTTCCTGAAATGTTTGGTCACAAATTTCCTGAACCACATTAACATTATAACATTCATGATCATCGTGTGGTAATTTTGGTGCATCAAACATTTTAAACTCAATCTTGTCCTCTAGGGTTGTCACCGATTGGAGCTGTTCTTGTCCTCTAGGGTTTGGTATGGTTTGTGGTGGGAGTTCTCTGGCCTTTCTTTTTGACTTAACTGCTTAGCAATTTGACCAATTTGAGTTTCCAATTTCTGAATGGCCTGTCCTTGTTGGTTGCTTGTTTGCTGTTGCTGTTGGAGTAATTGAAGAATGGTGGATTCGAAATCCAACTTCTTCTGTTCTTGTTCTGGCCGATCAGATCCATTCCCACTATGGAATTTCTGCGTATGCCCTTGTGCGAATTGATTGCCTTGATGGTTTTGATTATTGCTCCATGAAAAATTTTGATGGTTTTGCCACCCTGGGTTATACATGTTTGAAAAAGTGTTGTTCTGGGGTGGGTACATTCCCTGTCCTACGTAGTTTGCGTGCTCATGATCTGTGAAAGAAGACATGAGACATGTATTAGTTGTATGATCAGAATGAGAACAAATTGCACAAATTTCTTTTGTTTGGTTTTTTACGTCACCCAGCGTTGAAATCGCATTAACAAGCATATCGATCTTTTTGTTCATGGTTTCTATTTCTAATTGCATGCTATCATTGCTAGAAATTTTGTAAACTCCCTGTTTTTTCGAAAGGCCTCTTATTGTTGAGAATTGTTGTGAGTTCTCGCTGAGTTCTTCAAATAGCTCGATGGCCTCCTCACCACTCTTTCTCATCAAAATTCCATTGCAAGCTGAATCTACAATTGCTTTGTTAGTATCATTTAAACCCTCATAAAATGCTTGTACCTGATCATCCTTGGGTATGTTGTGCGTAGAACACTTGAGAAGCTTGTTCTTAAAGTCCTTCCATGCCTCGAAGAATAAATTGCCATCTTTTTGTTGGAAGAGTAGAATTTCCCTTTTTAGTTGTCTGGTTTTCTGAGCTGGAAAGAATTCCTTCAAGAACTTTATTGCCAATTGCTCCCATGATTGAATTGATCCTGGTTCCAAAGAATTATACCACAATTTAGCATTAAATTTTAAAGAAAGTGGAAACAAGATTAACCTGATTTGTTTAGGGGTAAGCCCTTGGACGCTTTGTGTTCTGCAAAGATCAAAGAAATCTTGCAAATGTAGATGCGGATCCTCGTCTAGTCTGCCACTGAAGTGGGGAACCATGCTGAGTAATTGAGGTGATAGGTGCATATTCCCTGTGACATTAGGTTGAAAAGCTATGCAAGAAGGTTTCTCAATATTCTTCAGAGTGAATTTGTCTTACATTGGTACTTGATTTGGTACTTTCTCCCCCATTGTTGCTTTTGGAAAAATTTGATGTACAGTCGACTAGTCGTTGGAGACAGTCGACTGGTTTGTCTGTGCAGAGTGTAACCTGAAAGAAAATATAATAAAAGAAAACGAAGAAATAAAATAAAATAAAAAAGAAAAAGATTTTTATTGACTTGTAAGTTAAAATACTAAACAATCCCCGGCAACGGTGCCAAAAACTTGTTGTGCAATCCAGCTATCTAAATAAATAGATAAACTAGACACAAATTAAAAACCTCGCAAGTGTACGAATCGTTTATAGAAGCGTAGTGAAAAGCAAGGGTCGATCTCACAGAAATTGTAGCACTTAACTCACTAATCAATAAAACAAAAGAAAATGCAAATCATAAAGTTTTGTTCTAAAATATATTTTGAAATGAAAAAGAAAAGATTTAAAATCTAAATCGAGTAGAATCACAAATTGAGTCACAAATATCTATTAAAGTAGTTGGGCTTGATTTCCACCTATAGTCAATAATGCTAAGTCGTATACTACTTCAATTACTCATGTTTGTTCTTTAAGGGCATGGTATCTACTCCTTAAAGTTAATGTTTCCCTAAGCCGAGAATTAGGCATGGTATCTACTCTAATTCGTTTCTTTCCTTAAGTATTTAGCATGGTATCTACTAAGTTGCACTTGAAGAAAGCATATGAACAATGGAAACGAACAAACACTCAAAATTCTAGAAATTGGTATCAGATCTAGATCCTTCAAGTTGATTAAACCAAGAATCCCTAAAGATTCCCGTGTTACAAGTTATGAGCACGAGATACGGGTCGTCTCTATGCTCATATAATAGATTCAGATTTATAATACACAAACTTGATAATCTCAGGTTCTGCATGGCAGTCGACTTGCTGTCACTCTCAGTCGAGTGCTCTTAGAACTTCTGAACAAGTTTGATTATTATAAATCTATACCAATTCAATCAGGTTTAATCAATAAGTAATAGAGAAGCATTCAGAAGAATATAAGCATTACATGACTACGGCTTCAATCTACCCAACTATGAAATTAGTTGCACATAATACAACATTTATCTATATAATAAATTACAAAGAAAGCTATCAAGTGGCCTTCATTCAATTTCCCCTAAAATCAATGGCCTAGATTGATTCTCACAAAACATATTTTTCCCGCCCAAAATTTCAAACCCCAAAATTAAATTTTTCCCCCCAAAACTAAAAAACTCATTACTTTATTACTATCTCTCTCCTCTCTCTTCACTTTTTCATATTTCTCTCTTTCTCTCTCTCCCTCTCTCTCCCATTCTTTCTTTATTTACTTAGAAATTTAGATTTTAAGATTTTAGGTTTGTAAAATTTTCAGAATTTTTATGCTTTTTTTATTGCACATGTTATATTGAAAATAGCAAATATCTCTTCAACAGTTAAATTTCATCATTTTACCATACTTAAAGTTCTAAGAAGCTGGATTTTGCACCCTCATTTATAATTATTTTTCGACATATACTAATAGAAACACGGACTTTTATTTACAACTAATTATTATCATACTATTCAAACTTGAACTACATAATTGTTGTTTTACTGTTTACAGAGTTTTTCGTGTGTTGTATCGTTCCGAAGACGTGCCGTAGGCACGTGCCCACGGGCAAATCTAGTTGATTAATAAAATAGAATTCATGACTCTACAATAAAAATAAAAGTAGAAGGAAGAACAGAAGAACACTGATTTCTATGATGTTGAAATTGAGCCCAATCAGCAGTAGACTTGTTCTCCTTCTTTGATGCTGGTATCTTGATGCTTGTTGGTCGATTCAATCGATTCCCTTGATGGTAGATGATTCTCTCTTCTTTATAGTTTCTCTTGTCCTTGTCTACAGATATCAAGTTCCTTATTTCTTATCTCTTCACGCATAGGACTGAGTCCATCTTCTTACTTGCAAATCCCGGTCTCTATCTTAATTAATGAAGAGTTGTTATTCGCAGACGACCTGGGTTTGGATAACTTAATCTTTCTTTGTATTTGGATGAGGATGAATCTTCACTGTTCTTATCTTTTGACTCCGCCGAATACCAGTCGACTGGTTTGGAATCAGTCGACTGTGTCGAGACATCTGGAGCTTTGTAATTCATTAGTCAAGTCGACTGTCTTGGAGTAAGTCGACTGTACCGAACAGCTTCATCCTTTCTGTCCAGTCGACTGTTGGAAGAACCAGTCGACTGTTGCTCTGCAGTTCCCTGTGTATCATCCTCTCAGTCTGTATTAGCCTTAAATTTGCTTCGTTTAGCTGCTTTTAGGCTGTTTCCTATGGAAAAGAGAAAATAAGAGTAAAATACCACATATAGAGCATTTAAATGTCTAATTGCACTAAGATTATTGCTCCTAAATGTGAATATTATTGGGTTCATCAGGCAACGCCCAATGAGTGACATTTCACCTTCCGATAAACATTAATGGCGACGTTTCACCTTCCGCCATTTGGACTTCCCGATGTAATAAATGCGCTGCTCAGGGGGCTATATAATCCCCATCTCCTCATTGTTTTTCATCAGGAATTGAGATTGACTCATCTGCCACCCGCTGACAATTCGGAGTTTCGGCTTCGAGGGTCGTTGACCCGACCTTTCAACGGGTGAGAGGTGGGTAGACCGTCTATGAGATTCGGGTGCCTACCGAAGGCGGGCGCCTTTAAGTAGAACTTTGGTCCGAGAGTTTCGGGTTGGTGGCTCACCAGTCACCGTTGAACAATTCGGGATTTTGGCTTTGAGGACCGTAAAACCCGAGTTGCTCGCGGGTGAGTGGTGGGTCGATCAATTGGTCCGGAGGCTCGGTGAGAGTCCTGGGTCGGTAGCTCCCCTGCCGCCCTCGAACAATTTGAGGTTTTGGCTCTGAAAGCCGTAAACCTCGAGTTGTTCGTGGGTGAGAGGTGGGTCAACCAATCGGTCCGGAGCTCGGGGCGTTTAACGAAGGCGAACGCCCTAAATCTTTAATGAAAATTTTTGGAACAGACGTGGTTGAAGGTCGTCGCCGAGCATAAAAGGCATGGCTTGAAAAAGTCAAGCCCTTGCTCGAGGTCGACACCGAGCCCTTATGTGTACGCCTTGACGGATAGTATGGGTGTAGCCGGAGGTCATCGCTGAGCGCATAATTTGATGGGCTTGAACAAGCCCATACCATTCTCGAGGCCAATCTCGAGCCCCCATACCTTAGAGAAGCCAGTGATGGGCATAGCTGCAGGTCGTCGCTGAGCATAAAGATCGCGTGGCTTTGAAAAAAAAGCCAAGGTCTTGCTCGAGGTCGACGCCGAGCCCCCACACATGTTCTCGGAAAGATAGCACGGTTGATGGGTTTGTACAAGCCCAAACCATGCTCGAGGCTGATGCCAAGCCCCCATGCCTTAGAGAAGCCGGTGATGGGCGTAGCTACAGGTCGTCAGCGAGCGTAAAGGTCGCGTGGCTTTGAAAAAAGCCAAGGCCATGCTCGAGGTCGACGCTGAGTCCTTACACCTGTTCTCGGAAAGATAGCACGGGTGTAGCTGGTGGTCATTGCCGAGCGCATAGGTTGATGGGTTTGTACAAGCCCAAACCATGCTCGAGGCCGATACCGAGCCCCATGCCTTTGAGGTGACTCTTTTTTTTTTTGGCTCGAGGTACCATCCGAGTGTCGAGCCCCAAGCTTGTAAGGGAAGCTTTTTGTGGCTTGCGGTTCCTTCCGAACGCTGAGCCCTAAGCTTGTAAGAGAAGCTTTTTATGGCTCGCAGTTCCTTCCGAACGCCGAGCCCTAAGCTTGTAAGGGAAGATTTGTAGGGCTCACAGTTCCTTCCGAACGCCGAACCCTAAGCTTGTAAGGGAAGCTTTTTATGGCTCGCAATTCTTTCCGAAGGCCGATCCCCAAGCTTGTATGGGAAGCTTTTTGTGGCTCGTGGTTTTTTCTGAATGTCGAGCCTGAGACATGTTTTTTAAGAGAGCTAATACGAAGCCAAAGCTTGTTTTAAGAAAGCTGGCATAATTACAACATACTTGGACTGTACAAAACAAGGCACGACGTGCCGATTACATCTTTCATAATTTACATTGGCTGTAGAGACTAACCCTCCCCTTCTAGGAATTTGATGAGGTGCTCTGCGTTCCAGGGCCTCTTGACAGCCTTGCTCTCCGGGTCGGTGAGGCGGTACGTGCCCGGGTGTACAACCTCAGATAGTTTGTACGGACCTTCCCAGTTTGGGGCCAGTTTCCTCTTTTGGCCAGGGTTAGATACCGCCAGCTTCCGGAGGACAAGGTCCCCCAGCTTGATGTCGGTGGGACGCACCTTTTTGTTGTAGAACCTTTTGATCCTCTGCTGGTAGGTGTTTCTTATGATGGCAGACTTCTCCCTGACCTCGTCTATGAGATCCAGGTTGGCACGTAGCTGTGCCAGTTGCTTGCTTCGTCGAAGGCTATGATCCAGGGCGAAGAGAGCCTAATCTCCAGGGGAATCACGGCCTCCGTGCCGTATATCAGATTGAATGGCGACTCTCCGTGGGGATTCTCTTCATCGTTCGGTGGGCCCAGAGAACGCTCGACAACTCATCGACCCATAACCTCTTAAAAGAGTTATCAAGTCGTTTTTTGAGACCATCAAGGATCTGGCGGTTCGCGTTCTCAACCTGGCCGTTTGACTGCGGGTGGCATACTGAAGAAAAGCACTGTCGGATCCCGAGATCCTCGCAGAATTTTCGGAAATTCTTTCCCGCAAATTAAGTTTCATTATTTGTGATGAGTACTTGTGGAATCCCGAATCGAAAAACGATGTGTTTCCAGAAAAATTGTTGGGTGGGCTGCTCAGTGATCGTGGCCAGAGGCTCGGCCTTGATCCACTTTGTGAAGTAGTCGATTGCCGCTATGAGAAACTTTCTTTGGCCCGTTGCCTTCGGAAATGGGCCTACCAGATCCATCCCCCACATAGCAAAGGGGGTAGGACTGGCCAGGGAGCGGAGGTTCACTTGCAGAGCTCTTTTCACCGAGGAGAACCTTTGACAAGGGCCACACTTCTTTACCAGGGCCAGGGCGTCTTGTAGCATTGTGGGCCAGTAGTACCCGTGATTCAGAGCCTTTCGCGCAAGCGATCGGCTTTCCATATGGCACCCGCCAATTCCTTCATGGAGCTCCTTGAGAGCGTACTTTGCTTCGTCGGGGGTTAAGCAGTGGAGGTAGGGCCTTTCGTTCATCATGGTGTATGACCTTTTGAAGAGGGTCTCACTGATCATGGTGAACCTCTCTGAACGGACCCTGACCCGCCTTGCCTCGGCTCGGTCTTAGGGGAGCTCTCCTTTGATTAGAAACTTTCTAATGGGAGTGGTCCAATTGTCCGGATGAGCTCCATCTTCGATGCAGAGGATCTTGGGGAGGTCAGCACTCAGCTTCAGGAGTACTTCGATCAGGACGGTGCGGTCGAGATCCCCGAAGGATGAGGAGGCTAACTTTGACAGAGCTTCGACCTAAGCGTTCTGCTCTCTGGGGATCCTTAAGACTGCAGATTCGTCAAAGGACACCAAGAGATGCTGGACCACGGCCAAGTACCGGATCATCCGATCGTCACGGGCCTCGTACTCTCTGGTGATCTGATTGACCACAAGCTGAGAGTCGCTGAAGACCCTGATCTGCCTGGCACCAGCCTAATGTGCTAGGGTGAGCCCGGCAATCATGGCCTCATACTCGGCCTCATTGTTAGAGGCTGGAAAGTTAAGGCAGAGGCAATATTGAAGGAGGAAACTGTCAAGACCTTGCAGAATGATACCTGCACCACTCCCCGCTTCGCAGGAGGAGCCATCGACGTAAACTTCCCACGTCTGGTCGACCTTCCCACTTTCGGGTTGCTCCGAGATGGTGCATTCCGTGATGAACTCAGCGAGGGCCTGCCCCTTGATGGTCGTCCTTGGCTGATAGCCGATGTCATATTGGCCTGAGCTCGATCGACCATTTGACCAATCGTCCGGAGCTCTCGGGTTTGTAAAGTACGGTTTTCAGAGGCTGGTCTGTGAGTACCTGAATTGAATGTGCCTGGAAATAGGGACAGAGCTTCCATGCGGCCATGACTAGGGCGTATGCTACCTTCTCCATTTTTGAGTATCTGGTATCGGCGGCAAGCAGAACCTTGCTCGCGTAGTATAGCGGCTTTTGGACTCCGTCTTCTTCTCGGACGAGAACAGCACTGAGCACATTTTTCGAGGCCGAAAGATAAAGCCAGAGGGGCTCGCCTGGTTCGGGCTTGCTAAGGAGAGAAGGGTTGGCAAAGTACTCTTTCAATTAGGTGAACGCCTCTTGCTGCTGAGTACCCCACTCGAAGCCTCCGGTTCGGCACAAAGCCCTGAAGAATGGGAGGGACTTCTCTCTGGACTTTGAGAGGAAACGGCCGATGGTTGCTAGTCTTCCCGTGAGCCTCTGGACTTCTTTGATGTTTCTAGGAGGGGCCATGTCTATTATGGCCTGGATCTTCTCGGGGTTCACCTTTATGCTGCGCTGGCTGACGACGAACCCGAGGAATTTTTCGGAGTAGACGTAGAATGCACACTTTGCCGGATTGAGTCTCATATTGTGGTTCCGAAGGACCCCAAAGGCTTCTTCCAGGTCGGCGACGTGGTCTTGTCCCCGCTGGCTCTTGATGAGCATGTCGTCGACGTACACCTCCATGCTACGACCGATTTGATCCTTGAAGACTCGGTTGACGAGCCTTTGATAAGTAGCACCGGCATTTTTTAGCCCGAAGGGCATAACCCGGTAGTAATAAAGACCTTGGTCCATGACGAAGGATGTCTTGGCTATATCAGGGGGGAACATTCGAATCTGGTTGTAGCCTAAGAAGGCGTCCATGAAAGAAAGGAGCTCGTGACCCGACATTGCATCGATCAGAGCGTCGATGCTGGGGAGAGGGAACGGATCTTTGGGGCACGCCTTGTTGAGGTCAGTAAAGTCTATGCAGATCCTCCAGCTCCCGCTCGCCTTTCTAACCATCACGACGTTCGCTATCCACTCAGGGTAGCTGACATCCTGTATGAAACGAGCAGACAAGAGTTTATCCACCTCCGCTTTCACTGCCCGCTGCCTCTCCGGGGCGAACTTACGTTGCTTCTGGACGATCGGCTTCGAGCAGAGGATCACTCTGAGTTTGTGCATGATCAAGTATTCGGGGATCCCAGGCATATCGGAGGGCTTCTAGGCAAAGAGGTCGACATTTCGGCGAATGCAGTCGATCAGGTCGGTCTTGAGTTCGGGAGCGAGGGAGCAGCTCACGCGGAACCACTTCGACATGTCCCCTGTCTCAAACGAGACTTCCTCTAATTCCTCGGCCAGCTCAGGCTCGGGTTGGCTTCTTTTGGGCTGCAGCTCGATGGCATCTAGGGAAAACACACCACCCCCGACCGCCGTCATATAGCACGATCGTGCTGCTTCTTGGTTTCCTCGGACGACTCCGACACCTAACTTGGTGGGGAATTTCAGCTTTTGGTAGTAGGCCGAGAGAACAGCCTGGAGGGAGCAGAGTCCTGGTCGCCGAGGATGGCGTTGTAGGCTGCCTTGACGTTTATAACCATGAAGTCATCGACTCAGTCCGTCTGTGAGGAGTCATACCGGTGGTGACGTCTAAGGCCACGATCCCCTCTATTGGCACCGGGACGCCGGAGAACCTATGCAGGGTGTATCTGGCTGGCTTTAGCTTATCCCGGGAGAGTTTGAGGTTCTCGAATGCTTCCACGAAGAGGATGTTCACCGAGCTTCCGTTGTCCATGAGGATCCGGCGGGCCTCATAGTTCGCTGTGCTGAGGCTGATGACGAGCGCATCACAATGTGGAAGCCGAACTCCCTCCAGGTCTTCCCCCGAGAAGGAGACAGGGAGCTGCTAGACCTGGGGAGAAGGGAAACCCTGGATGGCATTTACCTTTCGGACGAACACCTTGCGGGAAGTGCCGGACTCTCCTCCCATGGGCCCCCCATGGATGCAATGCAAGATGGCTTGACCTTTGGTTTCTTCAGGCTCGGGGTTCCGCTCGGGACGTGGTTTGGGGGCACGAGGAGGAGGGGAAGGCCTCCGATTCCTCGTGTATCTTCGATCTCGGGCGTCTTTCCTTGTGAATTCCCAGAGGTACCCTCGTTGGATGAGGGCCTCAATTCCGTCCTTCAGGGCCCGGCAGTAGTCGGTGTCGTGTCTGTTGTCTCGGTGGAAGTAGCAGTAGAACCGCTGATCCCTCTTCTTATTGTTGGTCAGCCGAGGAGGCATCTAGACGAGGCCCCTGTCCTCGATCGCTAAGAGGATAGCCGACACGTTCTGTGTCAGTGGCGTGTACCTCTCGAAGCACGGGATCGCAGGGACCTTCTTCGTGATGGTTCTGTCTTTTGGGACCTTCTTGGCTAGCTCTGCCTCGTCGGCCTTGCGCTTCCCCTTTCACTGAGTCTCCTTGATGTCCTCAGGATTTAGGGCCTCTTCGGCCCGAATGTATTTTTCGACCCGATTGAGTAGGTCAGGGAAATTGAGAAGAGGTTTCTTCGCCAGGGATGCCTTCAGCTGGCCATGTCGGACGTTGTGTCAGAATGTTGCCGAGGCGACCCCAGCGTAGAGGGAGGAGTGACCAACCTTGCCTTCGTGGTGAACCTACGGATGAACTGCCGGAGCGACTCCCCTTCCTTCTGTCGGAGGTCCAGTAAGGACGCGCTCGTCTTCTCGACTTTTCTGCTGGTCACGAAGTGGGCCAGAAAATTGGCCTCCAGCTGATCGAACGAGTAGATCGAGCCGGGGACGAGCTTGGAGAACCATTCCCGAGCCGGACCCCAGAGGGTGGCAGGGAAGGCACGGTATAGGAGGGGATCCGAAGCGCTGTGAATCATCATGAGGGTCTTGAAACCCTCCATGTGATCAGCAGGATAACCCTCGCCATCATAGGTCTCAAATTAGGAAGGTCGGAAGTTCCGGGGTATTTCCGCTTGTAGGATTGCAGCGGAGAAAGGAGGTCAGGTCGGCCTATGACCCTGAGATGGCCTCGCGCCGCCATCACCGAAGTGGTCGAGGCGGTTCTCCATTTCTTGGAGGCATTTTAGGATGTCCTCGTCATACTCTGGCTGGACTGTCGGGTTGCGAGACACGCTGGCTCCGACATTCGATCGCGAGTGAGAGCGGTGGAGCGTCTCGTTGATAGGGGTCCCTAGGATAGCCTCCATGACCTCTTTTCGGAAGTCTTGGAACTCACGGTGGGTGACTGGAGCCCGTTTGGCCGGGTTACGTTGGGGCGGCAGCCTCCGGTCGATACGGCTGAGCGTGGGCTCCCGCTCTCGGGGGGGAGGCCTGGGACAGTTCGAGACCGAGTTGGAAGCGGCCCCTCCCTTAGTCCGAATTGCCTGTTAGTTTTGGATTACCCGACGTAGGTCGGGTACGACTGAGTGAGAGGCGCCCGACTGGGGTCCGAGGCTGTCCCTCAGATTATTGGATCCATGAGTGTCGGCAGGTACGTCCTGAGGAGGAGCGTCCTGAGGACGTGTAGAGGTGATAACTCTCCTGGGCTTGGGAGCCATGTGAGCTCGGATTGATGGGATGCCGTTAATGGCTGGGTTCGGACTAATGTCCTTACCAAGGGTTCCCACAGACGGAGCCAACCTGATGCGGTTTGTTTTTGGAGGGTGGCTGCTCCCAGGTGTGAGTTTTTCTCAATTTGTATTTTTGCGAAAGCTTCGGTACTGACGGTATGCACGACCCTCAGCTGAAGGAACGACTCGGGAGTAGGCGGGAGCAAGGTGGAGGCAGGATGCTCGGCCCAGATCTGGAGTCTTGGCTCGGATCTGGAAGCTCGGATCCGAAGTCTCGTGTACCTACACTCGGCCTAGGAACACCGGGGTTGATCCCTAGTGGCAGGCCCTCCGACGGTCTAGTCAGTCACTGAAGAGTAACAGTAACGAGGGTTTTAAGAGGGGAGAGATTGATTACCATTGGAGGTGGGAGAGGGCCTGGTATTTATAGGTAGTGCAAAGCGGGTCTGGACCCGTTTTCCCATGGGCCTGATGTAGCAGAAGCCCGTGAGACTTAGGGCTGTTCTGGCAGACCTGATGATCAGGGGTGAGCAGTTTTTTAGGGGATCCTGTGGCCCAGGAGGGGCCACGTCATCTAACCCATATCAAGAAGTAATTTGCTGACCTGACTAAAATGATTATCAAGGACTTGTTTAGTTGGATGGATGAGTGTCATAAGCTCTATAAGACGGTTTTGGTCGATAACAGTGCGGGATTACAAAATAAACTTTCAATGATATACCCAGTTGGGTTACATTTTTTTATAAAAATTCATTATTATTATTATTATTATTAACAAGGCCATAGCTATATATATATATATTATTATTATTATTATTAACAAGGCCATAGCTATATATATATATATATATATATATATATATATATATATATATATATATATATAGACAAACCTTCTGTTGTGCACTAGCCATGGTGTGCTATCCGTGTGCACATATATATATATATAGACAAACCTTCTATTGTGCACTAGCCATGGTGTGCAATCCGTGTGCACTCGACCTTCGTATCAACGATCCGAACCGTTCACATTGATCTACACGTCTAAATTAGGTCTAAATATGTAAAATCAAGTTATTTGAAATTCATTTGTCCATACATCATGTAATTTTAAAAAACCATATTCAACCATACATTGTAACACTTTAATGTATGGGCAAATGAATTTCAAATGACTTGATTTTACATATTTAGACTAATTTAGACGTGTAGATCAATGTGAACGGTTCAGATTGTCGATATGAATGTCCAAAGGCCGAGTGCACACCATGACCAGTGCACAATGGAATAGACTATATATATATATATATATATATGTATGGAAATCTTCCATTGCGAACGTGCAAACCACTTAACCCGTCATTGACAATGAACTCGTTGTTTTCAAACAACATGTTCACTATAACTTAACTCATTGTTGGCCATGACAGGTTCAGTGGTTTGCACGTTTGCAAACGCTACAATACGTTTGCAATGAAAGATTACCCATATATATATATATATATATATATATATATATATATAATAAAACACAAAGAAAGCTATCAAGTGGCTCACATTCAATTCCCTCAAAATCAAAGGCCCAGATCTAACCTCACAAAACACATTTTTCCTCCCAAAATTTTAAATCCCAAAACCAAAATTTTTCCCCAAAACTAAAAAAACTCATTACTTTATTACTATCTCTCTCTTCTCTCTTCTCTCTTCTCTCTTCTCTCTTCACTTTTTCATCTTTCTCTTTCTCTCTCTCCCTATCTCTCTTCCATTCTTTTTTTATTTACTTGGAAATTTAGATTTTAAGATTTCAGATTTGTAAATTTTTAGAATTTTTATATTTTTTTACAGCACATGAAAATATCAAATATCTCTTCAACAGTTAAATTTCATCATTTTTCACACTTAAAGCTCTAAGAAGTTAGATTTTACATCCCATTTACAATTATTTTTTAACATATATTAATGGAAACATGGATTTTATTACAACTAATTATTGTCATACTATTCAAACTTGAGCTACATAATTGTTGTTTTACTGTTTACAGGGCTTTTCGTGTTTTGTATCGTTTCGAAGACGTATCGTAGGCACATGCCCACGGGCAAATCTAGTAATAATAATAAAACACAAAAATAATAATAATAATAATAATAATAATAATACACAAAGAAAGCTATCAAGTGGCTATCCTTCAATTCCCCAAAATTAAAGGCCCAGATCTAATCTCACAAAACACATTTTCCCCCCTAAAAGTTTTTCCCCGAAACTCAAATTCAAATCCCCAAAACAACTCCTCTATTTATTTAATTATTTCTCTCTCTCTCTCTCTCTCTCTCTCTCTCTCTCTCTCTCTCTCTCTCTTTATATATATATATATGGCAAATGCTCCATTGAAAACGGGTCTAGTTTTAACGGGTTGGAAAACACGAATCTGAGCCATTGGATCGCTCATGATCGCGATCAGCAGCTCAGATCGAGCCCCCCATCACCCGTTTCAATTGATGAGCGGAGGGTTATTTTGGGAATTTTGTGCCAAATAACTCTTCGCCTCACTGATTCTAAAAAAAATGATATAACTCAGGCCGTTGTTGGGAACAACGGCCTAGGTTATAAAAAATTGAATCATAAGCCTTATTTTCAATTTTTATAACCTAGGCCGAACAACGGCCTATGATTCAATTTTTTATAACCTAGACCGTTGTTGGGAACAACGGCCTAGGCTATAAAATTTTATAGAAATTTATAGAAATTTTATAACCTAGGCCATTGTTGGGAACAACGGCCTTGGTTATAAAAATTGAGAACAAGGTCGTTGTTCCAAACAACGGCCTATGTTTCACTCCCAAAAACGGCCTAGGTTATGTCATTTTTCAGAACGAATCAGGCGAAGAGTTATTTGGGACGAAATTCCTAAAATAACCCTCCACCACTTAAGTCGTATTGGGTGATGGGCGGAGCTGATCTGAGCCACTGATCGAGATCATAAGCGATTCAATGGCTCAGATTCGTGTTTTCCAACCCGTGAAAACAAACCCGTTTTCAATGGAACATTTTCCTATATATATATATATATATATATATATATATATATATATATATATATAATAAAACACAAAGAAAGCTATCAAGTGGTTCTCCTTCAATCCGTCCAAAAATCAAAGGCCCATATCTAACCTTACAAAACATATTTTCCCTCCAAAATTTTTTCTCCCAAAACTCAAATTCAAATTCCCACCCAAACAACTCCTATATTTATTTAATTATTTTTTTTCTCTCTCTCTCTCCCTCCCTCTTCTATTCAAAAGAATTAAGAAAATAAAAAAATTTAAAAACTTTAAAAATAATTCGAAAAAAAATAAATAAATCATATAATATGTTTTTTGCTATATGTTTGCTACTTCAATTAATTTGCTTGACCTCCAAAACTATTTTATATGATCAAACAAAGGTGCACCGTTCCGAAGACGTGCCGTAGGCACGTGTCAACGGGCAAACCTAGTATATATATGAAAAACATAGACTTTTATTTACAACTAATTATTGTCATACTATTCAAACTTGAGCTACATAATTGTTGATTTACTGTTTACAAGACTTTTCATATGCTGTATCGTTCTGAAGGCATGCCATAGACACGTGCCTACCAGAAAATCTAGTGTGCATATAAACTCTGATCTCTTGCTTACCTGGCTTTCCAGTAGACCGTACCAACGAGAGATAAAAGTCATAAACATATGTGTACTAGGGATAACACTGAGGAATGAAATGGTTTAGATCACAGATCAATCAAATACTAAAAATGCGCAGTACAGATCACAGATCCACAAAAAAAAAACAAAAAAACAAAAAAAAAATCTTTTAAAAAGTAGATAAAATCAAGAACGAATTTCGAACCTGTAGTTAGGGATTTGATCGGGAGGGACGGAGAGAGATTGGGAGAAGACTTCGCAGGGCGGCGGATCCGACGGCTGGATCAAGCACCTAGCGTTCAGGACCAGGCTCGATCACCCGGTTCCGAGAAAGATGAATGACGACGACGACGACGACGAAATGTTTCCGTTTTCGGTAATGTTGGTTGATTTCGTCGCCATTTTTGTCGAATTTTTTGAGGAAGAGGAAGAAGAACAAGACAGTGGACGGGTCGAAGTTTTGTGGCTGAGTTAGATCCGATGAGTAACGGGTACAGGACCCAATAACTTAATGGGCTGAGCCCCTCCTGAAAATTTAAATCTGACACATTATGAGCAGTCAAAATAAGTTTTGATGACATACAATGACACAATGACATACTAGGTTTTCCTGTTGACACGTGCCCACGACACATCTTCAGAACGGTGCACTTGATTTAATTATATAAAATAGTTTTGGAGGTCCAGCAAATTAATTGATGTAGCAAACATATTATATGAGTAAACAGTATATCTACTTTTAAGCTCAACCATCGCCTTCTTGATCATTAATTTGAACTTACTTGTAATGCATATAGTTTGTTAGAAACACTACATAGAGTTCTTTTTAACTTCAGCATCACTTTTAGATGCTTGTAATCGTTATACAAGGACATTATCATATACTCCCTCCGTTTCAGTTTAAGTGATATTCAGGAGCTTTGCACACAGATTAAGAAAGGGTGAGATAAACATTTGTTTTCCTCTACACCCTTATTAATAAGTCCCTATGATTTAATTACTAATTCTTTTTCCAATACGGATTCTGATTTCAAGAAATTGTAATTAATGTTTTCTCAATACAAATTCTGTTTTCAAGAGAAAATAGAATTACTAATTCTTTTTCCAATACAGTTGACAATAAATTTTGGGAGAAAATAAAATCTAGAAAGTTGAAACTACAATTTTCTAAGAATATTTGATAGGATTAAGATGAGTAATTAAGACAAAATTTCAACATAAATAAGAGTTTTCTTGGAAAAAAAATGGGAAAAAATTAGATAATATCACTTAATGTGAAACAAGAAAAAAACCCTAAATATCACTTAAAGTGAAACAGAGGGAGTATGTTTTATAGAGCTTACTCTAATCCCATAACCACTATGAGCATGTCTAAATACAATGGTAACGCAAGTGCAGGTGTGAAGGTATCTACAATACCAATAATCTAAACATTTGTTTGTCTGAGACTCAGTTTGCAATTAAAATACCTCTTATTATTATTTCAACCAAAATGAAATACATGAAGTTTTCAACTTTAATCCAAGCTAATCATTTCTTTTATCTCCACTTTGTCTCCCCATTGCACTTTTATAAAAAAAAAATCAAAATGGATAAATAACAAATTTACTTTAGCCGTCTTTCTTGAGTGGAGAGTTTGCACCCTTCACTGGTAAACTCCAGTCATCCTAATCCTATATATCCAAACATACACTAAAAGTTCTTATATGTTATATTATCCATGGTTTCTAATAACCAGTGAAGGGAACACGTCACGATAGTATTTTTTTTGTAGTAAAGAAATTAATGTTGCATATTTTCCATGATATTTTAGGTTGCTGGTCAGCTTACTTGTCCTGCTATGGTTTGGAAGCCCAAATTGAGGCCACCAAATAATCCATCTCTCACTTGCATACACCTTAAATCAAAATCAATAAAACACTTATCAAATAAATCACTAAATTAAAAAATTTTAAATCCAAAAATAAAACACATACCTCTCTGAACTTAGATCCCATGCACACACAAAATTCGAGTCAGTAAAAAACCGTGTAATCCCCTGCACACACAAAATTAAAAATTAGAATGAGAATTCGGTTAATGAAATGAAATTAGAGTCGTCACATCGCATATAGAGGCTCTCGATTCGGTAGAGGGGATTCGCTTAATATTCGCGCTCGATTTGGTGGAGGGGAGTCACCGACACAGAATTAGCAGCAAATCAAATATCGGCAACGACCTATTGATTGGGGTTCAACATTGGAGTTTGATTTGGATTTACTTTAAGATTTTCAAATTTTCAAAATTTTAAAATTAAAAATTTTTTAAAATATTTAAATTTTTTTATTTTAAAAATTTTAAATTTTTTTACTTTTTTAATTTTTTTTAAAAAAATTTTCAAATTTTTATTTTTTTTCACATTTAAAAAAAAATTTATTTATAAAATATTTTTAAATTTTTAAAATTTTAAATTATTTTTAAATTTTTTTAATTTTTAAATTTTTTTATAAACTTTTTATAAGTTTTTGATCTTTTTGAATTATTTTAAGAGTTTTTAAGTTTTAAATTTAAAAAAAAAAATTAAATTGTTATTTTCTTAATTTTTTGCATAGGGATAGAGAGAGAGAGAAAGAGAATTAAATAAATAAAGGAGTTGTTTTGGGTGGGAGAATTTGAATTTGAGTTTTAGGGGGAAACTTTTGATAGGGAAAATGTGTATGGTGAGGTTAGATATGGGCTTTTGATTTTGGGGAGATTAAAGGAGAGCCACTTGATAGCTTTCTTTGTGTTTTATTATATAGATGCCTCATTTTATTCAACAAAACAATTACATACATTGAAGTGTCACAGTATCACTCTCATTAGGGATGGCAAACATGCCCGGTGCGCCGGGCTAGTCATTGTACCGGGTCGATTTCGGTCTAGTTCTCGTTCGTATCAGAACTGCTCAGGGCCGGTCCATTTCTAAGGGGGGAGGAGGCAAGTACAGACCCGCCTACCAACCTGGTCCCCCCGGTTCTGGGCTGAGGCGGACTGGTTTTTTGAATTTTTTTTCTCTCATAACATATAAAATAAAAAATATGTAACATTGAAAAATACCTCAACAATTATTATTATTATTATAAAAAGTTACACTTGTTAGTAATAGAAAATTAAAGTTTGAGTTAGTTTACAAGAAAATTAAATTTACAATTGATTTCAATCCTGGGAAGTTTGTGAGATTTGGTCTTTATATTCGGAGAGTTCTTAAGATGTAGTCTTAATTCCTTGAAGTTTTTGAGATTTCAACTTCATTCTTAGGGAGTGTTACTACCACTTGAACCTTCTTGTATTCCTTGAGTCCAAATTTTCGCTTTCATCCAAACTTCCGAGCACACTAGCATTTGTCAAGTCTCTGGTAACAGACGATTCATTTTCTCATTTAATTTCCTACTACAAGATGAAGAAAATCTTCCAATGAGACGGTGGAACATGGGGCGAGGGGGGGGGGGGGAGGAGTAGATCACATGTCATGCGAGAAAGAATAGGATATGAACCTTCATTATTTTTTTCACTATGTTAAAACATCAATGTTGTTATTACTAGGCAATGTAGGTTGTGCATTATACCATTTCAATTCATTTGGTGCATTTCTCTTAGGCTTTTAGATGTAATACGACTTCATACAGATGAAGATGATGCAATGCTTTTACTTTTGGATGAAGATGATGTTGTTGTTGTATTTTTTCCACTAGATACAAATTTTCTATCATAAATATTATATAAAGTATTTAATATTGACTCAAATTTTAATATATATTTATCATAATCATAATTTAATACTTCAACCAAACTACAGAATATTTCAATCAAACCATCTAACTTGATATGATGATCCATTACACTTGCAACATAACATAACATATGAAGATGATGAAAATATTTCATGAATTTTGCGTAAGCAGAAAAAGTCTTGCTCTAATCAAATTGTCAAATTTCATTTCTTGAAAAGTTTGCATCATACTAACTATATCAAATAAAGCACAACTAGAAGTTGGCTCATAAGAACTTGAAAATTGAATAGTTGCATCTTGAAAATGTTTTTAAAATTTTAACTAACTTTCGGCATAATTCAAATACTCTTGATTCATGCAAAAGTTTTCCATTGGTTTTATAATACAAAAATTATTTATAATCTCGTTGTATTTACTAACAATTGCAATCAATTTGTAAGTAAAATTCCATCTAATACTAGCATCTTTAGGAAATTTTCTAAATTTTATTCCTCTAAGACCACACCATTGTGTGAATTCTTAAAGATTAAGACAATGTTGGGATTGGTGGATCCAATACACGATAATGGGTTGAAAAAGATTGACAAGAAGAGGTGTTGAAGTGGAGCAAGCAGCTCAATAGCAGCCAGTAGTTACTGGTATAAATGTGCGGTTGATCTCACATTGTGCAGTCGACCGACATGTACATGCTCTCAAGCTGAGGGTTGTGCAGTCGACCGTGTCGCCCTCTGGAATGCTGGAAGGAAATGAGCATTCAACTGTCTCGCTCTCTGTTCGCTCGAAGGATAATTGCAGTTGACCATCCAAGTGTGCAATAGACTGCACAACGTTGTTTGATCTGCGGCTTTCTGATGTAAACCTATATATACATATTGTATTGAGTACGATTTTAGGATTAAGAGAAACATTATTCTATCATAATAGAGAGATCTATCAGCCGTTCTAGAGAAAGAGGGAGAGAGAGAGATAAATGCTACATATTGGGGGTGAGTTCTTAGGAGATTGTAAACTTGTTTCTTCATATTTCTAGTGGAAATCGCAGAAGTGCCTCTGCGTAGGGAAGTAGCCATTGCAGTGTGTAAACCTCAAACAAGTCTCGTGGGTTCTTATGTGTTGTCATTGATTCTTTTGCTTTTGATTCTATTATTTTGCACTTTGTTGGTGAGTTATTCCGCAATTAGAACTCAACAAAGTGGTATCATAGCACCAGGTTGGTAGCGTGATCGAGATGGGAGACAAAAGTAGAGTCAAGGAGTTTGATGGAACAGATTTCACAATGTGAAAGATCCAAATGATAGCGTATCTCCGACAGAAGGATCTAGATGATCCATTGTTTGGCATGAAGTTAGAAGGAATGGAGATAGATTCGGTTGCATTGGTGACTTAGAATGGATTGGATTAAAAGGTGCTTGGATAGATTCAGTTGTCAGGTTGGATAGATTCCGTCGAATGGATTTGGATGTGACCTTTTCGGGTTCTGTTCGGAATTGCATGATGCTTCAGTTGCAGTCGTCTCTTGTTGAGCAGATTAAGAAGGCTCAGGCAGGTGATGAGCAATTGCAAGGGTTCAGAGCCGAAGTTGAAGCGGGTACGAGGACCGATATGGTTGTTCACCTAGATGGATCTCTTCGTTTTGGGTCCAGGTTGTGTATTCTGAAGGGTGAGGTTCGTCACAAGTTGCTTTAAAAAGCCCACCAATCGTCGTACTTTATTCATCCTAGTGGTACGAAGATGTACCAGGACTTGAAGCTTTATTTTTGGTGGTATGGTATGAAGAGAGTCGTGGAGAGATTTGTGTCGCAGTACTTGATCTGCCAGCAGGTAAAGGAAAAGCATCAGAGAACCGTTGGACTTCTTCAGCCTCTTCCCATTCCGAAGTGGAAGTGGGAGCATATTACCATGGATTTTGTGACCGCTTTGCCGAGGAGTTCTAAGGGTCACAACGCCATTTGGATGATTGTGGAAAGGTTGACCAGGAGCGCGCACTTCGTTCCCTTCAGAGTTGGACAGCCTGCTGAGAGCATAGCTGAGAAGTACATGCAAAAGATTGTCAGGCTTCATGGGGTTCCAGTCAGTATTGTATCCGACAGGGATACGAGGTTCATGTCGTAGTTTTGGGAGAGTCTTCAGAGTAGTCTGGGGAGTAAGTTGAAGTACAATATAACTTTTCACCCTCAGACAGATGGACAGTCAGAGAGGACCATTCAGACTCTAGAGGACATGTTGAGGTCCTGTGTGCTGCAATTTGGAGTTTCTTGGGAGGACCACTTGCATCTCGTAGAGTTCTCGTACAACAACAGCTTTCAGACAAGTCTTAAAGTTGCTCCTTTTGAGGCACTCTATGGTCGCAAGTGTTGGTTGCCGGTGTGCTAGGATGACATTGGTGAGAGGAAATTGTTGGGCCCTAAGTTGATCACCAAGACGGTGGATGCTGTGAGTCAGATCAGGAAGCATCTTCAAGCCGTGCAAGACAGACAGAAGCGATGGGCTGATGTTCATCGTAGAGCCTTGGAGTTTGAGGTGGGAGACCATGTTTTTCTTAAGATGTCGTCGTGGCGATGTGTCATTCGTTTCTGTGGTGGAGGCAAGTTGAGCCCCAGGTTCATCGAACCATTTGACATCGTGGAACGATTAGGCATGGTGGCCTATCGTCTTGCATTGCCCCCGGCTTTATCTGGAGTGCACGACGCCTTCGATGTCTCGCAACTGAGGAAGTATATCCGTGATGAGAGCCACGTGATTGACTACTCGGAGTTATCTGTGAGGCCAGATTTGTCTTGTAAGATCCCGCCAGTTGCTATTGTGGATCAGCGGGAGAAGGTTTTGAAGAACAAGGTGATCAAGCTTATTCGTGTTTCTTGGAATCCTCACTCACCGGGTGAGTCGACTTGGGAGCTGGAGGAGGATATCCAGCGGAGGTTTCCTCATTTGTTTGTATAGCTTTTGTGTTGTTGTTTTTGCTTTTGTTATTATATTTTTTTTTTCTTTTGGGGTTACCCTATATACTTCTGGTTGAATTGCGAGGACAAAATTCTTCCTGTTAGGTGGGTAGAATTTGTAACCCCTATTGCTCGTATTTGTATTTTTAATTATTTTTAATAAAATTTTTTATTATTCTACTTTATTTTTGGTGTATTTATTTTCATTTCTTTTGTATCGTGTGTTGATATTCTCTCTCTTGCGATTCATTTTGCATTCATTCAACTTTTTATTCCCATTTATTTGGCCTACAATTTGTTCTTGATCATATCTATTGTTTAAACCTATTTTATGACCTATTTGTCTCTTATTGGATTCTTTTTACCCTATTGGATACTACCCAGTTCACTCAAACCCATATTATCCCTATTTAAGCACCCTAATTGAACCCTAACCCTAATTACCAAACCCTAATAATCCTATTCTTTCTCTCATCCTTCAGCCGTCTCTTTCTCTACCCCCGACCTTCCCACTCTCACCTCTTCGCTGTCGTCGTTCTTCTCTGATGCCGGCAACTCACCCCCGACCACCTACAACACACCCTTTCCTCTTCTCTCCTCATGCCCCTTGTCCCATTCGAGCGCAGCCACGGTGAGCCAGCGCAGTACCGCTCCGATCTCAACTCTTGTCATCCTATTCCGTCGAGCAGCACAGCCCCAGGTCGCTACCCTTGCGTCGTCGCTGTCAGCACTAGCCGCATGCCGTCGTCGCCCTTGCTGTTGGTGTTGCCGGTCTTGCTGTTGTTGGCTGCTGTCTCTTTGTGTGAGTGCGTGTGCTTTTGTGTGCACGTGCTTCAGTTGGATTGGATCTCATTTCTCGTCTTTCGTTCGTTCGTGTTTGCTATTCGGGATCAGTTCTCGTTATTCTATTACATCGTTTCTGTCGTCTTCATATCAGGCAAGTAGCTTATATGTGTTCTTTTTTTCATACAAGTTAATACCATAAGTAATCTAGTATGAAAATATTTATACTCTCATGATGATCCATATTTGTTAGTTTAACCGTTGACATCATCTTTTGATCATGAGTAGTTACAATAATTGACACCCATTGCATGAAAACAATTAGATTAGATGCCACTTTGACTGTATATTGCTTGTGACACACTGTATGTTGTAGATGACTGTTACATAGATGTTTGTTGGATGTATGATCTTATGATAGACCGTTTATTCTCATACCATGCTGAATAGAGTAACCCACATATGCCATGCTTTGTATGACATCTAGATTGGACCGTTTGTAGTTAAGTTGTTTGCAAAAATGCATAAAAGAACTTTTGTTTGTTGCTGCTCTATTTTTGTACAGTAATTTTGACCCTGTTAACATCAGTAAAATAAATAAGTTTGTGAACATGATTTGTAGCCTCTAATTTCTAGTTTCTAGAACTTTTGACGGATCTGAATTCCGAATTTTGATGCATGAGTTATTGCCATTTTACTGCAGACATATCGTACTTTCCAGATTCTGAACTATATGTATTCTGTATGAAATTTTATTTTAAGACTGATATTAAAAGTAAAATTTGAACTCTATATTTTGCTGAGTATGTTTAGATATGACTGGGAGCAATCCCTAATTTTTGTAGAATTAATTAATGACTTTTGTATCTCATTTCTTACTTTTGAAACTAATGGAAATATTCCAAACAACATGATGTTCAGTAAAGAATTATGTTTTCAACCTGATTCTATTCGTTTTTTATGAAAACTTTGTGAATAAGAGCTGTAGCCTGATTTGTCTTTTTTACTACCCTTTTGACGGATCTAGATTTCAAATTATATTTTATGAATTATCTCTGCTTTGGTATTACTGTGTCTGAACTTTCAGAATTGAGATTTTGTTGCATTTTCCCAATTTTGTTGACTATACTATCTGTAATCTAATTTCATGATATTTTATATTTTGAAACTATATATGTTAAGGAATCTTCTAGATTTTTCTCATATTTAATTATGATGATTTTAAACACTTTTCATGCTTATATATATATATATATATATATATATATATATATATATATATATATATATATTGCATTTTCTAGCTGAACACGTTTTCTGTATTAAATGCTGTTTTCGACCTTGTTTTTGTGGCTGATATGAGACTTATATATATGTACTGGAATCGGCAGAGAGTCGAGTTTCTAGATTTTCTGACAGATCTGAATTTGCTATTCTATAGAAACAGGAATCTCAGATTTGGTACAGCAGTGTCTTGCTGTCCAGAACTGAAAAATTTTGTTGTTTTGACTATTATGAGTTGTTTTTATCAACCGTTGTAATCACTATTTCATCTTAGACTTATTTCTTGAACTTGACATGTCTTTAGCCTGTTTGTATTCGTTCACACATGTTTATTAATAATAAAAGATATCAAGCTGGGGTTTTTAAGGAAAAAGAACGAGTAGTGGACAATATAGAAATGCATATTCAGAAGGGACTCGTTTCCCTACTATTTACTGTGGTACCTACTGTTTATCCCTGGATGCATGAGGGCATGATCCATGACACTGTTTGTTGTTATTACTATTACTGTTACTGTTTGTCTGAATATATTGCCCTGTAGAAGTTCCACTACAAAATCTTAAAGCGAAACTGTGTGATGTAGCAACCATGTGGTAAAATCTGGGATGAATGAAGTGCTACCTAGTTAGTAATGAACATTAGACATAAGAATAACTGTTTACACAGTCGCATCCTGTTACAGTTATTATGGACTTTACTGTTACTGTTGATTTACAGCTACCGTTGACACACTGTTACCGTTGATCTTTACTATTTCTGTTATCACTACACTGTTTACTGTTACTTTTATACTGTTATACTTACTGCTTTCTCCATGTTAGTATTACCTGTTTAGTTTAGTTTTCCCTATTTTCCTACTTGTATTGCTTGCGGTCGGGACTTGCATCTAACGGGCAATATGTTTTCCTATTTTCCCTATTTTCCTTGTAATTTCCATATGAGCTGGTTTTGCTGATCAATTGCCTACTAGAGTTGGTGAACAAAAGTTTTGAGCTGCGCAATTGGAATAATTTGCTTAAAATATTTTGATGAACTATTTTATTTCATGAACTGTATTGAGATTGTATTTGGGCTTATTTTTCCAGGATTATTGTTTTGTTTCGGATCTAGTATTTGTTGGAACATTTATTATTGATGCAATAAATACTGTTGAGTTATGATTGTTTTCGCATGCCTGGTTGGAGTATACTGTTATATTTACTGTTATGATGAGTCAAGCAGGTCCATACAACTTATGAATGGTAAAAACTATCTACTAGACTTAGTCACATACCGTATTCTGTATTCTTTTGGAAAGTGGGGCATGACATTGAAGTTTGAGGAAATGACACATTCATTGTTATTACTATCCAGTGTTTCCGATAGTTACGACACAGTAGAACAAACTGTCACAAGCATTAAGACTAATACGACAACTCTGAATGATGCTTAAGGATGTTATAAGCATCATCATGAATGAGGATGCGAGAAGGAAGAGACATAGTGAGTGTTCGATGTCACATCTTAGCAAGGTCGTGCTGTTAGTTGATAACCGTGGTAAAAGTAACAACAAAGAAAAATTGCAAAGTAGGAATTACAGGTCCAAGTCAAGAGCAGAACATCGCAAAGGTGAGTGTTGACACTGTAAGAAGCCGGGACACATGAAAGACCAATGTGAAGAGTATAAAAAGCACAAGCAGGGTCACGGGGGAGCCAATGTGGTAAGTTTTGAACCCCGTTTAGATGAATTATGTTTTTTTGCTAGATTTGATATTATGCAAGATGATTAGTGCATAGACTCAGGTGTTTCTTATCATTGTACACTCATGAGGGATGCTTTTGACGATTACAAGACAGGTGATTTTGGTGCAGTCATAGCTGGCAATAGGCAAGTATATCCAATGGTAAGTAGAAGCACAGTAAGAGTGAAGGCCTGCAATGGAGGGCAATTTGTCTTGAATGACACAAGACATATTCTAGGCTTGAGGAAAAATTTAATCTCGACTAATAAATTGTACAAAGAAGGATTCACGACAACCTTTGGACATGGAGAATGGAAGGTTACTACAGGTGCAAGGTTGGTGGTAAAAGAAAAATATGGTGACACGTTGTACTTACTGAAATGAGGTGATTCAGGTGACATCATTGCTACAGCATCGGCAGGTAGTTATTCAATTCTATGGCATGTCAGGTTGGAGCACCTTAGTGAAAAAGATGTCAATGAGCTTTGTTCCGGGGATCTTTTGTCGGGGCTTAAGAAGCTTGAGATAGATTTCTGTGAGAACTGTGTAATGGGCAAACAGAAGACAATTAGCTTTCAGTTGAATGAGTGTAGGAAGAAGATTGGGAAGCTAGAGTTGGTACATACAGATGTGTAGGGTCTGGCTAAGGAATTCTCTTATGGTGGTAAGTGATACTTCGTCACATTCATCGACGATGCTACAAGGAAAGATTGAGTTTATGCAATTTATGAGAAATCATAGGTGTTTGAGGCATTCAAAGCTTGGAAGGCCAGGGTTGAAAATGAGACGAGTTGTAAGGTGAAAGCATTGAAGTCAGACAATGGTGGTGAGTACACAAGTAAAAAGTTTGTTGACTATCTGGCAAAGTATCCAAGAAATCAGGATAGTTCCTAGAACTCTGCATGAGAATGGGGTAGCAAAAAGAATGAACCGCACGATACTCAAAAGGGCGAGATGCATAAGACTTCATGTAGGTCTTTCAGTCCATCTTTTGCAGCTACAGTGGATACATCAGTGTATTTGATTAATAGTTGTCTGTTTATTGCCGTTGATGGGGCCATTCCGCAAGAACTATGGTCACTTAAACCTATCAGTTATTCGCATTTGAAATTTTTTGGATGTATTGCATATTCACTAATCGACAAGGAAGAAAGAAAGAAACTGGATTCTAAATCCAGAAAGTGTGTATTCAATGGATACAGTGGTGATGAGTTTGGTTACATACTTTGTGATTTTATGGACAACAAAGTCATTCACAGCAGAAATGTGGTTTTCAATGAAGAGGTCTTGTACAAGGACAGGGACACAGGTCAAAATAGTACAACTAGTTCGCAGTCAGATTCAGATTCAGACTCAGATTCATATTAAGATTCTGAAGGCAGTCCTAGTGGTTGGGGGCCTACAGTGCAGCATTAGGTATAGGTACCACAGGCAGCACAGGAGGATCATGATGAGCCTGTTGGGAATAAGCAGAATATCCAAGATGAACATGTACAGCCAGAATAGTTCAGGGATCCTGAACCGATCGATGAATCGGTACCCACATTGAGAAGATCGATACGAGAGAGAAGGTCAACCAAGATATTTAATCATCAGCTAGTGTAATTCACGAGCATGTTCTGTACACGGATTCAGGAGAGCCAGAGACTTGTGAGGAGGCTTTAAAGGATAAGACTTGAATTCAGTGAGAGTTAGCCATGAAGGATGAGATGGACTCCTTGGAACAGAACCAAACTTGGGAGTTGACCAAGTTACCTGCAGGGAAACACGCTGTTATGAACAAATTGATCAGATTCTAGAATGAAAAATTTGGCAGTAAGAGGTATAAAGCAAGGTTTGTTGTGAAAGGGTTCTCTCAAAGGGAAAGTGTCGACTACATTGAAATCTTTGCACCGGTAGTGAAGATGGCTTCAATCAGGGTTCTGCTTAGTATTGTGGCAGTTGAAGACTTGTACTTACAACAGTTGGATGTGAAAACATCATTTTTATCATTGTGATGTTGAACAAGAGTTGTACATGAGGCAACCCATAGGTTTTGAAGCAAAAGGCAAATAAGACATGGTGTATCGACTGAAGAAGAGTCTTTATGAGCTCAAACATGCACCACGACAATGATACGTGAAGTTTGATTTCTTCATGAGAGGAAAAAGTTTCGAGAGATACAAAATGGATCATTAATGTGTATATGTTCGTCGATATGATGATAATGATATAGTTACCTTGGTATTGTATGTGTATGATATGTTGTAAGCAGGTTCATGTATAGAGAAGATCAAGGATGTGAAAAAGATGTTAGTTTCAGAGTTTTCGATGAAGGACATGAAGCAAAGCAAATCCTCGACATGAAGATCAGTAGAGACAAAAAAAGTACGAAGCTTTGGTTATCACAAGCGGACTACGTGAAGAAGGTGTTGACAAGATTTAATATTGATGGCGTGAGACCAGTCACTTGTCCCTTGCCCGCACACTTTAGTTATCTATGGATTTGTGTCTGACAACGGAGGCAGAGATGGAGGAAATGACTGAAATTCCTTATGCCTCAGCTGTTGTGAGTTTGATGTATGCGATGATGTCTACAAAATCCGACATTACACAAGTAGTGGGAGTTGTTAGCCATGATATGAAGAATCCATGTAAACAGCATTGGAATGCAGTGAGGTGGATTCTCATGAATCTTGTAGGTACTTCAGATCACTCCCTTTATTTTAGGAGAGATTCTTTGCATATACATGGTTATGTGGATGTAAATTTTTTGGGCGATCGTGATGGTTGCAGAAGTATGTATTGACAGTTGGAGGTATAACTGTTAGTTGGGCTTCACTGCTACAAAAGGTTGTAGCACAGAAAACCACTAAATCAGAGTATATATGGCACTCACAGATGCAACGAAAGACATATTGTAGATTTTGGAGCTTATGAAACCGTTTTGTAGAAAACAACCCATAGGTGAGCTATGATGTGACAGTCAAAGTAAGGTTTTCTTGGTAAAAAACTCGGCATATCACTCTACGACTCGGCACATTCAGATGAGTATCAAATTATTAGAATGGTGGTTGAAAATAAATGGTTGAAGTTATCAAAGATTCTTGGCACTAAGAATCTGGCGGACATGCTCACGAAGGTAGCACAACATGAAGCATCAATTCTGCTATATCACTATTGGAATGTCTCCAGGTTAATAGTTGAGGAGACTTGCAGAAGCACATGCCTAGACTAGGCCAATGGAAGAATGATGAACATGTTAAAGACTTCGTGTATATGTCTCGAAGTGGGAGATTGTTGGAATTAGTGGATCCAATACACAGTATTGGGTTGAAGAAGATTGACAAGAAGAGGCGTCGAAGTAGGAGCAAGCCGCTCAACAAAAGCCAGTAGAAGCAGATAGAAATGTGCGGTCAACCACACATTGTGCAGTCGATTGACATGTACATGCCCTCAAGCCGAGAGCTGTGCAGTTGACCACACAGTCGACTGTCTCGCCCTCTGGAATGCTCAGAAATGAGCAGTCAACCGCATAGTCGATTGTCTCGCTCTATGTTCGCTCGAAGGATAATTGCAGTCGACTGTCCAAGTGTGCGGTTGGTGCGAACTATTTGCAAGTATACAAAATCACAACAAGTAGTATAATTAAGTGAAAAGAGTGTCGAACCCACAATGACTAATTATTTTATTGAGTATCGAAATTACTAGAATAACTACTATTTGGAAAATCGAAATTCAATAAAGAAAGCCACTAAATTAAATTAATCTAAAAAACTAACTAAATTAATTAAAAGGAACGGAATCTTAAATATTTGTGATTTGTTAATGGCAAAATTAATTCTAGGGCTTTCGATTTCACCTAATTAATCCCACACAATTTATAATTCCATACGAATAAAAAGATTATTTTTCCAGGTTGTAGAACCCAATCCCCACATTATTCAATATTCTCTCTCAAGCAATATCAAAAATATTCTCAATTAATTATTTGTCCATAGTTCATGCACAAATTACTAGTTGAAAATTCATTAAAATTTATGGATTTCTTAACGGTCACATTAGCAGCGGTTCTCTCTTGTAATGGTGTTTAATTTTATAAATTCAGAATCACAAATTACCAGTTCGGTCTCTCTATGATTCAATAGATCATACAAAAGTCAGTCAACCAATTGTAAGCATTAAGATAAAAAATCAAACACACAAGCATGAAAAAATAGAAAAATAATATGGAATTATAATTGTGTTCTCAAAAATAGACTACATCGAAGCTCTATAAAAATGAAATTAGTTCATGATTGATGCGGTTTGTTTTTGGTCGCAGTGTGGATGCACCAGGTGTGAGTTCGGACTCAATTTGTAATGAGGGAAGAGTGCGGCACGGGACGACGAGCGGGAGGCTCGCTTCGGCGCTTGAGGATCGGCTCGGATCGCCTCGCCTCGAGTACCTGCAGACGGTCCTGAAACACCGGGGTTTATCCCGGCGGCGGACCCTCCGACGATCTAGTCAGTCTCTGTGAGAGAGTAGCAATAACTAGGAAAATTTGGGTGGCAAAAGATTGATTACCTGAAAAGGTGGGTGAAGGTCTAGTATTTATAGGGAATTCCAACTGGGTTTGGATCCGCTTGGGGGCCGGATCTGAACCCGAAAGCCCATGGGCCTGACGTGGCAGAAGGCCCAGGGGGTTTAGGGCTGACGTGGCAGTACCAAGAGTGGTGATGTGTCGAATTTATATACAAATATTTATACCCATTTACCTATTAAAATGGCTTGTTTTCGCTGATATTGTCTATAATTCATCTTATTTCTAAAGGATTTCAGTTAATTAATTATTTTTGAAGAAATAATATTTTTGATGCAAAAAGTAAAGATTTGTGGAAAAAATCAACAAACAAAGTAAAATAATGGATTTATCAATTTTTATTGTTTTGTTGAGTTAAAAGTGCGACAAATAATTTTTAAAAGGATTTTTATGCGTTAATATGATTTATAGTTAGTTTAATTAATTTTAAACTAATTAAATTTATTTTATTTAAAAATCCTAATTTCAGGTATTATTTTGTGTATGCAGAAGCACGTGGTGGGCAGAAAAGGCAGAAAAGAAAGAAAGAGAAGGAAATAGATTCAGATCAATTAAAGGAAAGAAATAAAGAAAGAGTGTGGACTTTTCTGCAACAAAGTGAAAACCCTAACTCTCTTTTCGTCTCTATAAATACAAACCAAAGAGAGAGGGTACAATTCAGGAGGTGACGGCTACAACTAAAGAAGGAAAGAAAAAAAATTAATAAAAAAACAGAATAGGGTGATTCCTCTCAATTTCTCTCTCTGTTTTGAAGTACAGCACAAGGCGAGCTCATCCAGACGACAGCGATCGCACACGTGGGCAGCAGCTTCTCTTGGCTTGCTGGCGTGGACCACACGACAAAAGTGAGAGCAGCAGGCTGGTGTGCCCTTCTGACCTGGTTTCGAAAACGCCAGCTCACATGCGGCACGCGGTTCAAGGCTGCTCTGACCGGCGCATCTGATTAGCTGATCTGACGGCAACAGCTCTGGTTTTGGGACACGCGGCCCGACAACGGCAGTGTGACAGACTGATGCGTTGATTGACGGCGCGTGACAGCAACACTTTTAGCTCCGACTTTTGAGACAGAAAAGGGGTTTGAATTAAATTTTGTATTATTTTGTATCTTTTCTTCTCTATATTTTTTGATGCAATCCCAAACAAATATGAACTGAATTTATTGTTCTAGAGGCTAAGGTGTAGCCAAGTTTTGTAGAATACAAATTTTAATTCCTTATTATCACCCTATTTTTCCTGGTTGTGTTTTAATTTTTATTATTTATGCGTACAACATGGTGGATAGACATTTGTATGATTTTTCAAATCATAAAGAGACCGAACAGGTTATTTGTGATTAATAAAAATTAACACCGTATATTGGAGGACGTGACCGTTAAGAGATCCAATTTCTCAATTAATAATTTGGTGGATAGACGAATGATTAATTGAGAATAATTTTTAGACTACGTTGATAGAGTGGTTAATATCTTTAGGATTTTGGTCGACAATTGGGAAAGATAATATTTTTATTTATAAGGAATAATAATTTGTGTGTGTGATAAACGAGGTGAACCAAGAGCCCTAGAACATATTTTACCCTTAACAAATTACAAGAGCTTCAAAGTTTCACAGCCCTCTCCCTCTTCACCAATTTAGTTAGATTTAGTTAGATTAATTTAATTTAGTTGTTTTATTATTCATAAAATTCGATCTTCCAAATAGTGATTCATCTAGCGATATCGGTACTCAGTAAAATACCTAGTCCCTGTGGGTTCGACACTCTACTCATCTATCTATATTACTTGTGCGATTTTGTACACTTGCAAATTCAACATCAAGTTTTTGGCGCCGTTGCCGGGGACTAGTTATTCTTTTATTGATATTGAAAATTGCTAGATTATTGCTAATTTGGATTCTTTGTAATTATTTTTATTTTATTATTAATTTACATCTTTTATTTTCTTTTGACTAACTTTTATTTTTTTTATTTTTCTTATTTTAGTTTTTTTTAGTTTTTCTATTTTTTTTTATTTTTTATTTTTTTTATTTTTTTTTCCTTTCTTCGTTTTTCTTTTTCGATACGTACATTTCAGGACATACACGTACATTATCATGGGGAACGATGAAAACAGACCTTTGAGAGACTATGTTATGCCCTCAATTTATGAATCAAGCATAAAGAAGCCGGTTATTGAAGTTGACGATTTTGAGATTGAACCGGAGATGATTCTATTGATTCAACAGACTGTTCAATTTTGGGGACTACCACACGAGGATCCTTACGCTCACATTGCAGATTTTTTAGAAATTTGTGACACTTTCAAGCACAAAGGTGTATCAGACGATGCAATTAGACTGAGACTCTTTTCTTTTTCCCTACGAGATAAGGCAAAGGCTTGGCTACATTATTTACCACCAGGTAGTATTACTACTTGGGAGGGACTTGCACAAAAGTTTCTAGCCAAGTATTTTCCACCTGCAAAGACCGCAAGGCTAAGAAATGACATTTGCACATTTACTCAATTTGAGACCGAGTCTTTGTATGATGCATGGGAAAGGTACAAAGAGTTATTGAGAAAGTGTCCTAATCATGAACTACCGAAATGGCTGCAAATGCAAACATTTTATAATGGTTTGGGAGTTATACATAGATCTATAGTTGACGCAGCAGCTGGTGGTGCACTTATGAGCAAAACTTACCAAGCAGCCTATGATCTTTTAGAGGAGATGGCATCAAATCATTACCAGTGGTCTTCAGAGAGAACAATGCCAAGAAAAGTGGCTGGAATTTTTGAACTTGATCCTTTTTCTACTTTAAATACAAAAAATGATATTTTATATAAACAAGTAGAAAATATAAATTTTAATGTTATGCAATCTAATATGATTTGTGATCTTTGTGCAGGAAATCATGCAAGTTCAGATTGTCAAGTGGGGAACCCTTTTGCTCCATCAAATGCCGAACATGAAAATTTTGTGTCAAACTTTCAAATGCAAAACAATCATTATGCAAACACATACAATTCAGGATGGAGAAACACCCCCAATTATTCATGGAACAACAATCAAGAAGCAGTTATACAACCTCAAATTTTTCCACAACAAGAAAAGAAGCTGACGCTTGAAGATATGTTTGAGCACTACATGCAAAGGGCATAACAATACATACAAAAGACAGATTTGGCAATCCAAAATGTTACAAATTCAACTTCGGCTTCCATTCACAATTTTGAGGTACAAATTAGTCAATTTTTAAATATTATTAATGACAAAACTGCAGGAACATTACCAAGCAACACAGTTGTCAACCCCATGGAAGATTTCAAGGCAATAACACTAAGCAGCGGGAGGACAATTGAGCAACCACAAGAAGAAAATGAAGAACATGATGTGGTTGAAAAGCAAAGTGAGATTGAACAAATTGTGGAGGAACAAATTCAACATGAGCAAGTAATGTATAATATTTTTAATTCCATAAATTTTCCTCCTGAAGAACAGTCATCTATTCAAGTAAGTGAAACTCATTTAATTGTGGGCGAGAAACATAAGGCAAAATTTGAAAAATTATCAATCGAAGTATGTCCAACAAATGCAACAAATTTTGAACCTAAGAAAGAAAATATTTTTGAACATGTCATGTATTTGGATGCTGAACTTTCTATTTATTCATTTTTGCAGCAAAAACTCAAAGAGGTGGGGGAATCAATGACATCATCATCACGAAGAAAACGCCTCAAATTGGAACTTGAACCTGATCCACACAAGAAAAGAAAAATCAGAAAGGATGTTTTAATGTTGTTGGATCCTGGCGTTACATAATCATCTCACCCCCATGTCTGGCTGAAGACTTAAAACTTAGCGCTTCTTGGGAGGCAACCCAAGTTTTATTTTATTGCATTTAGTTTTGATTTATCTTTTAGTTTATTTTATTTTAATTTTTGATTTTTATTTTGTAGGATTGCATAAATTTTGAAAGTCGCCGGGCGGAGCTGTTTTAAACACCTGCATTGATGGCTGTTTTTGAGCAGTATGAAGTCAGAATCTGGAAAAGTGATTCAAAGAGAAGTTGTAGACAATTGTCTTAGCTTTCCGGAAAAAAAAAATTCAGCCCATTTCGACATCTACAGCTCCAGATATCGCCAAAATACTGAACGCTGCGCGTGCAGAAATTTAAAGACGAATCAGGGGAGTTATTCTAAACTTTTTGCATTCTTTTTGTTTTTCTTTTTCTTTCCCATTGAGGACAATGTGATATTTAAGTTTGGGGGGAAGGTTTACAAATTTATTTTTATTTTTATTATTTTTGAAAAACAAAACAAAAGGATTATAATTGGGCTCACCATTACACTTTTGAGTTCTTTATGGTGATAAGCATAAAAGACAATTTTTTTTGGTATAAACAATTTTTTTTATAAAACAATATTAAGCATACTTATTTACTTTAGGATTATTGAGTTTCAAAATTCCTTACAAAATTGTGTAAGTCATGCTATTATACATAAAAGACAAATGTGATGCTTTTTCTTGTGATTATCCCCTTTGATCTAGTCCTAAACAGAGTTTAAGTAAATAGAGTAATAAAAAAAAAAAAAAAAATTAAATAAAGTCAATCTACTCCAATGTTTTGAGTTGCTTAGTAACTAGGGGTATTCATCACAAATGTCTACACTTACGTAGAACAGCAACTTGAAATATGAGTATGCAAAGCACTTTAAGTTTGTGACTTGTTGAGTAACCGGGTGAATTCATCACAAATGTTTTGCATTCGCGTCAAAAGGCAAGTGACAACTTAAAGAAGAGACTAAAAATAAATAAAAATAAATAAATAAATAAAAAAAAAAAACTCTAGTTTGCTACTCGGTTTGTAGTAGAGAGAAGGGATAATCACAGATTGAGTTGTTGCATACTATAATTACATTAATTGCATGACAAATGCGATTTTTTTTTGGGAATTATGAATAAATAATTGCACTAGAGAAAGTGGGTATGCTTAGTTTTACTTTATTTGCAATTGTTTATATTTTTAATTGTAATTTTGATGCTTGCATGATAAGATTTCTTGGTGTGATGGGTTGAGTCTACTATTATTATTCCCTTGTTTATTATCTACTTTTTGCTCGAGGACAAGCAAAATCTTAAGTTTGGGGGTATTTGATGTGTCGAATTTATATACAAATATTTATACCCATTTACCTATTAAAATGGCTTGTTTTCGCTGATATTGTCTATAATTCATCTTATTTCTAAAGGATTTCAGTTAATTAATTATTTTTGAAGAAATAATATTTTTGATGCAAAAAGTAAAGATTTGTGGAAAAAATCAACAAACAAAGTAAAATAATGGATTTATCAATTTTTATTGTTTTGTTGAGTTAAAAGTGCGACAAATAATTTTTAAAAGGATTTTTATGCGTTAATATGATTTATAGTTAGTTTAATTAATTTTAAACTAATTAAATTTATTTTATTTAAAAATCCTAATTTCAGGTATTATTTTGTGTATGCAGAAGCACGTGGTGGGCAGAAAAGGCAGAAAAGAAAGAAAGAGAAGGAAATAAATTCAGATCAATTAAAGGAAAGAAATAAAGAAAGAGTGTGGACTTTTCTGCAACAAAGTGAAAACCCTAACTCTCTTTTCGTCTCTATAAATACAAACCAAAGAGAGAGGGTACAATTCAGGAGGTGACGGCTACAACTAAAGAAGGAAAGAAAAAAAATTAATAAAAAAACAGAATAGGGTGATTCCTCTCAATTTCTCTCTCTGTTTTGAAGTACAGCACAAGGCGAGCTCATCCAGACGACAGCGATCGCACACGTGGGCAGCAGCTTCTCTTGGCTTGCTGGCGTGGACCACACGACAAAAGTGAGAGCAGCAGGCTGGTGTGCCCTTCTGACCTGGTTTCGAAAACGCCAGCTCACGTGCGGCACGCGGTTCAAGGCGGCTCTGACCGGTGCATCTGATCAGCTGATCTGACGACAACAGCTCTGGTTTTGGGACACGCGGCCCGACAACGGCAGTGTGACAGACTGATGCGTTGATTGACGGTGCGTGACAGCAACACTTTTAGCTCCGACTTTTGAGACAGAAAAGGGGTTTGAATTAAATTTTGTATTATTTTGTATCTTTTCTTCTCTATATTTTTTGATGCAATCCCAAACAAATATGAACTGAATTTATTGTTCTAGAGGCTAAGGTGTAGCCAAGTTTTGTAGAATACAAATTTTAATTCCTTATTATCACCCTATTTTTCCTGGTTGTGTTTTAATTTTTATTATTTATGCGTACAACATGGTGGATAGACATTTGTATGATTTTTCAAATCATAAAGAGACCGAACAGGTTATTTGTGATTAATAAAAATTAACACCGTATATTGGAGGACGTGACCGTTAAGAGATCCAATTTCTCAATTAATAATTTGGTGGATAGACGAATGATTAATTGAGAATAATTTTTAGACTACGTTGATAGAGTGGTTAATATCTTTAGGATTTTGGTCGACAATTGGGAAAGATAATATTTTTATTTATAAGGAATAATAATTTGTGTGTGTGATAAACGAGGTGAACCAAGAGCCCTAGAACATATTTTACCCTTAACAAATTACAAGAGCTTCAAAGTTTCACAGCACTCTCCCTCTTCACCAATTTAGTTAGATTTAGTTAGATTAATTTAATTTAGTTGTTTTATTATTCATAAAATTCGTTCTTCCAAATAGTGATTCATCTAGCGATATCGGTACTCAGTAAAATACCTAGTCCCTGTGGGTTCGACACTCTACTCATCTATCTATATTACTTGTGCGATTTTGTACACTTGCAAATTCAACATCAAGTGGTATAGAGCTGACGTGGCAAAGCCCTTGGTGGTATTTGGAGCTGACATGGCGGATCATGGGGCTCCTGAGCTCCTGAGAGAATCTGGTGGCCTAGGTTGTGCCAGGTCATCTTCATTCTTTACCAGGCTGGGCGGACGGCCCGTGGGGCTATCGTGGATCGGAGGCCGAGGGCCATCGAGACTCGTCGGATACGAGGAGACCAGTTTTGTGGGAGTGAACTTGAGGTTCGGCGCCGACCCTGTAGTGGTTCGAAGCCGAGCCAGATTGTTGTTTTTCCCATTTTTGAGTGAGAGCTGTACTGGGCCCTAGTTGGGCCCCAAGCCATTTTTACCCTACCACACAAGCCCCCCACTCCTGCGGGGGTGCGGGAGCTAGCCGTGGAGGAGTGTCTATGGTTTTAGAAATGGGATGGCGAACCGCTGGGCCTTCATGAGGGGGTTGCCCTGATGTTAGAGCGAGCCTCGAGCTGGCAAGGGTTTATGGGCCGGCAAGGGTGATGACGAGCCGTTGAAACTTACTGAGAAGATTACCCTGGTGCTAGACCGGACCTCGAGCTTTCGAGGGATTATGGGTTAGCAAGGGCGATGGCGAGCCGTTGAGTCTTCCGGAGAAGACTACCCGGGTGCTAGACCGGACCTCGAGCTGGCGAGGGTAATGGCGAGCCGCTGAGCCTTCCTGAAAAGACTACCCTGGTGCTAGACCGGACCTCGAGCTGGCGAGGGATTATGGGTCGGGAAGGGTGATGGCGAGCCGTTGAGTCTTCCGGAGAAGATTACCCTGGTGCTAGACCGAACCTCGAGTTTTCGAGGAATTATGGGTCGGCAAGGGTGATGGCGAGCCGTTGAGCCTTCCTGAGAAGACAACCCTGGTATTAGACCGAACCTCGAGCTTTCGAGGGATTATGGGTCGGCAAGGGTGATGGCGAGCCTTTGAGTCTTCCGGAGAAGATTATCCTGGTGCTAGACCGAACCTCGAGCTTTCGAGGGATTATGGATCGGCAAGGGTGATGGCGAGCCGTTGAGCCTTCCTGAGAAGACAACCCTGGTGCTAGACCGAACCTCGAGCTTTCGAGGGATTATGGGTCGGCAAGGGTGATGGCGAGCCGTTGAGTCTTCCGGAGAAGATTACCCTGGTGCTAGACCGAACCTCGAGCTTTCGAGGGATTATGGGTCGGCAAGGGTGATGGCGAGCCGTTGAGCCTTCCTGAGAATATTGTATCAATATTGTCGGTATGTTAATGAATTGTGCAAGGGTGTCGGTATGTTAATCACCGATACGATACAATATTGTTGCACAATGTATTATTATAATGAATTGTGCAACAATATTGTATCGTATCGGTGATTAACATACCGACACATGATCTATAGAATTCACCACTCAGTCTAAACGTAATTGATTGTATGCATCGAACATGTAGTATGGGATGCTGTAGTACATACATTAGTTAGGATTAAAATGATTAATAGATATAAGGATTGCCACATCACCGACATTACATATGGTTCATCATTGTTTCTATTGATATCGAATATTAGCTAAGTGTTATCATTATTGATCATTGATTATTGTTACCGAATATTGAACCATTGTTTGTAGTCATTGCATCGATTACCGTGATATTGACTGTTGACTATCGTGCCATGTTATTGATTCCTATTAATTCATTGATTCATTGTTATACCGTTATTCCATTGTTCCTTGCTTTCTCTTCTTGCTGACCATGACTTACTCTAAGGACAAATTTTCTTTTCTTTTTAGATGAAGTATATATCGGTAATGAAGGAGAATTGCCTGCTGGAATTGGAGAACAAAGATTCTGAAGATTTAATGCTTTTTAATTGCTTATTATTTTATTGAAATTATTGTATTGAGACTTGTTACTATTGTATTTGGGATTTATTATTGTATTAGGCTTTTGTCCCAGATTTTATTATTGTTTCCAGACATTGGTTTATTGTACTTGGATATTATATATTGCTTTATTTCAAGTATTATTGTTCATGAGATTATTATTATTGCATGCGCAATTATTCTGTATTGATTATATTGTTGAGTTGATCGATTAAACAACTTATGGGTGACGTTAGTCATTCGCTGGGCCAATGTCATGTGCTCGTATTTCGTATTTTTGGAAAGCGGGGCATGACAGGTGGACACGACAGCCGCGGTGATGATGGCAAGAACATGATTCTTGATTTGGTTCTAGACCTTCTCTACAACTTCGAAAGGAGGGATATGCTATTCTCAAATGAAATGTTATACTTTTCTATACAATGGGTTGATGATATGTTATTCTCAATTAAAGCACTATCTATTTCTGTACAATAATTCAATGCAATGCAATATTATTCATAATTAAAAGCACTTTGATTTCCTAGTACGATGACCCAATCCAATGCAATATGAGCTCCAAATAAATTTCTGTGCTTTTCTTAAGATGATTCAATACGTTATTCCTACCGGCCAAACCCTGTAGGTTTCATGTGTCCAATATCTCCTAGGACGTATCCTATGGAGCCAATATCTCCATCAGATGTTTCTGATGGAGCCAATACAATACACCATGAGTACAATACAAAGCCAATGCAATACAGTATGACTTCACACGGAATTGAACATTCAAACTTTAACGAAATTGTGTACTCCAAAGTAAAGCACTTTAACAATTTTTTCACTTGGCCCATCATTATATGTTTAATTTGTTATGGATATACCGGTTATGTCAAATAGCATATATCAGTCCATGCTTTTATGCACAACGACGCCAAAATATCTTACTTACAATGAAAGTGATTAAAGCTTACTAATCACAATGCTCAATCGAACTCCGGTCCAACTCAGGTTTAATAAATCAACTTAACAAAATCATAGTTTAAAATCCAAAACAGAAGTCACACTAAGGATAACAAATCAATTTCAATGTTCAATTCTATATATATCTATATAATAAAACACAAAGAAAGCTATCAAGTGGCCCTCCTTCAACCCCCCCAAAATCAAAGTCCTAGATCTAACCACACAAAACACATTTTTCCCCCCAAAACTCAAATTCAAACTCTCCCTCCCAAAACAACTACTTTATTTATTTAATTATTTCTCTCTCTCTTTTTCTCTATCTCTTTCTCTCTCTTCTATTCAAAAAATTACGAAAATAAATTTTTTTAAAAAACTTAAAAAATTTAACAATAATTGAAAAAAAATCTAAAACTTATAAAAAAAAATTCTTTAAAATATTTAAAAATTTCAAAATTGAAAAAAAATTTAAAAATTTTAAAAATTTATTTTAAAATTTTTTTAAATTTTAGAAATTTTAAAACTTTTGAAACTTTAAAAAAATTTAAAAAAATTAAAATTTTAAAAAAAATTTAAAAAATTTTAAAATTTTAAAAAAAAATTAAAAAAAATTTAAAATAAAAAAATTAAAATTCAAAAAATTTAAAATATTTATTAAAATTTTGAAAATTTGAAAATTTTGAAAATCTCAAAGCAAATCCAAATCCAAATCCAATGTCGAACCCCAATCAATAGATCGTCATCGATATCTGATTCACTGCTGATTCCGTATCGGTGACTCCCCTCCACCAAATCGAGCGTAAATATCAAGCGACTCCGTATCGGCGACTTCCCTCCACCGAATCGAGAGCCTTTATATGCGACGCGACGACTCTAATTTCATCTCATTAACTGAATTCTTGATCTAATTTTTAATTTTTTGTGTGCAAGGGATTACTTAGTTTTTTGCTGACTCGAATTTTGTGTGTGCATCAGATTTAAGTTCAGAGAGGTATGATTGTTTTATTTTTAGGCTCAAATTTTTTAAATTTGGTTATTTATTTGATGAGTTTTTTATTGGTTTTGATTTAAGTTGTACGCAAGTGAAAGAAGGATTATTTGATGGCCTCAATTTGGGCTTCCAAACCATAGCAAGACAGGTAAGCTAACTAGCAACCTAAAATAACTTGGCAAATATGCAATATTAATTTATTTACTACAAGAGAAAACTATCGTGAAGTGTTCCTGTAACCCCTATTTCCTCGAATATGTATTTCCCAGGTATTGTTCTGTATTTTGATATTTATAAATTTGTTATTGTTAAACTCGTTTTGAATTTATTGTTAAAGTTTTTCCTAAACAATAGTTGTAATTATTTTGAATAAAACTTGTCTCTATTTCTACTTGATCAACCATTTGCATTTTAATCTCAAATCAAAAATATTATTATTACTGTTTGGATTATTTCAACCAATTCGTATTTTTAATATTCAGATATTGCTATGATAATTGTTATGGTTATTTTTATTATTTTTATTATTATTATAGTCACTATTATTATTATTGTCAGTATTTTATTCTTAGTGTTATTATGGTTATTTATTGTTACATTTGATTATTTAAAAACAAATCAATTCTTATTTAATAAATGTTTTTATAATTATTTCAAAAAAATTACGTGGTACAAATTGTATTTTGTTATGAATCATATTTTGTCGGGTATCTCACTCTTTTGTATTTGGATTTATATTGATCTTTATATTCATATATAATGTATTTTTATCTTATTGGATCCATACCCATACCCAATACCCTATCTTTCCCTATAAATACCCTAATTAATTCCCTAACCCCAGCTGATATATCCCCAATACTGTTAAACCCCAAAACCCTTTTCCATGTACATCTCCCCCGTCTCTTTCTCCCGCTCTCTCTGTTTCCCCTTCCAACTCCGATCAACCCATCCATCGCCCCCTTCCATCGCCTCCGCACGTCCATATCTCTGTCCTCCGCCATCATCTTCTCCCCGTCGTCCCTCCAATCACCCTGTCCTCTCCTCGCCATTACCCATTACCGATCGCCATTGCCGCTCGAACCCAACTCAACCCAAGCTTCCATCGCCAGCCTTCTGATCGCCTCTCAGCCACCCTCGTTGTCACCACCATTCCTCCCTCGTCAACCTCCATATCTCTCTCTCCCCGTCGACTTCACCATTGCTGCCATAGAAGCCCTGTTGCTCATCTCCCCTGTTTCGGAAGCGAATAGAGCTCAAGTCGTATCGCCGTTCTCCTCGCCGTTGCGTTTCTTCCCGACCAGTCGCGCCGCCAAGCACCGTCGCCTCCCTCGCCACAGTGTCGCGCCGTCATCGTGGTTCACGCTCGTTCTCTCTCTCTGCCGAAGTAAGAAGAAGGAGAGCGAGTGGTCAATCCTGCTGTTCGGTGTTCTGGCCGTAGCGGATCCCACTTGGCTGTGTGATGTTTGGGTCAGATCCGGTGTGGAGGAGGCCACCCATTGGTTCGATTTGCTGTTCTGTGTTCTGGGCGCATCTGATCCCGTATGTTGTTCTGTCGGGTATGGAGTTTACCGTGAGTTACTATTGGTTTCTTCGCACGGGTTTCGCGCGTGTTTTTGGTGATTTCGCCTGGAATTCTGATCTCGTTATTCTATTATTTTTATTTTATTTGCAATAACAGGCAAGTCTCTTCTTGAACCCTTTTCATTATTTGTGTTCAAGATTAATTGATCTCATGCAAGTAGATCCGTCCCTTTTTATTTTCAAAAATCTGTTTTGACAATTCCATTAAGATTATCTAGGGTTTACACGAGCTAACCCGACATACTCTTAACTTTGTGCTATCTCCTTGATCTTTAACCCAGTCCCCAATGTTTCATGCATATGCACAATTTAAAATAACTAGATTTGTACTTAGAACCGCTTGATAAAATGGACATGAATGTACTGACTTGGATTTAATTGATGAATTGATACCATGACTGTAATAAATGTACCATGAACCTTAGAAATTGCATGTTGCCACCTAGGATTCACTTGATTACAATTTTGCATGCTTTATATGATCATATGATTTAATTATTTGCCAATCCATGTTTAGAAATTTGCTGGAATGCTGTATGTTTCATTTTGAAATAGATTTTTGACCATGCTAGAGACATAATTTGAAGGAACTTACTAAATGAAAAACTTAGCCCTTGATGTCTAGATAATCTTTCTTTAGATCACAAGTTGACAGGTACCGAAGGAGCAATCCTAGGATTAATTAGTGAGCAAACTCTTTGAAGATTGGAGCTGGACCATTAAACTTCTTAGCTATCTTTTCAAAGTTGCTTATTGTATTTTCTTTTTATCATACTTTGTATTCTTGGGCTTTATGACCCGAAACTGTTTTATCCCAGATGTTGGATTATTATTTAGTGAATTTATTTCATGATTATCCTTGAGTTTATTTATTGTTTATGTGATTATAGTCTCTGCCTGCGTGGTTGTTTCTGGTATATATATTGTTTAGTTAGACTGGTACAACTTATGAATGATGTATAATCATTCGCTGAGCTAAGTTACGTGCTCGTATTTCCGTATTATGGGAAGCGGGGCGTAATAGTTCCCTTCACTGATTATTAGAAACCATGGATAACATAACATATAAGAACTTTTAATGTATGTTTGGATATATAAGATTGGGATGACTGGAGTTTACTAGTGAATGGTGCAAACTCTCCACTCAAAAAAGACAGCTAAAGTAAATTTTTTATTTATGCATTTTGATTTTTTTTATAAACTTTCCACCCATCGCACCTTTATAAAAAAAATTAAAATGGATAAATAAAAAATTTACTTTAGTTGTCTTTCTTGGGTGGAGAGTTTGCACCATTCACTGGTAAACTCCAGTCATCCCAATCCTATATATCCAAACATACACTAAAAAGTCTTATATGTTATGTTATCCATGGTTTCAAATAACCAGTGAAGGGAACACTTCACGATAGTATTTTCTCTTGTAGTACAGAAATTAATGTTGCATATTTACCAAGTTATTTTAGGTTGTTGGTCAGCTTACCTGTCCTGTTATGGTTTGAAAGCCCAAATTGAGGCCACCAAATAATCCATCTCTCACGTGCGTACACCTTAAATCAAAACCAATAAGAAACTCACCAAATAAATTACCAATTAAAAATTTTTAAACCTAAAAATAAAACAATCATATATCTCTGAACTTAGATCCCATAAACACACAAAATTCGAGTCAGCAAAAAACTGAGTAATCCCTGTACACACAAAATTAAAAATTAGAATAAGAATTCGATTAATGAGATGAAATTATAGTCATCGCATCGCATATAAAGGCTCTTGGTTCGTTGGAGGGGAGTCGCCGATATGGAGTCGTTTGATATCCGCCCTCGATTTGGTGGAGGAGAGTCACCGATACGGAATCAGCAGTGGATCAGATATCGACGACGACCTCTTGATTGGGGTTCGACATTGGATTTGGATTTGCTTTGAGATTTTCAAAATTTTAAATTTTTTTAAAAAAAATAATTTTTTTTATAATTTTAAAAATTGAATTTTTTTTAAGTTTTAAATTTTTTGAAATTTTTAATTTTTTTTAAAATTTTATTTTTTGTTAGAAATTTTAAAGTTTTTTAAAGTTTTTTTTATTAATTTTATTAATTTTTGTAATTTTTTAAAACAATTTTTATAAGTTTCTGATTTTTTTTGAATTATTTTTAAAGTTTTTTTTTAAAGTTTTAATTTTTTTTTTGGAAAAATAATTAAATTTTTAAAATTTAAAATATTTTAAAATTTAAAAAAAATTGAAAAATTTTAAAATTTTAAAATTTTTTAAATTAATTTTTCAAAAATTTTGATAATTTTGGAATAAATTTTTTTAAGTTTTTGATTTTTTTTTTAATTATTTTAAAAGTTTTTAATTTTTTAATTTTTTTTAATTTTATTAATTTTTTGAGGGGGAGAGAGAGAGAGAGAAATAATTAAATAAATAACGGAGTTGTTCTGGGTGGGGGATTTGAATTTGAGTTTTGGGGGGAAAGTTTTGGAGCGGAAAATGTTTTTTGTCAGATTAGATCCGGGCCTCTGATTTTTGGGAGATTGAAGGAGAGCCACTTGATAGCTTTCTTTGTGTTTTTATTGTTATTATTATTATTATTATTATTATTATTATTATTATATATATATATATATATATATATATATATATATATATATATATATATATATATATAGAGAGAGAGAGAGAGAGAGAGAGAGAGAGAGAGAGAGAGAGAGAGAATTAAATAAATAAAGGAGTTGTTTTGGGAGAATTTGAATAATTTGAGTTTTGGGGGGGGGGGGGGGTATTTTTGGGTTGGGCGGGAAGGGGGGGAGGGGGGGAGGGGGGAATGTATTTTGTGAGGTTAGATCTGGGTCTTTGATTTTTGGGGGATTGAAGGAGAGCCACTTGATAGCTTTCTTGTGTTTTATTATATAGATATATATATATCTTCTTTTGTTTTTTTTTTTCTTTTATCAAATTGATAGTCTAAATTAATGATTTCCCACCCTGAGTCTGGTTGCCTCAGATTGCTATCTACTTAGGTGCTTCCTTTAGATCGATCAATGATTATTTATTAATTTGTGGGCACCCTACCTAGCTAATACAATCAATCAAATCAATCAGAACAGGAAGTAGGATTTTTCTTAATTAATTATAAATAGAGAAATGTCAAGCCCAAACATCATACATATCCTTAATTAATTAAAACAAATAAATAACTAGTAACTTTAAATTGAAAGATCTAATGATGATGCACATCATACGTACCCTTGAAGAGGAGGATTACCATTGTCGTCATATATTCCTGGAGATTTCTCTGCATTTGAATTTTTATTTGTAGTAGATGAGGCGATGCCGAGGATAGCGACGGGCGGCGATAGGGGAGATGGACGGGCGGCGATGGTGAGAGGATCGATTGCCAGCGATGGCGAGGAGTTGGACAGGGCAGATTTGAGTCCATGGATTCGGGAATTTGAGAAGGGGGTGGGGAAAATTAGGGTTTGACGGAAGATGAGGGGTTTTGTTTTTGTTTTTAATTTTCTATAAATTGAGTACAAGGGATTAGCATGTGTTAGTTCCTACTATGGCTCTCCTTTCTCTATTTTGAAATAAAGAAAGGGGAGATGCGGTAAGCCTATTAGCTTAAGATATATATATATATATATATATATATGCATTTTGATCGTTTGCTGCAGTCATCAAAAAAAAAAAATCATATCACATCGGATGTTTCGTCCGAAGTGAATTTTAACTTTTTTTTTTTTTGATGTTTCGTCCCATTATTTTGCACTTTGCAAAATAACCAGATGTTTCTTCCGGGATTTAAGGGTATGTGTTTATTTTTATTTTTTTTGTTTTCTAAAGATATGAAATAACGAATATACCCATCTTCTTATTCTATAAATTTTGTGAAGAGTTGAGCTCTACTCTTCAAACCCGAGGGCTCACTTCTTCAACAATTTGTCTTCTCAAAACTCTCTTCTTTCCAATCTATTTTCTTCTTCAATATTAGATTGTTATCCCAAAAAATCAAAAATCTATCGGGTTTTATCGATGTCTTCAAGGAGGGAGCCAATATATAGGCAAAATTTGTCAAATATAGCCGTTTGTATTTTGGAAAGAGCCGTTGTGTCTAAACCAATCATCGGATCAAGAAGTGAAGGGTAGGATGTGATGAAGGGTAAACTGGTCATATGCCGAATTTTTTTAAAATAAAGGGAATGATGTTTTGTCCCATGTGAAAATGGCTTGGACGAAACATCATGTTTCATCCAACCCCATTTTTTTTCCGTTTTTTTTAATTATTTTTTTCATCGGACGAAACATCATGATTTAAAATTTAATTAAATCACACATAATATGCATATTGCTATATCCAAAGCAAATTTTGCCTTTTTTACTGTAGCGAAAAAGACAAAAAATGAATAAATAGCTAACAAGTACAGCGACTTTTTAGGGGAAAAAATGCATAAAATACATATATGCACAACGACTGTGGAGCAAAATGGTTATTGGAAAACATCTAAATGTGCTTCTAACTCAAATAGTTTAAAGAGGTGCACAGGCACACAAGGGGAAAACATCTCCAAGAGTGAAGATACAACTCTCAGAATTTTATGTACGAATATTCCATGGTGTCCAATTGAAGACTACTTCAGAAAAACAACATGATTCAATTAAGATAAGTGATTAAGCATGATTAGTGACTAATCTGAGCAACAGTTTGAAGGAAAGACAATGATTGGCGGTTGGGATGAAAGAGAAGAAGCAATACCTGATAAGGAAGAAAATCTCAAAAATGAAGGTGATGAGGGAGAGAGCGATGGGGAGCGGCGGCGTAAGGGAAGGTCAATGGTGGATGCAGAACAATGACGCAGAGAGGATGTCTACGGTGCAGGAGAGGTCGACAACATGGATTCAGGATTTGGATTTTTGGGAGGATTTGGGAGTTGGACTTGGTCCACTTGGATAAGAGAGTGGGGAGGAGGAGTTGGACGATTTTAAATGGATTTGGATAAATTTACTTTTTACCCCTATCTATCCAAAAAAGTTTGGATTAATGACGTTTCTAAATTGCCGTAGAAATACAGTATTTAAAAATGTCGTCAGAGCTAAGAGTAAATTATAAAATTAGTTAAACACAATGTTTCTTCATAAATACTGTTGTTGATTACTTTTAACAGCATTAATGCTTAAATGTTGTAATAAATCTGCTGTAGAAAGCCTGATATGTTGTAGTGCACCACCACCGCCACTAGCTCTCTCCATTAAAATCAAACCAATTACCCCCCCCCCCCCCCCCCCCCCAAAATCCGACCAACCACCACCACCTACCTCACCTCTATTAAATCTCTTACCCCCTTCTTCTTCCTTAAATCCGAACAACAACCAATACCAACATCACCACCACCTCCACCTCCTCCTCCTCCTCCTTTCTCGAATCCGTAACCCCCCCATTCCATCAAATTAGGATATTTATTTTCTAATAATAATAATAATATTAATAATATTAATAAATAAATAAATAAGGGTATTTGGTCATTACAAAGTGAAACTGCGGTACTTGCTCGTACATTCTAAAAAACTGCTCAAAACATATGAAGTATGTCCGCCCAAAAAGCTAATTGCGGTAAGGTTAATTCCCCAAAAAAAACTCCAGTAGGGTTAACTGAAGTTTATCCTATTTTAAATACTTATATAGATATTTTATAAAATGGGACCCACTATTTCCTATTTAATAATAGTTAAAGGTACAAAACTCACTAATTTTCTCTACTAAAAGGGAGGAAATTGGTTTAGGGGGTTCTCACAATTTTTGTGGATCCCATTGTCATATCAGGGATCAAAATCAAATTTTATTTCATTTGGCTAATGATGTTGATTGTTTTTGGTGTGGAAGCAACATATGATGAGTTCTTATATTCAAGCGAAAAGTAGAGATCACAGCTATAGATCTGATCTGGATGAGAGGCTAGTATTTGAGTGGATTTGGTGGGTCTGATGGTGGTTGCGCTGGTTTTTGGCCGCCGAAAACCTGCAAAAAGTTTGAAACACATGAAATTTTTTCGGTGACAGGCCATCCGCCGATCATGTCAGTAACCAGAAAAGTGAGAGCTAGTGTTTAGTTGAAAAGTCTTGATTACCTGGTAACTGAGGAGGGGAGCATGTACTTATAGGTATGTGGAGAATCAGTTAGGGAAAGATTTCTAAACTGCCAAATCAAATCCTTTGGATTAAGGATGTAATTGGTTAATTATCCCCCTGATTTCAGGGGATTTAATCGCCAACCATAAATGACTAGTCAACCTTTTCCTGGCGGGCTGTCTTTTTTGAGATGGGCCTGCGAATGGCACATGTTTGGGCTGTGGACATGCAGCTAGTGTGATATTATTATATCACCCCTATGAATGTCGAGGTTTGTGAGGGGATCAAACGGCTCAGATTGACTGAGTTTTTTATCCATATCAGCTAAGGTCATCAATTTCGCCAAAACTCACTTTATCCAAATTCTAGTATCTAAACCGCCCTAAGGATATTTGTATCTTAGATGGGAAGGAAACTTTTCCAGCTAAAATAGTGTAGTAAAAGAAGTGCACTTAACAATATTTTTTTTAATGTGTAACATATGAAAATTAAACATGGTTTGAGGTTATTAACAAATTAAGTTGTTTTTTTTAGGGAAAAGGTGGATAGTGGCCACCCTGTTTCATTAATAAGAAATTAATGATACAAACCCAGAGAACTGGGCCAGACTACAACCTACAAACAGGAAATAAAACATACATGAAGCAATATGAACCGTACAAACAACAAATCCCTCCAACAACCCTTGAAGGTGGGCCGACAAACAAGCTCGGTCCAGCAAAATTGTATGTACGTCAGTTTAGCTTTGTACACTGCATCCACGGTACATGTACACCCACCAGAAACTAGTCTGGCAGGATTTTAATACCTGCCGATCCCTGCATACAAACGCGCCAACAGCTCCCACAGCCGCTACCAAAGAGATAGCCGTGAAGAGGATACCTTCACCTCTCTCACGATTGTGCTGTCTCAGGCGATTTCTCACCAAACAGTTATCTCGCTCACCCTACCAAACACCACGCTCCAGGAGAGAGTAGTGGAGAGGATACCTTTACCTCTCACACGCTCTTGCTCTCTCAGGTAATTTCTTACCACACAAACTCAACTCGACTCTTACTCCCAACAAGGGAAGTGACGACGCTATTACGAGACAGTGGTCTAAGTTGGAGGAAGCTCAACAGCCTGATAGTAGGCGCTGTCAAGACTACATCGGCGGCATCGTTGGACACCCTAAATAATTGTGCACACATCATGAGGGGACCCCATCTTCGGGCCCAAGTCCCACAATCGTGCAATACAACGTGCTACATGATCCCCACCTCCCACAACAAACACACTTGAACCTCAGATCCATGGCGTTCGCGACAATATGCGCGGGAGGATACTATGACGCGACATAGTCGCTCCACGACAGTTGAGACAATCATCCCGAAAGTAGAGACAAGTGAGCGCACACCACGGAGGGACCCCATCTTTGGGCCCAAGCTCCATAATCGTGTAAAACAACATAACTTGCTCATCATAGCGACTCGCAGATAGAGAAGCACACCCGGCTTCTTCACATGCAGTACCAACCCTCGCAAAAATCAAATCATAGCTGCAGATCGCGTTGACTGGCTCCGAGAGTGTGGACATGGTGGCAAGCGCGAAGAACATCTGAGCAAACATCTAGCAAAGCCAATCACCCCCAACCTAACCCAAACCCCAACCAACCCTAATCAACTCACCCCCTAACCTCCACCTCCAAAAACGACACAGATCTGGAAGCAACCCCAAAACGTCACAGAGCTCCTCGCCGTCGCAAGTTCGTCGGCACGCTGGTAGGACGACGACGACTGCAGAACGCGGTGCACGACGCGACGGCAGGACACGGCTAGACGCGACGTACGACGGCGACGGCAAGACGTGTCGCACGACGGGGATCCCAGGTCGCATGACGGCGACGGAGGTACGGAAGGAAAGGGGAAGGGGACGGAGGTGAGCGGGTTGCGAGCACAGTCGCGGCGGTAAAGGGGGTGGAGAGAGGCTGAACCGCTGCGGGAGAGGAGGTTAGGTGGGTGAAGGGCGAGGGATTCTGGGCGTCGATAGTCGACTGGGGAGGGGGCGGCGAGATCCCGGCCGCCACCCCCTCCAAACACTCTCTAGATCTAGGATTTTTGTTTTTTGGGTTTTTTTGGGGAGCTTCTCTCTCTAGAAAATCTAGAGAGAGAAATTCAAAGTTTTCCACAATGTATAAGATAGATCAGATTGATAACAAATTAAGTTGTTATCAAACAAAATAAAGAAGAAGAATAAGAAGAAGAAGAAGAAGATAAAGAAAGCTAGATATATGGAAATTAATAGAAGAAGAAGAAGATGATGATAAAGAAAGCTAGATATATGGAAATTAATAGCTAACTAGAAAGCTAGATACATGGAAATTAATAGCTAGTTAGCTAGCTAGCTAGTCTTTACCATGAGAATTTCTTTGATATGTTGATCATTAAATGAGCCACCCTTATTTGAATATCAAGCAAAGTACCAACAACGCCAATTTTATTGATCCGATCATCATGCTTCCTCCTCATCTGATCAAGTTGCTCTTCAATTACCACCTGAAACACCTTATCCATCTCCAGAAAGCACTTCTCTAATCTCCCTCTCATCCTTGTTACCGTGTCAACCCACCCCAACTTTGGAAAATAATCCTTAATAAAAAATGCTCCCACCATTGCTGTGATTTCATCCATAAGCATATGAAGTCTTTTATCACTTGGATATTTGCTATAGCATGATTTTCCAAGAGCAATTCTAAATGTGATATTGTTCGACATGAAGCGACACTCCTCCCTCAAGTTAATATGCGAGTTAGTAACTACTTGCAAAGTGATAGATCTTAGCATCACTTAAAAAAAAAACATCCTACCCTGGCGAAACTACCCCGGCGTTTGTTAGATGAAATGCCGGGATAGGTTATAGTTAAAAAACCCAATTTCTTATTTTCTATCATACTTCTCAATTTCCCCAATTTCTTATTTCCCTCTCTCTTCCACTCAACTACCACCGCTCACCCTCGCTGCCCCCATCCCCGCTCCCTCTCTCTTCAGCTCACTTCTCTCTCTCCTGCTCGCTCCCTCCCCCTTCGTCGCACCCTGGTCCCCCGTTGTCAAACTCAGATCTCAATCTCGATCGGTTCCATGGTGAGCAGATCTTGATCTTCTGTTGAGTTGTTTGGTTTTGAATCTAGGGGTTTGATTAGAGATCCTGACTTCTTAATTTGGAATTGAAATTGAATGGGATCTAGGGTTTATATTTACTAGTCAATCAAAATCTTAACAAGAGGATGAATGAAGAGTAATCGAATAGAAAGAGACAGACTGGATTCAATATTGAGAGAAAAAGAAAAGAATGATTCAGCCCCGTATCTTTGTGAGTAGTCGATTCTATCTTAGTATACATTTTTATTTAGTAGCATTTTATATACAACTTGCAACATATGTGCATTCTATCATATGGAAATTAACGGTTAAATCGGATGTTGTTTATTTGGTTATATGTGGAAATTGGATGCTGTCAAAAAATATGTATATATGTCAATGAAGAAAGAGAGATGTTACTTTACTTGGCATGCCGCATGCGTTATATAATAATTAATGAATGTCTATCTATCAAGAAAATAATTCTTTTGAGTGTATATTATATATAAAAGAGAAATAAGTGTCACACAAAGCTTAGTATCGCTCGTTAACGGGAAACCCTAAAGAGTGTGTGGAGGTACACCTCGAAGAGTGGGTTCATGTCCCCGAAATATAGATTATATGATAACTGCAGTATTTTGTATTTCACATGTTTGACAGAAGAAACATTATTGGTTTTATTATATGTAAACTTGTTCCGATATACTATTTAAGTATTGTCCAACTCACTGAGTGTATTAAGGTTCTAAGTTGTTCCTGTTAACACATGTTCAATCTTTCACAAACCATAAAACTATTAGATAGAACCATCAAACATGCAATCCAAACTCAACCATGTTGATCACTTTCAGTTACTAGTCAATCATATTGGTGACTCGCTCTGAACCCTTGAAAGAGAGAGAAAATGGGAGTGAAAGTAGAGAAAAAGAAGCAAACAAATTTCAAATTGATGCATATGATAATTCTAATCCCGAATGTGTTGTTTTAGAAATTATTGTTTTCATTGTAACAACTATACTAATTTTGTCTTGTCATTTGTGGTATTAGGACTTGTCATTTAACAATATCAATGTTGATATTCCATTTTCCATATCAAAGTTCAAGAAATTGGAAAACTTGTCAGTCTTTTATTCTTCATGATGGATGTACCAAAACAAATTATATATATATATATATATATATATATATATATTTGCGGCAACTCAAATTTGGATAATTGATTTTTCTGGATTTTAAAAAACAACAAGTTGATTGGACCGATTCGGTTGACTTCATCACAAATACCAAAGTATTTGTAAGTATTTTAGTTGGATTCTTTGGTAAGTTCACAAGTCATTGAAAACATCTTAACAATATTGATTCCTCATTCTAGGGACCTAGCTTATCTACTGGAATGAAAGTTCTGCAGTACCTGTGAGTATCTCATACTCTATCTAATGTCCCATATGGTTTTTAGCGTAGTTAATGTTGTTAAAAGATCCTAAATTCACTAGAATCCCTAATAACATTTAATGTTTTTTGGTTGTTGATTTATTTAGTGAAGCTCTTCTTTTGGTGTCTTGTCTACAGTTACCCGAAATTGAGTACGAGATTTAACAAGTCAATATTGCAGGAACATTGCAAACAACCACCTTGATGGGCTAATCCCGAAAAATTTAAGCTCCTGTGAAAATCTCAAAAATCTCAAAAGTCTGTTAGTACAATTTCTCTATCTAATATTCTTAATTATATATCGTAACCAGTGATCTCAATTTGGCGAGTGTTTCAATCAAGTGAAGAAATATTGTATATGACCTTGAATGTTTTACAGAGGCACCTGCATTGCTTGTGATTTTGATGCAATTGGAGAAAACCAACATGGGTTACTTGGAGGAATACATGTAGTCACCGGTGTTTGAAATGGAGCACGATGGCTGCTCGTGATTTCTATCTGACAAAGATGAGATACTAGAGAAGAGGCATTCCTAGTGGATCCGGCACCCGAGGCATAATATACTTTTTGCTGTGTATGGTATGCTATGCAACAGGGTAACCAAGGAAGGCAGGGCGGCAGGAGGGATAACTTTTCAGAAATCTAAGTAAGTTTCTTGCCGACAAAACCCCTGAGATTATGGCATTAATAATAGCTTCTTTGCTAATCCAAATTGATCTCTGGTATTTCACTACCCCCTTTATTTTTCAGTGATTAGTGATGATTTACCTACTACTACTTTAACATGGATGTTACGGATGAATATACTAGTCCTCATGTATAGGATCATACTTTCATTGACAAGGTCTGTTAGAGACAAAAGAAACCTGGTTTCTAGTGAAAGCCACTACAAACAAAATGGAAAGAGAACTAATACAATGAGAAGAGGGCACGACATTTCAAATTTAACAAGTCAATATAATTTACTGCACGTGCACATACAGACACATTTGTGCAGCATTTCAAATTTATTTATGTATGCTAACTTTGACATAAGGACGAATTAAATTGTAAATATATATGACTATAACACTTCTGTAATAAATATGACAGCTATGTAATAGTTAGTCCAAACTTTGTTATTGATGAATTGGCATGCCATTATATAAGGGAACTAAAATACCGAACAATTCGTAGAGATTAATTTTTTTTTTCTGATTTGTTTGTTTACTAATTCCTTAAACTAATGAATTGTTAGTTGACTGTTTCTTCTTTTCTTGAGGTGTTATAGTTTGCAGTCAGACCTCTTCATAGTCAGTTCTTAATTAGTTAATTCATAACCTCTTTTAATTGTTTGTCGTTGAAAGTATTTTGAGTTTTAGTTTTAAGTGAAGCTTGGGATGATTCAGAGAGAGAGAGGTGCTGGTGCAACTAAGAACAAGTAAAGCTTGAACAAGCTGGAAATGAAAACTATGGAAAACTATTGTATTTGAGAAGAGATAGCAATTCTTTATAAATAACAATTTTTGATATTCAATAAAAAGGAAATGTTTGTTCATTTAGATATTTTTTTCTTGCTCATTACAGTTACCCTCATACACACTCACCCAAACAAAATAAAAAAAATAAATAAATTAATAAAAATAAAAATAAATAAATAGCCTATCCCGGCATTTTAAAATGTTAGGATAGGTATTTATTGGTAAAAAATTTTAAAAAAGAAAATTCGCCTACCCCGGCGTTTGAAAACACTGGGGTAGTCATTTCTCATCCCAGGCAGGGGCAAATGTGGCGCTTGTGACGGCATTTCGCGAAGCACCCGTGCCATCAAAACCGGTGTTTAAAAACGCCAAGAAAGGGAAAAATAAGTGCTGGGGTTTTTGATGCAGTTTGTAGTGCATCCTCTCAGCCTCCTCTTATCAAACAAAATGATGCCACTTTCTTACTACTAAGAATTTGGAGTATGCAAATCTTTAGAGCTCCCTCCACTGTTCTCCATAAGGAGAAAACACAATATCACCGAAACCATAAGAGAGCTTTGTAAGTATGCGACAACCGATCACCACAAACAACCAAACAAATAGAGCACATAAAGCACATAAAGCACATAAGATTTATCCAGGTTCGGTGAACCTAATCCGGGAAAGAAATAACATAGATATCATTTAACTAGAGAAGTTACAAGAGTTACAATCACTCTCACCAAGAACCTATATATCCTCAAGTCTCACTAGAAGATTCTCTGTTGTTTACACTAGAGAACACTCTCAGATGAATTACTACTTCATATGGAGGCTATAACATTGTTATATAGAGATTAGAGAAACCTTAGGTTTGTATTCTTGATCTAACACCGTCCGATGTACGTTGAAGAGTGCCACAAGATAGGAGTCGTACGAACTAACTTGGAGAGAAAATTTGGGTTGAAAATGTTCCACCAGACCCAACCCAAAACTGCTACTGCGCTACTATCAATCCTACTGCTCTCAAGAGAAGTCGACTGTTCCTGAAGTCAAGCTCCAACTACTTGGTTGCAGTCGACTGTCAATCTTCCAGACAGCAACAACAACAACTTCCTCTGTCTCCATCTTTGCTTCGAACCTCTTCTCACTTTGCTCATTTCTCTTCACATAGAACCTAGTATGCAAGACATAAACCAGACAATCTCCACCTTAGATTGCATACTCATGCTTCCACAGTTGTATGATTAATTGTCTCTAGACTCTTCCCTTTCTCTTCTTGCAAACAACGTGATTCAATGACTTCTTCTGCTAATCGAGTTTCTCTCCACATGTTATTTCTCCAATCGTATGCCCCTTTAAGAAACACAAAGCCTAATAGGCATCAATACGGAAGCATCATCATCCGGACAAAATCTACCTACATCGAGGCATCCTCCACCTATCGACCATATTTGAACGTCATGATATCGCTTCATTGATTCTAGTGGGGGCGAACTAGATGATGCTTTAGGAATGTGGGGCATCAAAGCAGTTGTACAAGATTTTCTGTTCCCATAAAGCTCATAGAGGGTGTTGAATACCCCTCATTTCTTTATCACCTTACGACGACCTTCCCAAACTGATAGAACTCCACATCGAGCTGTGTACATGCATCCATGCGCTCCAGAGTTCCCAATGATACTAGATTCCGTTTCAACAACAAAATATGGATGACCTTCTATAATGTGAATCCCTTTCCATCTGACATCTCCAACATAACTGTTCCCTCACTCACTATGTCATAAATCTCACCAGTCCCGATCCTCACACAACTACATGTTGTAGATTTGAAAGTAGAAAACATCTTCCACTCGGAGCAAATATGAGAAGACCTATCCGAAGAGAAACTAGTGAGAATCCACAACTATGGAAGTTGAAATAAGAAGAAAGTCTAAGTTATCACCTGTTAAGTACATTAATAATGTTGACACCCTTCTGATTTAACAACTTGTGCCATTCCCTCTTGTAATGCACAATCCCTCTGCAGTTGTGACAACTGATCACACCCTTGTTGGGTTATATGTCTTGCATACACATGTTCGATGAAGAATATGATGAAGCGATGAGATGGATTCAAAGCAGGAAAATTGAAGAAGGAAAGGCAGCAACGAACAGAGAAGGGGACAGTCGACTGTCGCCCGCTCGAGTCTGGGAACACTAAGGTGCAGTCGACTGTCAATTTGGACAGTCGACCGCAAGTCACAGGAGGGCAGTTTGGGTATCTGGTCTAGGGGATTTGTGTGAAGCCCAACTTCATCTTCAAGATAGATTGTACGACTCTCAACGCATGATTATCTCTTCGGTATTCATCGAGTGGTTAATGTGTCAAGTATATCAAACTAGGTTATCTCTAGATCTCTATATAATCAATACAACGGTTCAAGGAGCGATATGATTCGATTGAGTCCTGAATAAAAGAATAGAGTAATTCATTTGAGAAGTGAAAGATTCTCCATTGTAAATATTAAGTAGTTCCGTTAGACTTGAGAGATGGTCATGGTGAGAATTGTAACATTCTTATATCTTCTCTAGAATTAAAATCCACTAGATGATCTTGAAGAGCAGCACCTTCCTTCATTAAGAAACGAAACCATTTTCATTTCCAGCACATTCGATCCAGTGATAACGATCCCGAGTAGTCAATTCTGATTCTCGCCCACAGACTCGTTGTGCTTTCCTCATCAATTAAGTTGCACTTAACTTCGTTTGCCAATGATAGCCAGATTAAACTCAAGGCTTTTAAAAAAATCTCATCATACTTTTACTGCTTCATGTCGGTTGGCTTCCCTTTATCTCATTCTAGAGCAAGATGCAAACTGTTGAACCAATACGTCTTGCATGTCTACCTTCTAGAGATTAAAGTTGATCTTATCATCGAACTACTTGATCTTCATGAAACTCTGATCTATAATCTCCTACAAGGAACTCAAGCAATTTCCAAATCACGAGATAAATTTCTTTTGAAAAATTATAGTGAAAGACAATGAGTTATGCGGCAACCAATCACATGAACAATTAAGTAAGTATACCACACCAAGCACATGAAAGCACACAAGATTTATCCATGTTCAGTGAACCTAATCTCGGGGAGAATAACCGAGATATTATCCAACTACAGAACACAATAGTTACAATCATTCTCACAAAAATCTGTCTATCTCTCAAGGCTCACTAGAAGATACTCTGCTATTTACAATCGAGAACACTCTCAGATGAAGTACTGATTCTCATGGAGGTCATTACATTGTTATATAAAGATCTAGAGAAATCCTGAAGAGAACGACACACGATAGGAGCTATACGATCTAACTTGGAGATTAAATTGGGCTCAAACAGATCTACCAGTCTTGACCCAAAACTGCTGCTGCTCCGCTGTTTGTCGACTGCTCCCAAAAGCAGTTGGCTATTTCTGAAGTCAAGCTCCAACCAGTTGGTTGCAGTCGACTGTCAATCTTTGAGACATCGGCAACAACAACCTCCTTCTCCATCACCGCTTCGAAGCTCTTCTCGCTTCGTTTCATTCTCTTCACATCGAACCTAGTATGCAAGACATAAATCCAACAAGCTTGTGTAGGGAACTGATGTAAGGTCTACTACAACATTTGGCATGATGGGTTTTCAAGAACTCTTCATCAATGTTGCCCAAGAGATGACAATGTAAGGTTGATTGTTGAATTTTTGGTACATCAGAGGTATGTATCTTGCCCATATTTTTGGGAGAGTTTGTAAAGAAAGTGATGCGGAAGATTGCTCACTTGATGGAGGTTTCCTATGAAAGGCAGCTGAGCAGTACCAGGAGGGAGGTTATATTTCTTATCATTAATATTGTTTCTTCTTGAAAGGAGAAGGAAAGACTGAAAACCATGATGACTAAAACTAAAAGTTTTTTATTTTTGTTTTGTTCTTCTGTATTGTGGTGGCAACTGGTGATGCATTTGAGGGGTGTGTATGTACTATTTGTGGGTGAGGGAAAACTTATTCTAAGCGCCTCTTCTGACCTTGATTTCTTGATGCATACTGTCTTTAATTTGTTCCATTTTTCTAAATAAAAGATTACATAGTAGCTTGGCCTCAAACCCGATGCCTCCTTTTACTTATCCCAAACTATTCACCATCTGGGGTATGAGGTATAACTCAGTATAACTTTTATACTCTTATACATAACATACATGTTAGAATCTTGTAGAGAAATTGTTCAAACACACTATTTCCCATTATATATACATAGTATATCTAAAAATGTGCAACAAGATCGATCAGTTTAATTAAATCCGGTTTTCTACAAACTACCCAATCTAACTCTATTATCATCATATCATAATAAAATAGTAAAGATAGAGATTATCTAACATTCTAGAACTTCAACTCTCTTTTGCCTGAAAACTTATCAACTGATTAAAATAATGTCATCTATAGTTTAATATACTAACTAGTCCAGCTTTACTATATTTTGAGAGTAAACAAAATGTTGTGTGTGAGCCATAGGCTGTTAATGAACTTGCTTAATTAGGACTAATCGAGATAATTTGTATATATCAGTTCACAGTACTGTACTTAATTAAGACCAGCTAATTAATTTAGCTTCCCTCACAATTAATTAATAATTTGAATTAAAGCCATCCCAATACCACATATGTACGCTATACATCACTATGATCACTGATCCCTTGGTCAAGAAGCTCTACGAAGTTAGCCTCTTAGAACAAGCATGGCATATGCCATTACCACTTTATAACGACACTTCTGCGCAAACTTTTTTGATACTTTGGCACCAATTAAGAGACCGTTAATGTTGCATGCGTTGATATGCAGTAGTAAGATTTGAAATTTTCTTTATGATTCATGTAGGAAATTAACAATAAACCAAGGAGAGAAAAAAAGTAAATGAATTAGTATTGTAACTCATTAATTAGATGTGCATGTGCGCTAACACAGACAATACCATGTCAATCGGTCATGAAGTTTCTTTAAAAAAAATCTTCCCAATAGCAGGCAGGATGTTGCAACTCTGGTTTTTGGGTAAGAAATACAAAAAACAAACAAAAGATGAGAGCACTCACCTGTTCCCCCTCCACTTTCCTCCTTGCCGATGTCCCTCACCACAACCTCCATCACTCTCCCTAATCCATCGCATCTCTCTTCCCCCTCATCCCCTCTCTTCACCAACCAACACCCCTAGGTCTTCCCCTCTCTTCCTGCTACTTGTCTATCTCCCCCCGCCTCTTCTCCTTCTACCTCCTGCTGCTGTGATGGATATTTTTGAATTGGAAATGTTGGTCTGTGGGCCCGATGACCATCGCCTTTGCACCCTCCCGTGCTCTGCACTCTGGATGGGAGTCAGCGACAACGGTACCCATCCTCGACGAAGGGCAAAAGAGAACTCAGAATGCCGCATGTGCATGATCACCGTAGTGATCGGTGGCAATCTGGCTATAACAGCCATCATCATCATTCCCTTTCACCTCAGCGCCGAGGACGGACCCTATGAGAGGGTCCTCCTACAGGCCAGCACTGACATAAGAAGAGCCCCCGATCGGACCGTCGGAGGTCACCAACTCCACCCAAAGTGTATAGATCACCGATAATGGCTTGTGCAAATACACAGATACAGAGGAAGGGACCAACACCTTCACCACAAACATCAATGTTTCAAATACATTTCTCACCACCGTTCCTCCAACTTCGACCCCCCTCTTCCTAAGTAACCTACCCATAGTCACAAGACCATCAACCAAGCTCCCTTTCCCTGACCCCCTGTTCATCCCCCTGCCTATCAACCCCAACCTCAACCTCAACTTCAACCCCAACCTTAACACTCCAACTCCTTTCAAATTCTATCGAAACCCCATCCATCATCTCCCAACCAAATTCCCCCTTTTCACTCCCACCATCCTGCGATCCCCAATTCCCCTCCAAAATCTGTACAGACCCCCCCCCCCCCCCCCCCCCCCCCCCGCACACACACAACTCTGAACTCCATACTGAGATTGCCAGGGCTCCAAAGTGGAGTTCGGTGAGAGAGTTCGGAGTCTCGGGTGGGGAATTGTAGAATGTTGAGAAAAATGAGCCTTGGTCATGGTTGTGAGCAAAAATTCCAAAAAGAAATATGTAGATGTATCAGTTAACAACAACAAGAGATCAAGGAAGAACCGTAAAGGCAAACTCAAACCAATCCCATGTTTTAATTCCAGTGATTCAGGTTATATATTAGTTGATTATATGAAGGTTGTTCGCTATCTGAAATGCTTGAAATGAGGACACATATATATGTGCACTAATATTGTTGAGAACCTTGAAGTGGCTAATTGGGAAGTTAAAAGGGGGAGATCATCGGATAATCTGATCCATATCAGGTTGGAAAGTTGCCTAGCCAGCAACAATAAGGACGAACAATGGCTTAGAGCCGGGTGTGCTACTGCTAGGGTTAAGAATGGCCGACCGTCGGAGAACCAATTCCTTGAAGAACTTAACAAACGGTGGCCAAAGAGGGGTCACCGAGATTGTGTTATCAAAAAAATGTCACCTTCAGTTCCTGGTATTGTTCGCCTCCCCTGAGAAGATGACAGAGGTGTCGATGATGAGACTTCTGGACTTGGGTTTTTCACAATGGAATTCATGCGGTGGACTCCAAGTTTCAGTGCTGAGCTGCCTAAGGGGGATGCATTTTGTATTTGGATACACAACGTCCCCCTTCACTGCTAGAAAAGTGAAGCATCGAAGGAGTTAATCTCTAATTTTGGGACATTTGTTGACATCAATCCCAAATCTATCAGGAAATTGGAGTTAATTTCTGATAGAGTCCAAATTCGAAGCTCTGACATAGGAAGGATGCCAAGATTTGCCAAGTTCTTCACTTACGAGGACACGTACATCATCCGCTTAGTGCTCGAAGCTAAGGTGGAAACAGAGATGTCTCGTGGGTGAGCAAACCATAACTCAGCTAGCTCTCCAAACAATCAAGCCTCATCTGTTAAATGGGTCTTAGAATCTACGATTGGTGGGGCTCACGAGATCAAACGAGCTCATAGAGAGATGATTCGTGAAGCAAAAGAGTTTGAGAACCGTTGGAGATCGCCGGTGAAGACTACCCCCCATTTTATTTTGGAGGGCCAAGATCTCAAAACCAGATTCTCATCCAAGGGCTCAGATGGATTTGCAAAGGCGAGTCTAATGCAGAAGGCTTTGGATCAGAAACTGCCAGATCTGGGATCATCATTAATTAGTTTTCAAAATAGTCTTTTTTTAGCTTATGGAAGAAGCTGAAAGCTTTCGAGCAAAAGCAAGAGGGGTTGAGGTTGTTTTTGTAAACAACCCATGGAAAAGCTTGGTCCAAGCTGAAAAAGAGAAAGTGGGTCTGTTGGAGCTCAGAGAAGAAGTCCAGGCTTTTGAGCTCAGAGGAAGTGGTTTGGAAAAGGAAAAAGGAGACATGCAAAGTAGGAGGAGCGGAAAAAAGAAGAAGGCCGTAGAAGATGAAGGAAAGGAGATAAGCAATTTACCCTTTTCCCCTTTATCCCCTCGATTCCCTCACCCGAAACACGTGGCCCCTCTGTCTCTTCGTTTCCCTTGCCCAAGCCACGTGGCACTGCGCATGTGGTGCCATTTGTCCTAGATCATGTGCGCTCCTCGATCACTTTATCGTATTCTTTCATGCCTATTCCTAACCCTATTACGTGCGAAGCACGTGCTTCAGCTCTAGACTTGGAGATTGGGATTGGGCCCATATGACGGGGAACAGTTCAAGTTTTGGGCCTAATGTTCATGAAAAGTGTTTTACTGTTGTGCCTTCTCTTATGGAGCAGAGCTGTAGTAGTGTTTTCGCCAATGGGCCCAATATGGGGTCCAGTGTGGAATCCATTTACATTGATGGGGACAAGGGGGCGTGTCTTAAATGATTTGGATTTTGAAGAGGAGATGGTCATAGATACTCAACATGTTTTGGCTAGGGAACGAGCTTTGGTTCCCTCCATGTCTTCGGAGATGGTTCCATCCACTTTCCTTGATTCTCAGCCCAGCCTTGAGGGGCAGCGACAAGCAAAGGGGTTCAAGATTCTGTCAGTGCACAAGAGGACCCATACGGAGTCTTTGAATGATCTCTTGGAGATCGCATCATCTAAAGTGTATATGACCTACGGTATAAGACCGTCGATAGAGATACGTGTAACTGGTTAACATCTATTTTTAATTATATGTCAGATAATGATGTTTTTTGTCTACCCAAAATCTGTGATCTTGAGGTGGGTGATACAGACTGTAAGGCTTTACTTCTCAACAAGATTAGGGGGTGGTGGGAGCTGGATAGGGTAGCCCAGGTGGCTCACTTACACCCCCCCCCCCCCCCCCCCCCCGCGCCCTCCTCCCTAAGTCTGTAATGATAATGCTGATGTGGAATGTTAGGAGCTTATGGGGCGAGGCAAATGAGAGATGGTTAGGGATGTTATTTTTACATCCAAAGCAGACATTGTGGCTCTGCAGGAGACCAGGATTTCACATGTCTCCAGATTTAGGAGAATCGGTGGGAATAGGATCACTAATTGAAAAATTCAGCCGTCCGTCGAGGCATCTCGAGGTATTGCTATGGGCTTTAATAGCAATATATTCTCGTGCCTTGAAGAATTTCGAGGGGATTTCTCTCTATCACTACGGCTACAACGCCGAAGTGATAATTGGACCCAAGTTGTGATGGTAGTCTACGACCCTAATCAATCTCCTTCCAGAACCTCGTTCTGGGGAAAACTCCACTCAATCCAAAGGCATGGGCATGAGCCGTGGGTGGTTAGGGGTGACTATAATATCACAAGGTTTTCTTTTGAGTATCATGGCAGGGGTTCTAGTGATGTGGATAGGGAAGAATTCAACAGGGTAATCACGAATCTGGAACTTATTGACATCCTTATTTCAGATAGGCTTTTCACTTGGTCCAATATGCAAGTTAATTCTTATCTCGTTGGACTGAGAGGCAAAATTCCTGCTTGCATATGCCAAATCCTTGCCTAAGCGAAAATCTAACCATGTACCCATTGTCCTTTCATTGGGTGAACGCAACTCTTGGAGTTAGCCTAGGTTTGAGAAAGCCTGACTTGAAATTCAGGGTTTTCACCACATGGTCATGAAGACTTGGGCTCTCCAAACATGGGATACTGAAACTACTGCAGTTTGGAGTGAAAAAATCCATAGGTTACGGTCCAAGCTCAGAAAATGGAATCGTACCAGGTTTTCGCAATCCGGCGTGCAAAATATATTCTGGAGGACATTGGGGAACTGGAAAGACTGGAAGAGACTAGAGACCTCACACAAGATGAGCATAACCGTCTGTTAAAGCTACGGGAGGACATTGGTCAACTATATAAGCTTGAATAGATCAAATGACTACAAAGATCCAGAATTTCGTAGCTCACAGAAGGAGACGCGAACACGGCTTTTTTCCCCCGTACTGTTCCCCTCAATCCAGATGGAATCGGGTGTGGTACAAGAGGATCAGCAAATCAAACAGGCTTTACGATCACATTTAAAAACCTTTTTAGTCTGAAGACGTGTTTCCAGAACGAACAATATACTGGTGGAGAAGGGGGAGTTAGCAAAGTTAGGCATTAGGGCTCCCCTAAATGCAGCATTCTCGCAAGACAGGCCCACTAGTGCAGATAACGCTCTGTTGGCAGTGGAATTGCCGTTCACGGTGGAGGAGGTCAAAGAGATGATCTCACAAATGAGAAGTGATAAAGCTTTAGGCCCAGACAGATTCCCTATCCTTTTCTATCAGACGTTCTGGGAAGAAATTTACGTCCATGTCATGGTAGTCATGTCTGAATTCTTTGATCACAGACTTAAACTCGATAGGCTTAACTCGGCAGAGGTGGTTTTGATCCCTAAAATGGATAACTCCCATGGGGCAGGGGACTATCGACCCATCAGTCTTTTTAATTGTTTGGTCAAAATTATCACCAAGATCCTTGCGAACAGACTGGAAAAGGTGATGGATGGTTTGATCGGTCGCGAGTATTCCAGATTTATAAACGGCAGATCTATTCTTGATTGTGTAGCTACGACTGAAGAAGTTATTCATCATTGCCATGTATCTAATAGCAGGAGCTATTTGCTAAAGCTCGGCTTTGAAAAAGCTTGACTCTATAGACTGGGATTGCCTGTTGGAGGCACTCAAGGGTAGAGGCTTCAAGGATATATGGATCAGATGGGTGTGCCACTATCTGACCACGAGTAGGATGTTTGTCATGGTTAATGGGCCTCCATTCTCTTGTAGAAGAGGTCTGAGATAAGAGACCCCCTTTCTCTTTTTTTATTCACTATTGTGGCAGATGTCCTTAAATTCATGACTGATAACTACAGACTATCAGGGTGGATCGCCCCGGTGGCTTATGGCAGTAACCGACTGGGCTGCACAATTCTCCAATATGCTGACGTCGCCTTTCTCTTTGGTAACAGAGACTTGGGGGAAACTATTGCCTTCAAAGGAGCTCTGTACTGTTTTGAGGCATGGTCTGGCATGCGAGTGAACTTTCATAAGAGTGCCCTTATCCCCATTGTCTTGACCGATGAGGAGGCACAAGTGCATGCATACATACTGAACTGCCATCTCGATCGGTTCCCATTCAAATACCTGGGTTTGCCTATTCGTCCAGGTAGATTAAACAAGTCGGATTGGTTGCTGATCATCGACAAAGTTGAATCCAAATTGTCCGACTGGAAAGGCAAATCTCTCTCTTTTGGAGGAGAGTCACTTTCAACAACTCGGTCTTATCCAATCTCCTAACTTACTACATGTCCTTCTTTGAATTGCTAAAGTGGGTGATCCATAAGATTGATTGCTTTCAGAAGAGATTCCTCTAGAGAGGAGCTGACGATGACGCGCCGCGGGGTGGGGAGGGGGGGGGGAAGCGGGGTGTATCGTCTTATCAGATGAGAGAAAGTCTGTTTGAAGTAGATTCATGGCAGGTTAGGTGTTATTGACCCAAGAGATATGAATTTGGCCCTCATTGGTAAATGGTGGTGGAAAGATTATCATCCGAATGAGAAATATTGGCAGGACTTCGTCCAATCTTATTTTCAAGGAAAGGGTTTGTTAGGTTTCGAATTCAATCACAGATTAAATACACAGCGGAAAAATTACAAAATATTGAAACCTAGCCATGAATCCTTACAAAAAACATAAATCATTCTTAGGAGTTATACCTTTAAGATGGATCTGCTGTCTCCACAATATGTCGATTACAACACTGCAATATTGCGGTGCCTCTACAGTATCCACGTGAACAGAACGGAACGGAAAACGACTATCCCTCAGACCGCGGTGCTAGCTGCAGGAAGGGGATGTTCCTCCTCACGATCTCTCTCTCACACTTTCTGTAACCCTCGCTTCTGTTTATACGGATTTTTATTTTTATTTGACCTTATTCTATTTTGGATCGTTGTATTTTTTTCTTCTTCAATTTTGTATTTCAGTTGCTTCATTAATCCTGCTATTTTATTTTTACCTTGAGTTGTCCTCTTTCAAGCTCAGTTAACTATTTAATCATTAATTATCCAATTATTATTTAAAACCCAGTTCAAGCCCACTAGATTAGCCCAAGCCCATTTGAATTGATTTAATCCATTAACCCAAACCCGTTAACCCAACTTCTTTCTCAACAGGCAGAACCTACTTCCCGTTCATTTCTCAACTCACCCCCACGTTCAACTCCTGAACTATCCCACTCCTTGTGTAGTTGCCCCTCTTTCTCCACTAAATCCCCATTTAATGAACTCTTCTATTAAATCCTCATCAATTAATTACTCTCTTATCTCAACTCTTCACCTTCCCCCTCTGGTTTCCCTGCTCACCGCCCACCCTTCTCCTTCCCCATCTGTCCCGAAACCCATCCTCGCCATCTCCATCACCTCGAGCTCCATTGCCACTGCCTGAATCCTCGCATCTCGTGCTCGTGCAGTTCCATCACCGCCCTCGCAACCGCCTCTCACAACTAGCCCTTGCACCCAACACCGATCGCCAACAACCATACTTGCTGCATCTTCTCCACAGTTGCCTTGTTTCCCTGCCACCCTGCACCTGAAAGCCATCACCTTTGCCACCGTCGCTACCCTGAGCTCCGCCGTCGACCACCATTCCCGACCACCAGTGCCTCGCCACCATAGCACCACCGTGCCGTCCCCCGCTCGCTGTCGCCTGCTCCCGCCACCGAGCCCAAGCCTGATCACTCGAGCCCTCTGTTTTATTTACCGAGCCTCTGTTCTTGGTTGATCATTCCCAGTAACAAGATGCTCATAATCAAGTTCATTTAATCATGATCATCATCAAGTCCTTAATCAAGATCTGCCATCCAATCATCGTTTGATCATCATATCAAGATTAGCACCCGATCGATTCATCATCATCAAATCAACATCAAGATCAGCGTTGTTCATCACGACTGATCAATCGTGATCATCATGATTGTTTGCTCACCGCCATTGCCGCTGGGATTCTTATCCCGTTATTCATTATTTTCGCATTCGGAACCGCAATCAGGTAAGTAATTCCTCTTGTACAATTTGTTTTTCCATACAAGCACTCTCGAAATACCGCATTTAGTTCGTTATTAAATTCTCTCGTTTGGATCTGAACCCGTCAATATGTTTGTCTTGCTTGAACTATTGTAAATCCTATATGCATGCATGACATGACACATGACAAAACAGCACTATATACACATATGAACCATTAGAATTGATCGTAAAATTTTGTTGTATGTGATTGTGTTGAAATATTGAAACTTGATGTTGTACCCATGATAGTAATTCTCCCCACTTTGATAATGTTAAAATCATGCTTGGATTACTGATGTGATGATTCGCTTATTTCTAATTATAATTTTTTATAATTGTTTGAACCAAGGTCAAGTTATTCTGAACATTTTAGCCCTAAAATACTATTGTTCTGATATGATTTTACAAATTCGACCTAGTAGATGACTTTAAAATCTGGAACCTTGTATACAGAAATTTTAGCCATGTGTGTCTAGTTTTCAGAACCCTTGACGGATCATAATTCCGATATATATTGTGCAAGTTATCACACTTTTAATGTTGCTAGGTTTTTAATTCTAGAATATCGATTAAGAGTATATCGACTTGATTTGTTAATTGAAAATGTTAGATACCAGTATAATTATGGCCTGATAAATTCTAGTATATGAACTAACATTGTTAGGGATTAAATTATGATTTTTATAAGATTTTTTTTATAGTAGTTTTATGACTGTTTTATAACTACAAGAATCTGAAGTTAAATTCTGGCAGAACATGAAATCTGTAAAGAATAGGAATTTGAACCTAGTTACTGTGATTTTATATATCGTGTGTATGTGCGCTGGAACCGGTAAGGAGTCTAGTTTCTAGAATTTCTGATGGATCCAGATTTGCTTCTCTGTAGCTGCAGGAATTTCAGTTTTGGTGCAGCAATGTTTTGTTGTCCAGAATTGGTATTTTGCTATGTTTAAATATTTGTATATTGTTTCTTGTATTTTGCGATCCAGAACATGTTTCTTACATCATATAAGCTCTTGATACATCATTGTCCTATCCCTATTTTGTTCTCGTTACCTCCTGATCATGTTTATTTTCTAATAAAAAGTAACAAGTTGGGATATAAGGATAGGACTTAGTAGTAGACAATATAGGAGAGTGTACTCGGAAGGGTGTTTTTGTTTTCCATAATAGTGGCACCTCATTTGGTTACATGATATTTTTTGGTTATACGATATGATTTGGTTATTTATATGATTTGGTTAAATTATATGATTTGGTTACATGATATGGTTCACCACTGCAAGAGCCGAGTACATGAACCTATAGAGTTTGCCACTAGAGTCTAACGTAACATGTTTGTATGCACTTGACCTGTGGTATGGGACACAGGATCGCGTGCATTAGTTAGGATGGATTAAATGAATAGACTTAAATTGACTCCGAGCATATGCATAATCTTGTCTACCAGTTTTTCGATTTCGTTACAAGTTACATGACATGGTTACATAATTTTGTTTTACAAGTCACGTGATTTTGATTCACAAGTTGCATGACCCCGTTACCGTTACATGTTTTTCAGTTACATGTTATTTTTCCGTTCATATGTTTACAGTTATTTGCATTATACTTGATTTCATTTTGTTTCATGTTCTTTGATCCTTATCTTTGTTCCCGTATATTTCTTGGTTCTTCTTCCTTATATTTATTCCTGTTCCTTTTGCTTGTACAACTTGCGGCCCGTAATTTGCATTAACGGACGTCTTTTTGTTTCTCCTTTTGTGATAATATACTTGCAGGTCTGGAAGGAGAGTTATCCGAAGGTGTTGCTGATCAAGTGTTTTAGTCTTGTTTAATTATCATGTTTTATTAGTTCATGTTTTATTCATGCTACTCTTTATTGTATTCCGGGCGTGTTTGACGCGTAACTATGTTTCTTTCCAGTTGCTGGTTATGAACAATTTCTTAGTTTATTATTACCCTGTCTGTGATTATACATACTTGCGTGATTGTTATTGTATTGTTGTTGAGTTATGTATACAGCTTATGGATAATGTGTTTGCATCATTCACTGGACCTCGATTATGTGCCGTATTCTTGTATACTGGGAAGCGAGGCGTGACATTCTGTGACGGCTAGGATTTTGCACGTGTCTTTTACATAGATACATATCATATATATAGGTGTAGAAATCAACCCTAAGAGAATAATGAGGCTGTTGGGCTCACAATCTGACCTGGGTTAGATTCGTGTGTGGGCCTTTGAAATTTAGTCGGTCCATTTATCTAATTAAACGTCCAAGCAATATCAGGAGTCCAATTCTTACTTGGATCCCTAATTAAATTCATCTTATGAATTTAGATCTCAATTTCGATCCATTCTAAGTGTGTGACTCTATAGGTTCCATTATGTTGACAGTAATACTAAAGTCATATTCTAGTATTATAAATAGTGAGCGATATCTAGCAATACATCACTGCTACTCAAGTAACGGAAATATCAGTGATTTGACATAATCGATCAGTGAACAATGTTACTATGTAGTCTAGTCCATTTGTCCAATTAACTTAATTGATCACAAGACATAAGTGTGTCATCTTTGTATAGTTCAAACTTTTTTTTCTTGATGTCTAAGTAGACTTACTAAAACAAATGAGATCAATATCTTATATTGACTCATTTGAGCACGACCATTCATTTTGCAGTCTCACTCAATCAATGGGCCCGTAGATATCGCTCCTATTATGTAAGAGGAACAAATCCTATCTAAGTTACTGACATCCCTCCGCATGATATGTAGTATATCCAATAGTCGACTTTATAATCATCTTATTATAGACAGCGTTTGACGGCGTTAAAACATATAACTTCTCATGTAGGAAACCGTAATGACTTCAAGTCAAAGGACTACGTACACCATGGTCACTGTGAGAACCGCTTATGACACTCAAGTAACGATGCATGCAGCGTTCTCATAGTGGGTCACTCCAGTATATTTTACTCTAATATGTATCCATGTGAAGATTTGATATCTCATATCCATGACCTGTGAGAATGGTCATCAGTCTACGCAAACACTTGTCTTTATGCATTATCGTTGTCCTAATTCACAATAATAAATGATTAGGGACATTTAAGAATAATGTTCTGATTTCAGCCAATAGGATCTCACAATCAAGTCATGCTCTTGATATCCCATGGCACTGAACTTACTATTCTAAGGACTTCATTATGTTCATTTAAGTCACTATAAATAACCCAATAAATGAAATGTCTAAATATGAAATAAATGTCATGATACAATGTAAACTAGTAATATTGATACACAACTGGCCTCTAGGGCATACATCAACAGGGTTCATGCCATAGGGGCTTCAGGATTGGTCGGTCCCAGTGTTTCCTGGTCTTAGAGAAGCGTCTCAAAAGCCCATGTTACTTTCAATTATGGGGTTGCTTCCTTTATTGGTAATGGCATGACGACTAGAATCTGGTGAGATAAATGGTGTGGAACTCATGTCTTATGCGACCTATTCCCGGACATCTATGAGATTGCTACTCAACTTTATATTTGTGTGGCCAAGATATGGAAACGAGGTTCGTGGAGACCCTCTTTCAGACACTACCTGAAGAATGAATCTCAATTGCGCATAGTAACGTTGCAAGAGTTCATCGAGCAATCGGGTGTGAGGTGTTCACAAGGCCCGGATCAGAAAGCTTGGAGTTTGGAAAAGTCTGGATCCTTCACGGTTCGCTCTTTCTATAGTTACATCCACTTTAGGGGTTGTCGACTGAGTTGGTCGTTGATCAGAGTCTTCTTATGGTTAGTGCTTAACGATGCTATTTTAACTAGAGAAAATCTAGTGAACATCAACCGTAAATTGATACCAACTGTGGTTTTTGCAGTGCTGCCCTGGAGATGAGAAATCATATTTTTCTTGAATGTCACAGGTGCAGATCGGTACTGAGTGAAGTAACCTGTGCACTAGGTACTACGATGTACCCCTATCTTATGAGGAGTTGTGAGTTGGCCCCAAATTTATATCTGAAAGAAAAGGAATGAAAGAAGTCTGGTATATCGCCATCACCGCAACAACCTAGCTTTTATGCTAGACATAAATAACTTTTACTTACGCGGGACTTATAATAGTATTTCTGGTAATTTTACTCATATTATGTATCTTATTTCTTTTTGGATTACAGCTGTGGTGTTTGGTCCTAGGGGTAGGATCGCTAGAACATTCAAGGTGGAGGAGTACTACGATGAGGAGGTCGAGTTTGGCCCTACTATTGACTGATTAGAGCACGAACTACCCACCCTCCAGGGTTGTGTTGGAGGGACCCCCGTTCTTGTTTTCTTTTCAGTACTAATTTTGTTGCTATTATGTTGATTCTGTTGTTAGATTGGTCTCACCGTCCATGGGTTTTGCTGGAGGTTTTATATTTTATTTTCTACTTGATAGTTCTTGTACTTGAGCCTAGTACTCTAGTTTTATTTTGCTAAACTCTCATTAATGAAACATAGTGGCTATACTCCACATTTTCCCCCAAAAAAATGTCAATCATGTTGGTGTAGCGATTCCTTTTTTTGAGTGAAAGTCAAACATGATTTGAAACTTGAATAAAACATGATTTGCATTAGGGAGCTATGGAGAGTACTACCTATCGAGATGATGGAAGATTACACATTGTTTTGCTTACTTGCAAAATGTGATCTTAACCACACACTGTCTTACCTCAGATACATATTATATGAAAATTGTATAGTATAAGTGGGATTCGAACTCCCAACTTATTGCTGACCAAAGCTTACCAGTTAGAAAAAATATCCTTATCCTTTGATTTAAAAATTTGAAATAAAAGAAAATCCAAATAAATAAAGGACTACTAATTAATTAGCTGAATAAGGACCGGTAAGTAAATACCATATTTTTGACAACTAAGTGCATCCACACTTGTTTTCTATTTTGCCAAATTTGTCGTATTATGAGAAAGTGAGCGTTGCACTCAACAGTGGCTTCACATATTTTAGAAACGGATTTGGCAATTTCCAAAAAGGGACACAACATCATGTTTCGTCCCCTATATTTCGTTCAAGGGATTTTCAAATGTTTTTTAATCGATCAAACGGTACATCATGTACCTTCCAAAGAAATTTAAATTAAAAAAAAAAATATTGGACCAACATGTTGTCCTGTCCGATGCAATTTTTTGCTTGGACGAGACAACATGTCTCGTCCTATGCCAAATCAGTAGTTATGTCTAATTTCATATTGATTCTCATATTTAATGTCTAATCTCACAACTAATTATATGTCTAATTTAATCAATTTAGCTAATGTAATCACTAATCCTTAATCTTATCATCTTAAATTAAACATTAATTTAATCATTTTTTGCTATATTTTAGCAAACGACAAGTGCAAAGAAACTCACATTTTGCCATTTTGTCAAATTTGACAAAAAACGAGTGTGGATGCTCTAATGTGTCAATCCCTCATTTGTGACGGACTGATAGCTAAATCACATTTGAAAATGAGGGATTGACACATTAGAGCATCCACGGTCGTTTTTGCCAAATTTGACAAAATGGCAAAATGTGAGTTTCTTTGCCCTTGTCGTTTGTTAAAATATGTAAAAAAAAGGGAAAAAAACATTTTGTCAAATTTAGCAAAAAAAAGTGTGGATGCTCTAATGTGTCGATCCCTCATTTGTGATGGAATAATAGCTAAATCACATTTTAAAATATCCAATAATATAGTTAAAGCCCCGAACACGAGCAGAGGCTGCACCGCAGGTTGAGGTGGGAGAGGATCACGATTGGAGCGAGTGGTCGCCATGAATAATCACAAGAGATAGGAAGAAAAAGAAGGAAGCTAAAATTAAATTAAATATAAATTCAATATCATCATCATCAAAAAACAGAGGATTACAACCTACCCTTATAGGCGCAGCTCTCCTCCTAACCTGCTATAACGAATTGGGGGCTGACACGTATTACGTGCAGCTCCCGTATTACATTAACCGACTTCTCCCCTAACTATAACTACCTGCACTGTAGCTGGTCCCACAGCCTATAAACCCACCAATCCCTGCACTACACGCAAGCACGTGCATACCCAGGAGAGCGGGATGAGGGATTTATTTGCAAATGATCCCTAGTTTTTGTAGAAACAACCCTATAAGAACTTTATTCGCTGAAGGACTGATATGCAAGGTCTAGGGACTGATACACAACAATTCTTCACTGAGCTACTCTTCACAGATTCAGTCGAGAGACCTATATCATTCCTCCCATCTTAAAGAGGAGCTTCCATGGTTCTTTGGAAACTAGGGAAGCGATTATATATATCCCAAAAGTCCTCCCAAATCGCTTCTTCTTCTCCCTTTTTTTCTCATTGAACCAACACCTCAGAGACTGCCAACCCTCTCTTCGCAACCATCCTCCTGCTTAGGATCTTTGCAGGTTCCAGAGAGTCATCATGAAAATAAATGGGTTGAGTCATCTGCAACTTGCCTGGGTTCCCCAAGTGTTTCATCAACTATGATATATGGAACACATCATGTATTTTCGCAGTGAGGGGTAGCTGGAGCCTATATGCCACTTCCCTAATCCTCTCTGTTATTGCATAGGGACCATAGTAAAGATGCGATAACTTATGTACTCTTTTCCCCTCAAAGGAAGTCTGCCGATATGGATGAAGCTTAAGGAAGACCATGCCTCCAACTTCGAAGGTCTTATCCCTCCTGTGCATGTCAGATCTTTTCATTCTTCCGTGAGCCTTTGTAAGGTTATCTTTAAGGATCTGTAGGGTGAGATCTCTTTCTAACAGACAATCCTTCTCCTCTTGCGACTTTGCAGTATGGGGAATGTAAGCTAGAAGGGTTGGATGTAGCTTGCCATAGAGCACCTGATAAAGGACATTTTCGTAGCACTATGAACATTAGTATTATGCCAGTACTCCGCCCAAGGCAGCATACTGTTGTGCAATCCAGCTATCTAAATAAATAGATAAACTAGACACAAATTAAAACCTCGCAAGTGTACGAATCGTTTATAGAAGCGTAGTGAAAAGCAAGGGTCGATCCCACAGAGATTGTAGTACTTAACTCACTAATCAATAAAATAAAGAAAAAATGCAAATCATAAAGTTTGTTCTAAAAGTTTATTTGAAAAGAAATGAAGAGATTAAAAATTAAATCAAGTAGTATCTCAAGAATATCAATTAAATGAGTTGGGCTTGATTTCCACCTATAGTTAAGAATGCTATATTACCTTCTACACCATTCTCATCACTCATGTTTGTTCCTTTAAGTGCATGGTATCTACTCCTTAAAGTTAATGTTTCCCTAGGCCAAGAATTAGGCATGGTATCTACTCTAATTCGTTTCTTTCCTTAAGTATTTAGCATGGTATCTACTAAGTTGCACTTGAAGAAAGCATAGGAACAATGGAAACGAACAAACACTCAAGGCTCTAGAAGTTGGTATCAAATCTAGATCCCTCAAGTTGATTAAACCAAGAACCCCTAAAGATTCCTGTGTTACAAGTTATGAGCACAATATACGGGTCGTCTATGTACTCATACAACAGAATCAGTTTTATAATAAGCAAACATGATAACATCAGGTTCTTCATGTCAGTCGACTTGCTGTCACTCTCAGTCGACTGCCCTAAGAACTTCTGAACAAGTTTGATTTATATTATAAATTTTTATCAATACAATCAGGCTTAATCAATAAGTGATGAAAGCAGTGTTATTAGAAGATTATAACATTACATGACTATGGTTTCAATCTGCCCAACAATGAAATTAGTTCCACATATTCATAATAAAACTATTGCAATTAATATTTTTGTTCAACGATTGCATTACAAAAATTAGAGAAAAAGAGGAGATAAAAAGAATATAAAATTTAATTCAAACCCCTTTTTTTCTGTCTCAAAAATTGTATCCGAATGCTCTTGAAAACTGCGCCGAACCAGAGCGAAGAAGAAGAAGAGCCACGTCAGATCGAAGCCTGGACTCTGTCGTCCACGTCAGCACGAGTACTGTGCCTGGTCGAATCAAAGCCAGTCACTTCGAAGCCCACGTGAGCCGCTGTCCCGTCACTTCGAAGCAGTCGCACGCGTCAGCACGCCAGTCGAAGCAAGCCACCTGTCGCCAGAAGACTGCGCCACCACGTGCTTCAATTTTCGAATACTGCGCTGTCTCTTATGGCTTTAATCCGAAAAGAAAAAAGAGAGAAGAATCTCTCTCTTACTTTTCCTTCTTTTGTATTCTGTGTTCTTTCTTTCTTCACTGGCTTCCTTTGTCTCTGGGGTTTTGGGTTGTATTTATAGGAGTAGGTGTAGTTGTGTAGTAGGATTAGGATGTATCATCATCGCACCTGTAGATTAGGATATATTTGTAAACATACAAATCAGAATTTAGTATTTTAATTTAATTTTAATTAGATAAACTTAAAATAACAGATTTTTATCTTTTTGCCTTATCCAAATCCATGTAAATTTTTTTTTTTCCTTTTATACCCTTATAAAAATTAAAAATCACTTTTTGCATTAAAAAAAATCTTATTTCTTCATAAATAAATAATCAATTTAAATCTTAGAGAAACAAGACGACTTATAGACAATATAATTGAAAACAAGCACTTTTAATGGGTTATTGAATACAAATATTTGTATATAATTTAGACACATCAAATACCCCCAAACTTAAGATTTTGCTTGTCCTCAAGCAAAAAGTAAAATTATGAATAAGGGAAAAATTCTCAAGAATAACTCTACTCATCATACTAAGAGATCTCATCATGTAAGCATCAAAATTGCAATTAAAAATATAAACAATTGAAAATAAAGTAAAATCAATCATACCCACTTTCTCTAGTGCAATTATTTATTCATAATTCCCAACCCAATCGCATTTGTCATGCAATTAATGTAATTGTAGTATGTAACAACTTAGTCTGTGATTATTCCTTTTCTCTACTACAAACTGAGTAGCAAACTAGAGTTTTTTTTTTTTTTTAATTTTTTATTTTAAGTCTCTTCTCTAAGTTGTCACTTGCCTTTTGACGCGAATGCAAAACATTTGTGATGAATCCACCCGGTTACTCAACAAGTCACAAACTTGAAGTGCTTTGCTTACTCATATTTTAAGTTGCCGTTTGACGTAAAAGAAAACATTGGTGATGAATACCCCTAGTTACTAAGCAACTCAAAACATCGGAGTAGATTGACTTTATTCAATTTTTTTTTCTTTTTCGTTATTACTCTATTTACTTAAACTCTGTTTAGGACTAGAACAAAGGGGATAATCACAAGAGAAAGCATCACATTTGTATTTTATGTATAATCGCATAACTCATACAATTTTGTAAGGAATTGTGAAACTCAACGATCCTAAAGTAAATAAGTATACTTACTCTTGCTTTATAAGAAATTGTTTATCCCAAAAGAAAGATTTCAACGCTTATCACAAAAAAGAACTCAAAAGTGTAATGGTGAGCTTAATTGAAATCCTTTTAAATTTCTTTTTTTTTTCCTTTTCTAAAAAAAATAAATCATAAATTTTGTAAACCTCCCCCCCCCCCCAAACTTAAATATCACATTGTCCTCAATGGGAAAGGAAAAAGAAAACAAAAAGAATGCAAAAGTTCAGAAATTCTCCCCTGATTCGTCTTGAAAATTCTGCACGAGCAGCGTTCACTATTTTGGCGATACCTGGAGCTGTAGATGTCCAAATGGACTGAATTTTTTTTGCTGGAATGCTAAGAAGATAGGCTACAACTTCTCTTTGAATCACTTTTTCCAAATTTTGACTCCAAATTGCTCAAAAACAGCCATCAATGCATGTGTTCAAAACATCTCCGCCCCGACGACTTCAAATTTTTTGCAATCCTACAAGATAAAATCCAAAAATTAAAATAAAATAAACTAAAAGATAATTCAAATCTAAATGCAATAAAAGAAAAAATTAAAGAAATGAATAAAGAAAGAGTGTAAGTACTCCCCTGAAAAATTGGGTTGCCTCCCAATAAGCACTGCGTTTCTTGTCTTCAGCTAGACTTGATGAGTTTATGCAATGTATTGAATGGCTCGCGGCTCAAAACTCATTTTATTATAAGGTTTCCCACTATGCCCATTCACCTTGAACGTTTGATTTTTCTTTTTGCTATGAACCTCCAACGTTCCATGTGAGGAAACCTTTGCAACAATTTATGGACCATACCATCTTGACATAAGCCTATCAACATTGGTCCACCTTAATGCACCATTGTATTTTTGCAAGATTCCCTACAGCCTCTCTTCTTCCTGCATGCTTAATTTTTCAGCGACTATCACAGGTAGTGTCTGGTTCTCACCCAAATATGCATACTTCAAGTGTTCAGGTAGCGGCTTTAGTTCTACATCTGGTGTCCTGGTAACAGAAGAAACAAAAATATTATTAGACACAAGATTTTCAAACACAAGTGCAAACTTACCTGAATATGATTTTGGATTTCTAAGGATATGTATTGTCTCTGCAATCCTCCAATCATCATATTCCTGTTCAGCTTGAGATAGTGTTAGAGAGTGTGTAATTGTGGCTATGTTCCTGAAATGTTTGGTCACAAATTTCCTGAACCACATCAACATTATAACATTCATGATCATCGTGTGATAATTTTGGTGCATCAAACATTTGAAATTCAATCTTGTCCTCTAGGGTTGTCACCGATTGGAGCTGTTCTTGTCCTCTAGGATTTGGTATGGTTTGTGGTGGGAGTTCTCCTGCCTTTCTTTCACTTAACTCCTTAGCGATTTGACCGATTTGAGTTTTCAATTTTGAATGGTCTGCCCTTGTTGGTTGCTTGTTTGCTGTTGCTGTTGGAGTAATTGAAGAACGGTGGATCCGAAATCCAACTTCTTCTGTTCTTGCACTGGCCGATCAAACCCATTCCAACTCTGGAATTGCTGCGCATGCCCTTGTGCGAATTGATTGCCTTGATGGTTTTAATTATTTCTCCATGAGAAATTTGGATAGTTTTGCCACCCTTGGGTTGTACGTGTTTGAAAAAGGGTTGTTCTGGGGCGGGTACATTTCCTTGTCCTACGTAGTTTGCGTGCTCCTGATCTGTGAAAGAAGACATGGGACATGTATTAGTTGTATGATCATAATGAGAACAAATTGCACAAATTTCTTTTGGTTGGTTTTTTACGCCACCCTAACGTTGAAATTGCATTAACAAGCATATCAATTTTTTTTCCTCATAATTTCCATTTCTAATTGCATGCTATTATCACTAGAAATTTCGTAAACTCCCTGTTTTTTCGAAAGGCCCCTTCTTGTTGAGAATTGTTGTGAGTTCTCGCTGAGTTCTTCAAATAGCTCGATGGCCTCCTCACCACTTTTCCTCATCAAGAGTCCGTTGCAAGCTGAAACTACAGTTGCTTTGTTAGTGTCATTTAAACCCTCATAAAATGCTTGTACCTGATCATCCTTAGGCATGTTGTGCGTAGGACACTTGAGAAGTTTGTTCTTAAAGTCCTTCCATGCTTCGAAGAACAAATCGCCATCCTTTTGTTGGAAGAGTTGAATCTCCCTTTTTAGTTGTTTGGTTTTCTGGGCTGGAAAGAATTCTTTCAAGAATTTCGTTGCCAATTGCTCCCATGATTGAATTGATCCTGGTTCCAAAGAATTATACCACAATTTAGCATTAAGTTTTAAAGAAAATGGAAACAAGATTAACCTGATTTGTTCGGGGGTAAGCCCTTGGACGCTTTGCGTTCTGCAAAGATCAAAGAAATCTTGCAAATGGAGATGCGGATCCTCGTCTATTCTGCCACTGAAGTGGGGAACCATGCTGAGTAATTGAGGTGATAGATGCATATTCCCCGTGACATTAGGTTGAAAAGCTATGCAAGAAGGTTGCTCAATATTCTTCAGAGTGAATTTGTCTTGCATTGGTACTCGATTTGGTACTTCCTCACCCATTGTTGCTTTTGAAATGTAACCTGAAAGAAAATATAATAAAAGAAAAAGAAAAAAGAAAAAGCTAAAAATTGATTTGCAAGTTAATATACTAAACAATCCCCGGCAACGGCGCCAAAAACTTGTTGTGCAATCCAGCTATCTAAATAAATAGATAAACTAGACACAAATTAAAACCTCGCAAGTGTACGAATCGTGTATAGAAGCGTAGTGAAAAGCAAGGGTCGATCCCACAGAGATTGTAGTACTTAACTCACTAATCAATAAAACAAAGAAAAAATGCAAATCATAAAGTTTGTTCTAAAAGTTTATTTGAAAAGAAATGAAGAGATTAAAAACTAAATCAAGTAGTATCTCAAGAATATCAATTAAATGAGTTGGGCTTGATTTCCACCTATAGTTAAGAATGCTATATTACCTTCTACACCATCCTCATCACTCATGTTTGTTCCTTTAAGTGCATGGTATCTACTCCTTAAGGTTAATGTTTCCCTAGGCCAAGAATTAGGCACGGTATCTACTCTAATTCGTTTCTTTCCTTAAGTATTTAGCATGGTATCTACTAAGTTGCACTTGAAGAAAGCATAGGAACAATGGAAACGAACAAACACTCAAGGCTCTAGAAGTTGGTATCAAATCTAGATCCCTCAAGTTGATTAAACCAAGAACCCCTAAAGATTCCTGTGTTACAAGTTATGAGCACAAGATACGGGTCGTCTATGTACTCATATAACAGAATCAGTTTTATAATAAGCAAACTTGATAACATCAGGTTCTTCATGTCAGTCGACTTGCTGTCACTCTCAGTCGACTGCCCTAAGAACTTCTGAACAAGTTTGATTTATATTATAAAATTTTATCAATATAAATAACAGATTTTTATCTTTTTGCCTTATCCAAATCCATGTAAATTTATTTTTTTCCTTTTACACCCTTATAAAAATTAAAAATCACTTTTTGCATTAAAAAAAAATCTTATTTCTTCATAAATAAATAATCAATTTAAATCTTAGAGAAACAAGACGACTTATAGACAATATAATTGAAAACAAGCACATTTAATGGGTTATTGAATACAAATATTTGTATAAAACTTAGACACATCACATACTTACCCAACTGTGCAGCTTGTAAGCACAAAAGCTTCACAGGTAGGTCTCGAGAACCTTGTTGGTCGCTTCGGTTTGGCCATCTGGCTGCATATGAAAGGAAGTACTCATACACAGTTGAGTTCCTTGACTCTTGAAAATTTCTTGCCAAAACAAACTGGTGAATATCGAGTCCCTATCACTGACTATGGTTCTTGGAACTCCATAGAGCTTGATGACTTGATCAAATAAGGCCTCAGCTACTTGCTTCGCTGTATAGGGATGGCTGAGTGCAATAAAGTGACTGTATTTGGACAAACGATCGACTACAACCATAATAGTTGTCTTCCCTGAGCTCCTCGGCAACCCTTCGATTAATTCCATGCTCAAGTCTTCCCAAACTGAGGCTGGATTTGGCAAGGGCTGTAGCATACTTGCAGGTGATTCGGTGAGGTATTTGCTTCGCTGACAGATGTCACATTCTCTTATGTATTGCTCGATCACTTTTTTTCATTCCCTGCTAATAGGCCATATGCCTGAGCCTATACCAAGTCTTCTCATACCCCGAGTGGTTGCCTTATTGTGAGTCATGGTAGAGGGTCAACAACACATTAACTGTAGGAGAAGAGGGGTTAAGTTACACTCTCCCCTTGTAATAATTCAACCCATGCTGCACATTGTATTTGGTACTGGGAAGCTCCTCTATAGCTATTTGTTTGCTAATTGTTTGATAGAAAGGATAACTCATAACCTCCTTCTTGAGCCCTTCTAACCATGTTGGGTGTACCATTGTTATAGCCTACAACTTGGACTCTTCAAATATCCTCAATAAGCTGTCTGCACCCACGTTCTAAACCCCCTTCTTGTACTCTACCCTGAACTGGTAGCCGTGTAGTTTCCAAAGCCAGGTGTGATGTGCCTCCGTATCTAGCCTTTGCTCTAACAAGTGTTTCAATGGTTTCTGATCAGTCTTGATCACAAATTCCTTGCCCAATAAGTAGTGTCGCTACTTCTTCACAACCAAGAGGATTGCTAGCATCTCTTTCTCATAGGCAGGCAGATGTCTATTTCTCCCCTTCAACACAAGACTCAAGTACACAATTGGATGCTTCTGTTGTGTCAAAATTGCTCCAATTCTCGTACCTGCAGCGTCACACTCCAGCACAAAGTGGTCATTATAATTTGGGAGTTGTAGAACTAGTGAGGTGGTGAGGGCTTTCTTCAATGCAACAAAAGCTGTTGTGGCTTTGTCGGACCAGTGGAAGGCCAATTTTTTGGTTAGAGCAACCAAGGGAGCAGCGATAGATGCATATCTTGAAATAAACTTGCGGTAGTAACCTGCAAGACCATGGAAACCCCACAAGGTTTTGAGGTTTTTTGGTGTTGGCCATGCTTTAATCGTCTTCACTTTGTTAGGATCTACGACCACTCTTTTACTCGAGACAATGTGTCCCAAGTAAGTAACTTCCTCTACTCCAAAGATACACTTACTCCTCTTTGCTGTTAAGGAGTTATCTTCTAATAACTGCAAGACAACCTGTAGGTAACGAAGATGATCCTGCCATGATTGGTTGTAAATGAGGATATCGTCCTCAGATTTGGCTTAAAAACCTCATTCATCAAAGCTTGGAAGGTAGAGGGTGCGGTGGTTAGGCCAAAAGGCATTACCCTATACTTATAATGCCCTTCGTGAGTTTTGAATGCGGTTTTGTGCACATCAGCTTCATTCATCCTGATTTGGTGGTATCCACTCCTCAAATCCAACTTAGTAAACACTTGAGCACCTTGGAGCTCATCTAGTAGCTCGTCGATGATGGGAATAGAGAATTTATCCGTCATGGTCATTTTATTCAGGGCACCATAATCCACACACATTCTCCAAGAGCCATCGCTTTTCTTGACCACGACAACTGGTGATGCAAAGGAGCTGTTGCTTAGACGAATGATCCCAGAGTGTAGCATCTCTTTTACAAGCTTCTTGATCTTGTTCTTCTGATGCCAAGGGTGCTTATATGGTCTCAAACTATGGGTTGTGCATCATGGCATATGGGTATTTTGTGATCTTGTGGTCTGCTCGGTGGGAGGGCAGTACTATCCTTAAAGACTGTTGCAAACTACCCAAGGAGTTGTGAATGATCTGGTGGGTGTGATGGGGTTTTGGAGGTGAACTCTGGGGTGGTAGTGACTTGCAACATCATTCCCCTCTTCACATATTTCTTGACCTTCTCCAAGGCCTTGGTGGTAAAGAGATCAATGCCCCTACTGCCAACCCCCTTTAACACCCTGAGCTTCCCTGCCTGCTCAAAATGCAGTGTGTAATCTTTTGAAGTTGAGCCACAACCCTTCAAGTGTTTTTATCCACTATGAACTTAAGATGAGCTGACTGCTCTCAAGGGTGAGGACATGGAAATCAGCCACTATCTTGACCCCTTGACAAACGAACTCCACCCCTTCACAAATACCATCACTTCTCAGTTTCCTCCCACCAGCTACTGTGACTTCGAAAGGAATCCCTTTGATGATTTGTATCTTTACTCTTTTAACTAGCTGAGAATCAACAAAGTTATGTGTCGACTCCGTATCAAACAGTGCATATACCTGGATATAGTTCCCTTGAGCTTAAGTGTTTGTGGTTCAGAAGACCCCATGATAGCATGAAGGGAGATAGTGGGATTGTTGTTTGTTCTTAATTCAGTTTGAATTTGGTTCAAATTAGACTCCCCCTCATCAACACAGTGCACCTCCTCAGCTGTATCCTCCTCTACCTCAGACTCATTCAACTCCCCTTCGATTTGCAACAGGGACTACCCTGACATCTATGGCCCTTCACCCATTTTTCATCGCACCTGAAGCAGAGTTTCTTGGCTCTATTCTTAGCAAAAAACTTATCAAATTGTGACTCTTTGGGGCCACTACTGACCCTTCCCTCCCCAACAGCAGATCTTTGAGTTGGTACTTGGGCCTTTCCCCCTGCAGAGTGGTTTGGTTTTGGAATTGTAGCTTGGGACTTAGCTGCTTTTTTTTGACACGTGAGGATTGTATCTCTCGTCTGAGCCTCTCGATATGCACTTGTAACAGTGTTTGGGTGTTTGAGTAATACCTCATGTTGCAACTCCTCCTTAAGACCCGATATAAAGCAGTCAACTAGTATGGGCATTGCTAAAGGCTTACTTAGATGGCTGTATTTGATGAAATCACAGTGGTACTCCTGAACGCTGCATGTTTTTTGTAATTTCAGCAGGGTTGAAGTTGGATTTTGCAGCTCCGTAGGCCTAAATTGTAACAACAAATCCCTCTTGAACACCTCCCAACAGACCTCAAGGCCATATTGCCTCTTAAACCACCTCCACCACATCAATGCATCACCCCTTAGGAAATACACACTATAGTCTACTTGGTGCCTCTTTTCAACTCTCTGAGTCTCGAAGTGATGCTCAAGATGAAAAAACCAATCTGAGATATCTCCATTCTCATCAAAAGTGGGGATCTTCAGTTTAGCGTGTTTGGGGTAAGGAAAGTTATACCTCTCAGGGTCGTCGTCATCACTTCTCCATCGTCTGTCCTCAGATCTGCTCCATTGGAAGTTGGGGCTAAGGGTTTGGTTGGATCATTGGATTCGGCGGTGGATGAGCCCATGAAGGGTTTTGGTTGGATCCCAAGCCTTGCCCTTCTACTCAATCGGTAATGGGTAGTAAGCGCTCCATCAACATCTGGATCGTATCAGTCTGAGAGTGCATCCTAGATCCTTGATCCCTTATCTCATCGGTGACATTCCCCATGGATGTCACAATATTCTCCATCCTGTGCTCGAGATCAGCCGACTTGTGAGGCTCTACACTGCCAGGGATGGAGCCTCGCGTCGGCTGGCTCGGAGATCCGATTCTGGAGTTTTGATCCAGATTCGAGGATCGGTGAGCGCTCGATCGTCGAAGGGGGAGGAGCGTTAGGCTCTAATACCATTGTTACAACCCCAAATATGAGCAGAGGCTGCACCGCAGGTTGAGGTGGGGGAGGATCACGAACGGAGCGAGTGATCGCCATGGATAATCACAAGAGATAGGAAGAACAAGAAGAAAGCTAAAATTAAACTAAATATAAATTCAATATCATCATCATCAGAAACAGAGGATTACAACTTGCTCTTATAAGCGCAGCTTTCCTTCTAACCTGCAACAACCAATCGGGGGCTAACACGTATTACGTGCAACTCCCGTATTACATTAACCGACTTCTCCCCCAACTATAACTACCTACACTGTAACCGGCCCCATAGCCTATAAACCCCCCAATCCCTGCACTTCACGCAAGCACGTGCATACTCGGGAGAGCAGGATGAGGGATTTATTTGCAAATGACCCCTAGTTTTTGCAGAAACAATCCTATAAGAACTTTATTCGCTGAAGGACTGATCCGTAAGGTCTAGGGACCGATACGTAACAATTCTTCAGTGAGCGGTATAGATACACATTATGAAAGATCCATACCTGCAAATCCGGGTCGGATCCTAACCGGGCCATCGGATCCATATAAAAATCCCCAGCCCTGCTCCCTCCTACGTCTACCCCAATTTATTTCCCCAAAATGCGCAAAACCCTAGGAAAATTTCTATCCAAATCTAGGGTTTTACTTCACTCTCGCAACCTCAATCCCTCTCCAGATCCCCAATTCCCAATCCCCCAAATCCCCACCACCCATCAAAATCCCATCTTTCCATCCCGAATTCCCTCGCTAAACCCTAACCCCCATTTTCCCCAAAGCCCTACTTTTGGCGAAATCGACGAATTGGGCGACAAGGACGAATCAGATGCCGAAACCCAAGAGGAGAACGACTTCGAGCTCTTCGATTCGCAAAAAGACGAGATCTTTACCGAAACCAAGGACGAGTCAGAGCACCCATTGGTGAAGGAGACTTGTAGATTGATTGTGTTACAGCACATGTGGAACCCGAAGCTCGAAGCAGAGCTTCGGCACCATTTGAGGTCCCTGAAACCCCCGCAGCTCGCTGCGGTGATTCGCAACCAATCCGATGAGCGAAATGCCGTAAATTTCTTCTTCTGGGCAGACCGGCAGTGGCGGTACCGCCACCCTCCGGATGCGTACTACACTATGATGGAGGTGCTTAGTAAAACGAAGCTGTCCGTGTGGTCGAGGAGGGTGATGCGGTTGATGATAAGGAGACGGATTCCACGGTACCCGAAATTGTTTGGGTTGTTGATGTTGTCATATAGTCGGGCCGGGAAGCTCAAGAGTGCGATGAGGGTTTTGAATTTGATGCAGAAGGATGGGTGCACGGCGGACTTGTCGATATGTAATGTTGTGATTCATGTGCTGGTGGTGGCGAACCGGTTGGAGAAGGCGTTGAGGTTTTTCGATAGGATGGAGAGGGTTGGGATCGTCCCCAATGTTGTGAGTTATAATTGTTTGATTAAAGGGCTTTGTGATGTGTATCGGGTTGAGGATGCGTTGGAGATGATGAGGGAGATGCCGTATAAGGGGTGCGTGCCGGATAAGGTGAGTTACTATACGGTGATTAGCTTTTTGTGTAAGGAGAAGAGGATTAAGGAGGTGAGGGAGTTGTTGGACAAGATGGAGAGAGATGGTAAGTTGTTTTGTGATCAGGTGAGTTATTATACGGTGATTCACGTGCTTTCGAAGCATGGGCATGCAGAGGAAGCGGTTGAGTTTTTGAGGGAGGCGGAGGGGATGGGGTTTAGGGTTGATAAGGTTGGGTATAGTGCGATTGTGCATGCTTATTGCCGGGATGGGAGGATGGATGAGGCGAAGGAGATTGTGCATGAGATGTTCTCAAAGGGTTGTGATCCCGATGTTGTGACTTATACTGCTGTGGTTAATGGGTTTTGTAGGATAGGGAAGATAGACCAAGCGAAGAGAGTGATGAATCAAATGTATAGGAATGGGTGCAAGCCGAATGTTGTTACATATACTGCTCTGTTGAATGGATTGTGTAGAATTGGAAGCTCATTAGAAGCGAGAGAGATGCTAAACAAGAGCGAAGAGGACTGGTGGACGCCAAACGGTATTACATACAGTGTGGTCATGCACGGGCTTAGGAGAGAAGGGAAGTTGGCCGAAGCCTGTGATTTGGTATGCGAAATGGTAGAGAATGGGTTTTATCCTACACCAGTTGAGATTAATCTACTGATTCATGAACTTTGCAAGGGTAAGAAGGCAGGCAAGGCAAAGAAGTTCATGGAGGTGTGTCAGAGCAAAGGTTGCACGATTACTGTTGTGAACTTCACCACGATTATTCACGGGTTTTGTCAGGAAGATGACTTGGATTCTGCGCTCTCATTACTTGATGACATGTATCTTAGTAATCGACACCCTGATGTTGTAACTTATACAGTAGTGGTTGATACTTTGGCAAAGAAAGGTAGATTTGAGGAAGCTACTGGACTTGTGAGAAAGATGCTCGTTAGGGGGTTTCAACCTACTCCTGTTACTTATAGGACAGTTATCCATCGATATTGTGAGAAAGGTAAAGTCGATGAGTTACTTCAGTTGCTAGAGAAAATGCTAATGAGGCAGGACCATAGGATGGCATACAATCAAGTCATAGAAAAGCTTTGCCAATTTGGTAATCTTGATGAAGCCTACAAAGTTGTGGGAAAGGTTTTGAGGAAAGCATCTAAGATCGATGCTGAGACGTGCCACTTATTGATGGGGAGTTATTTACGGAAAGGGGTTCCTTTGCAGTCATATAAAGTAGCATGTCGAATGTTTCAGAGAAATTTGATTCCAGATGTAAAATTGTGTCAGAAAATTAGCATGAGGCTGGCTTCGGTGGGGCTTGAGAAGGAGGCAGGAAGGCTTATGACAAAATTTGTCGAGAGGGGGTATAGCGTACCTCAAAGTCGGTTGCAATGTTGAAAGAAGTTTATACCAAAATTCTGAAACTTAATACTCCAATGGATGGATTACAAGAATAGGGCGGTACTAGGTGTGTTGTTCCTATATTCTTATGGAAATATTCACTAAGGAGACACTGTACAAGTGCAATTCATATTGTTACTTTCTATGTACATTGTAGAATTTATGTTTATCCTATAAATTCGTTTTTGAGGATAGTGAAATCATATAAGGAGTTATTTTTGTCTGATGCAATCGGGTGATTCTTCATTTTGCGCTCAACTTGAAATCATAATAAGCTAATAGAATTCATTTTCGCACATAGCCTCATCATACTTAAATGACACCATTGCATACATGTTGATTCCTACTATGTTGAAGGAACAGAACTATTGCCTTGGTGTTTCGACCATTCAGCCTGGGTGACTCGTCTTCCCCTATGCCCTGAGAATGTCATATTTGTGCCTAACCAGATTCAAGATGATCTTTTGTTTCCGTTTCTTATCATCTTGGTGTCTCTATAGTTGAGCTAGTTATATCTGCGCTCTACTTCTTCTCTATTGTTGTTAAAAATCCAAGTGTACCAGAATCTGATGCAGAATCACTATTGTTGTTAAAAATTTAACGATATCTGATTCAGCAACTGATGCCACAAAGACAAGACCTACACGATGCCATGGTTCACCCTTTTCTTCGACAGTGGTTTTCGTCCTTTTGCAAGTCAGTTTCTTCAAATTCTGAATGAGAGAAAGACACCAACCCATAGTTTACACAGCTTAAAACAAACAGCTCAGAAACTTCAACTGATCAGTCACATGAAACAGCATAAACAAAAATAGGATCACACCATTTCTCCTCTTCTTATCCAACTTTCTGACGCAACAAAAACGTTACCTCAGCTAAAATCTGAAACTGAAATGCAAACCCGCTTAAAAAGACTATAATAGCCAAACCAGCTATAAATTGACCCACTTCACACACTAACCTATCAACACATCATAAAACAGATCAAACTATCAACTACAGAATGAAAGGAGTAGTGATTGCGAGCAGCATTCTCTTGTTGTTGGCCATTGTGGTCGAGCCTGGCAATGCCATAACCTGCACGGATGTCGATATGGCGGTTGCCCCTTGTGTGTCCTACCTGAGAGGTCTGCAGCCTAAGCCTGTGGACCAGTGCTGTGCTGGTGTGCGTAAACTGAAGGCTACAGTGACTGCCACTGCTGATAAGAGGTTCGTTTGCCAGTGCATGAAAATGGCTGCACAACAATTTAAAGACCTCAAGGATGACCGTGTCAGCTCACTCCCTAACCAGTGTGCCACCTCTCTGCCTTTCCCTATCAGCCTTAGCCAGGACTGCAGCAAGTGAGTTTTTTTTATATACCTTACATCCATACAGACTTTACTTTTTACTTGCAACCTGAGTTGCAGCAAAAAATAACCTCACTTACAGAAAATCAGCAGACCACAATAAAATTTTACCTTTTCTATTAAAAAAATAGATAACTATTAATTATTGGAGAGGACTTGATGTTAATTTGAATGATTTTGCAGGCTCAACTAGTTTGGAGAAGCGTTCAAGAGAATAAAGAGAGGCACGGGCTAGCTTGGGTTGTGGTTTTTCTGTAGTTCAGTGTTTCCTGTTTGGCGTATGTTTCTCTCTAGTGTTGTGTTGGGCTATGATCATGCCCTTGCTTTCTATATCCAGCATATGTAATTTTTATTTTAAAAAATGTGATGAAATTTGAAATAAATAACTGGATGTGAAGAATTTTAATAATTATCTAATTGTGTCTACTGGGATGTTTATTTTAATTCTTTGATGAAGAACTATCAATGAGCTTAAAGTTAAGAATTTGTTTAAACCCATCTAAGCCTAGCATGGTTTAATTCAAGCTGGTCAATTAAGGTTAGCCCGTAAAGAAAAACTCTATTTATTTATACTAGTATACATCCTATAGTTATTTTTGGCTAGACATTGCAGATGTTGTTGAGGCTATAGAACTCATACACATACATTCTAATATAATTATATTATTATGTTTTATAGGTCGCATGCTGTTTACATAAAATCTGGTCATGAATATCAATTGTGGACCTATTGGATGAATACTATCCCGCACATAAGTCCATCAAGTTGATATTGACTATATATACCGCCTGGGGCCAATATGCTAGGTATTAAAAATATCTTGGGTATAATGCTTCGAACAAAACAATGGTTGCCAAAGCATAAACCATCATTAATTTATTCAACATCCTTTACAATCACGAAGAATTATATACATTAATCCTATATACCAAGAGAGATCGTCGGATTTGTCGTCAAAACCTCTCCGTCATCATTCTCAACACCTCCTTTCTCTTTCGTCGACCTAGCCAGCCTCCATGTTAGGAGCTCCAACCAACGCCTGTTTGGATCGTACCATTAGAGTGAAGATGAGAGGTTGAAGAAGAAGAAACGAGAAGATTTGTGGGGAAAGTTCTTGAAGCTTAAAGTCTGTTTCCTTTATTAGCAACTCAGAGTTTATATAGGCAGTTACAGAGGGTCACGTGTGAGACACATGAGCTAACAAACTAAATTTCCCCCCCCGCCTAAACAACTTCCCGCCAAAACAACTATGAAAGAGAAAGAGTGTTGTATGCACGTACAATTTCTAAAACAAAAAAAATAAGAAACAAATTGATACAACCACTGATACAACTAAGACCCAATCTCGACCACCAACTCCAGCTCCTTCTCTAACCACTGCAGCCACTGCAGATCCCTAACAGCTCCCCCTCCCTTACCCTGAACTTGTCCCAAGTTCAAAAGAGAGATACTTCACCCGCAGCTCATCGACATCTACCCATGTAGCATTTTCAGTTCCTGTATTTGTCCACTTCACTAGCAATTGTATACCCATTCGATTTCCTTTCTTGAACACTCTTCTAACACAAGCTCTGTTTTGGTGCCTCAGATTCAACCCAATAATGGGGATTCCTCAGAAATCACAGGTGCAAAATTCCCATGACACTTTTTCAATTTAGAAACATGAAAGACTTGGTGTAATCGCGCTCCTACAGGTAAAGCCAACCTGTATGCAACCTTCCCAATCTTCTCGAGAACCTGATATGGGCCAAAGAACATCGGAGATAACTTGTGTGGCAGAGAACCACGCACAGAAGCTTGCTTATATGGCTGTAACTTAAGGAACACCATATCCCCAATCTCAAACTATCTATCCACTCTATGTTTATCATAGATTTGCTTCATCCTATCTTGAGCCAGCTTAATATTATCTTTGAGTAATGTAAGGACTGCATCCCTATCACACGAAGCCTCTTCAACCGCTTGAGCTGCAGCTGTGCCAGGGATATACAAAGAAGGACATGGAGGCTTACGACCATACACAGCTTCAAATGGAGTAACGCCAGTAGTTGCGTGCTAATTAGTGTTGTACCAAAACTCTGCCCAACATAACCATTTGACCCAATCTCTCTATCGTTGGCTACACATACACCTCAAGTACAGCTCAAGTGACATATTCACAATTTTTCTTTGCCCATCCGACTGTGGATGATAGGCAGTTGTGTATTTCAACTTACTCCCTTGTAAATGAAAAAATTCCTTCCAAAAGGCACTGAGAAAAATAGTGTCACGATCACTCACAATGCTAGAAGGCATCCCATGCAATTTGAAGACATTTTCCACAAAAAGTTGCGCCACTGTGAGAGCAGTGTAAGGGTGATTAAGGCTCGTGAAATGAGCGTATTTTGTGAGTTGATAAACCACCACAAAGATCACTGACTTACCCATGCTCTTGGGTAAAGCTTCGATAACATCCATTGAAATGTCATTCCAAACCAAATCAGGGATTAGTAAGGGTGATAACAACCCTGCAGGACTCAGTTTCACCCTTGTGCCTTTGACACACCATACACTCTCTAACGAAAACTTTAATGTCCTTAGTCATTCCCATCCAATTAAATGAACTTTTTACTCGATGAAGAGTCTTGTGATAACCTGCATGGCCTCCAATGTTTGTAGAGTGGCAATCTGAGAAAATTTCTTTTCTAAACTCAGCTTGAGGATTAATAGTATCTTTCCCTTCCAGTACCAAACTCCATCTTGAAATTTGTACACATTAGCAGGTACTTCTCCCCTTGTAACTTTCTCTGCTAATTCATTAAAAAAAGAATCATTTAACACCATAGGTTTTATTTTCTCCAACCACTGAGGTACTACCATCGTGATAACAAATTGAGTAGCTTGATCCTCTTCTCTCCTTGATAGACCATCAGCAACAACATTTTCTTTTCCCTTTTTATACTCTACCCTGTAATTGAACCCCAAGAGTTTCCACAATCATTTCTCCTGCATCTCAGTACTGATTTTTTGATCAAGAATGTGCTTAATACTCTGATGATCTATTTTAATGATGAACAACTTTCCCAAAAGATATTGTCGCCAATGCTTAACTGCTGTGAGGACAGCCAATACTTCTCATATGTCGACAGATAGAGTGATTTCCCCTTCAAACCTTGACTCATATAAGCAATGGGGTGGTCTTCTTGCATCAATATAGCTCCAATTCCTACCTTGGAAGCATCAGTTTCCACAGTAAATTGCTTTGAAAAATTAGGTAAGTGCAACACAGGGTAGTGGTCATGGCCATTTTGAGGCTTTCAAAAGCTTCTGTAGCAGCTCTCGACCACTTAAAATCATTCTTCTTTAACAGTTGAGTAAGAGGAGCAGCTATACTACCGTATCCCTTCACAAACTTTCGATAATATCCTGTTAACCCAAGAAATCCTCTGAGCTGCTTGATAGTTCTTGGCTCAGGCCATTCTGCAACAGCTAAAATTTTATTTGGATCAACTGAAATCCCCTTTGAACTCACTATATGACCAAGATAACCCACTTGATCTTTTCCAAAACTACACTTGCTAACTTTGGCAACCAACTGATGCTTCTTCAATACTGCTAGAGTTAAACTCAAGTGTTCAACATGGCTATTCAAATATGGACTGTAGATAAGTATATCATCAAAGAATACTAGGACAAATTTCCTCAAATAATCTTTAAAAATGTCATTCATTAAGCTCTAGAATGTTGCTGGGGCATTAGTAAGGCCAAAGGGCATCACCACAAACTCATAATGTCCCTGGTGTGTCCTAAAAGCTGTCTTGTGTATGTCGAAGTGTAACCCCTGTTTTTCCAAAAAATGTATTTTTTGTATTTTCTGTATTTAAAATTTTCGCAAATTAATTTTTTTCTGTTTTTAAATTATTTTTGTCAAAGTGTACTGTTGGATCTCCTATTAAAATCTAGTTTCGATCGATAATTTTATTTGTAAATCTTATTATTGTTATTAACACTTTGATTTGTATTTTGGGTAAAAGGGATATGAGCAACTTGCTCATTTAGTAAATGAGCAATTGATTATGTGGCATGCATGTGATACATTGGACAGCTAACCCTTTTAAGGCTTTTCCAATCACATGTATGCCACATCATCAATTACTTATTTACTAAATGAGCAAGTTGCTCATACCCCTTTTTTCCTTGTATTATTATTATTTTTATTGTTTTTATTTTGATTATTATTATTTCTATAAATTCTAAATTGTATGTTTTATTGGTTATATTAATTTTTCCTATTCGATTTTTTTAAAAAACCCATTAACCCATTTTAAACCCAATGCCCCTTAAACCCATTTAATACCCATTTACTATAAACCAAATCCCTATGTTTAGCTACCCAAACCCGTTACTTATCCCCGGACCCGTTTACTAATCTAACCCGTTATCCTCACACCCTAACCCTATTTCCTTCTGCCTATATATACATATTGAGACTATTCATCTTCTAACCCATTTACCCTAGCCGCCCACCTCTGCATCTTACCCTCCCGAAACCCATATTCCTGCACCTCCTTCCCATCCGTCTCCCGCCATGGCCACCTTGCAGCCTCCCGATCATCCTCTAAAACCTCCGACCTCCTCTTCCCCTGTGCCGCGACCACATCGACAGACTGCAGGCCGCCTCAGCGCCACCTTCGCAACGTCGATCGACAGTAGCCCCCTGGTTCCCTCCTATGTGTGCACCCCGACGCAACCTCCTGCGTCGCGTCCAGTAGTGTCGCACCAACAGCCTGCAGCCCTCGTCAGCCCCTGCCTCCTCTTCTCGACTGCCGTTCGCCACGACAACAGCCCACCGCTGTCTCCTGGTCGCCGACAACCTATCCCGCCGACGTGTCGCCACCTGCAGCCAGGTCGCGACTGCAGCGCTCCCCTGCATCACGCCCGGACGCTGGTTCCCCTCTCCTGGGTGCTCAACCCGATTGCCGGCTGCCCTAGCCTTGGGTTGGGGTGCACTGATCTCGTGCGTGGGGATCGGGCTGTGGTTGTAGCACTTGTTTGTGGCTTGTGCCGGAGTTCGGTTGTTTGCTCCGTGTGCTTGTTTGGGTTGGCGAGTTCGGAGTTGATTCGTGGGTTTGTTGGAGTTCGAGTGTTCATTGGGTTTCGTCCGTCGTTATTCGGGCATGGGTCCGTGGTGGTTGTTGCTCGTGGATGGTGTGTTGGATCTCGGGTGATTGTGGGGTGTGTTCTCGTTGGTTCGTTTGAGTTTGTTTGCTCGCTTCGGTTCATGTGATCCGTTTGGTTCCTGAATCTTGTTCGTGATCCATCCGTGTGTTGCGATCGTGCCCGGGAATCCGTTCCCGTTATTCTCTTTTTTTCCGTTGGATTCGTCATCTTTCAGAAAAGTAACTTGTACTCCAATTTATATGTTTGATACAAGTCAAAAAGTTCACCTATAGTGTAGTTGGGTCTAGAGACGATTCTTGTTTGTGTTACACTTGATGAGTTTTATCTCTATTGTGAAAATTTGACCTATAGACGACTCACGACACCATATGGACAGGAATTAACCTAGGATTTTATCCGTTCTTGATTTTGATCATGTATGTGAGACTTGTGTGAGAATTCGTATTTTGATTGAGACCCATGTGATATTTTCGGTGTGGACATGTTAATAACTCTAATTCATGATGTTTAGACATTTAATAGACTCGATTTCATGTTTTGGTGTGTTTGGATCAATTTTCTTGAATCTATGTTGATTTTGTTTTTAAGAGAAAAATCTGTATTTTGTCGCTGTTCAGTTTTGTTTGCTGTTTTGGACTATCTTGAAGTTAGTATCTTAATTTTGGTATAAAACATGAGTTTTATAGAATTTCTTCTATTTTCAAACCCCTCTGACCTTACTGAGTTATGACTGTTTTACTATAGAGGTGTCGATCTTTTTCAGATTCTGTTTTTCGATAATTTTGATGACAAACCATTTTAAAGAACTATATTACGTATATTATCTTAATCTGAAACTTTGGTCAGTCTTTCTATACCTATCTAGGGATTACCTAGAATTTTGGTAGATTTTATTGATGGATTTTATATGTCGTTTCATGCATGTTTACAATAGTCATACTTGCTGTATTTTGCTCGTTGTCCTGTAAAGAATTGTGTTTTCACCCTGATTCCTTTTACTGTATGAAAAATATTTGTGAAATAAGAAAGTTAGTATATTTTATCTATTTTCATATCCCTTTGGGCTTTGGCAGAATTGGATTTCGTTTCACTGGTTGCGAGATATCATAGTTTTCGTACAGCAGTGTTGGGAATTCCAAATTTGCCAAACTACGGGTTCTTGATGTTTTCTTATTTTTGATGAACTAAACTAATTTTACTGGAATATTATGAAACTTTATATTTTGATTCTAGACATATAGGGGAATACCCCAGATTTTTCCTGGATTTAATTGAGAGGTTTTGATGCTGTTTTTCTGACTGAGAATTCGTTTTCCTGATTTCTGACTGAATATGTTTTCTGGATTCGAACTTGATTTGACTTGTGATTTTATGAATTACTATGTAACATATTTATATTCGCTGGATTTGTGTGGAAGTGTATTTTCAGATCCTTCGACCGATCCAAATTTGGATGTTTGTAGTAGCAAGAATCACTGTTTTAGTACTGTACTGTCATGCTATCCTGAATATGAACATACACTGTTTTGTTCGTTTATGTGACTGTCTATCATCTATGCGTTCTTATTTGTTACCCTAGACCTGATACTGATTATACTATGTTGGTTTGACACTGTTTCATGCTGATACATACCTGTTTGAGAATAATAATAAATAACCAAGCTGGGGTTTTAATGGGAAAGATCTAGTAGTGGATAGTACAGAAATGTGTACTCGGAAAGAGACTTGTGTTTCCTGTATGACATGTTACCGATCAAGTTTACCGACCAAGTTTACCGATCAAGTTAATATTCTGTTACCGATCAAGTTACCGATCAAGTTTATCGATCAAGTTTACCGACCAAGTTCTGTGATTCTGTGAATAACTGAGTACACTGCCCTGTATGGTCCCCTATGAATTCTAAAACGTAACTGTTTGTTGTAGCAACCATATGTTATAATATGGGGCGCAGGAAGTGCTACCTAGATAGTAAAATAACAAGACCTGACATGACATAGTCTGATTTTCTATATACCTGATTATCCTGTTACATGATTACCTGTTTACCTATTACCTCTATACCTGTTACCTGATACATGATACATGCTTTCTTGACACTTGACTACATGATACATGAGACTTGTTTACATGAGACTTGATACGTGACACATGATGCATGATTTCACGACACTTGACACCTGATGCATGTTAACATGATGCCATTTATACCTATTCACCTTACCATGCGAGTTGTTATATGTTGACATGTGATTAGTTAGTTTTCCCCATGTGTTTGTATCCTACATTATAAGTGGCCCGTAACTTGCAATTGGGGTACTTGTTTTTCTCTTTCCCTCTTCCCTGCATTCGTTGAATTGTAGATTTTGGAGAACATGTTCCAGATGGTATCGGTGACATGAGATATTAGTGTTAGATTTGCTATTATTATTTCTTGTTTTCTTGATTTGAACAATAATTGTATTTATGTATTTGGATTTATTCTTGTATTTGGGTAATGTGACCCAGGATATTTGTGTTATTCAGATCATGATTATTTGAGATTAACATATTTTATTTCAAGTATTCTTGTTGGTATTTGGTTCATATGTGCATGTGGTTGACTTTTCTGGCTTCCGACTCTGATTATATTGTAATATGTTGTAAAGATTCCTGAATAGCTTATGGATGATGAAAATTATTCGCTGGGCTAATGTTACGTGCTCGTATTCCGTATTTTTTGGAAGCGGGGCATGACACAGAGTCTCTCACCCTGATCTGGTGCTACCCAGACCTCAGATCTATTTTGGAGAAGAACTTGGCTCCGTAGAGCTCATCTAACAGCTCATCAATGATAGGAATAGGGAATTTAGCTTTTGTAGTTTGAGAATTAAGAGCCCTATAGTCGACACATAACCTCCAACTGCCATCAGATTTCTTCACGAGAATAACTTGTGATGCATAGGAGCTGCAACTGTGTCTTATCAATCTCGACTCTAACATTTCTTGTACTTGTTTCTCTATTTCATTCTTATGATAGTAAGGGTGTCTATAGGGTCTAACACAGATGGGTTTGGCACCTTCAACAAGTGGAATTTGATGATCCACTCCCCTTTTTGGTGGCATTCCAATTTCCGAAGAGAATACCTCAGGAAAATTTTGTAAAACTTGTTGGACTTGTATGGAAGCTGTATGTGGAAGAATATTAAACTTTGATGCTCTCTTGCCTTCAGGATTGCATTGCAGCTGTAACAGAAACATTGGATTAGAAAGCTCCAATGTCTTTGGCAACTCCTCCGCTTCTATAACTTGTAGCTGCCCTTCAACATATCCTTGTACCACCCTTTTTAATCCTTGTACACTGAACTCCATAGTCAAAAGAGTGAAATCCATAGTAACTCTTCCCATCGATTTCAACCAGTGTGCGCCTAATACCATTTGAGAAGGTCCTAATAGTAAGATCAAAAGTTCGATTGACAAAGGAACCCCTTGCACAGTGAAGTGTGCCTCCTCAATTTTCCCTTGACTATGCATTATTTCCCCATTAGCAACTTTCACATTATACTGAGGTTCGTTCAAAATACTCAATCCAGCTTTGATTGCAGTATGAGGGTCTATATAATTATGAGTAGATCTTGTGTCAATTAGAATGTTTACCTCCCTTCCACCTATGGATCCTTTCACTCTCAAAGTATGAGGATAGCATGATGAGCTTGATAGAGCGTGATAAGAGATTTGCATAGCACTACCTTCCATACTCATTCCTATAACCTGACCCTCCTCCTCCATATCACCTTCTTCTTTTTCATCATCTTCAAACCTTTCTAAGAAGTAAAACTTTTGTGTTTTGCATCGATGTCCCTGTACATACTGCTCGTTGCAATTAAAGCATAATCCCTTTGCCTTCCTCTCCTTTAATTCCAACGGAGATAATCTCTTAGGAATGAAGGTGGGTGTAGTTGTTGCTTCATTTCCCTTAGGAGTAGAATGGGTTAGATAATTGGTAGTATTTTTGGGCACAAACGCAGGCTTACTCCACTTCTTAGTAAACTGCAGCTTCTCTTCGTAACCTCTAGCTAAACCCATTGCTTCATTGACAGTCTTCGGCTTCTGTGCTTTGACATCCTAGTGAATTTCATTGCGCAACGCACTAACGAAAGTGCTCAAGAAATGTTTCTCCGTCCAGTATCCCACAAAATTTGACAATTGATCAAACTCCTGTATATACGCTTCTAAATCTCCCTTTTGGCTCAGCTTAGTTAAAATTCCTTCTTAATCTTGAAACTCCGAAGGACCAAATCGAGTCATTATCTCACTGAAAAACTCCTGCCAAGAAATTACCTCCCTCCTCTGCCTAATATGTCGTCGATACCATTGCGAAGCTTTCCCCCTCAAATTCAATGCAGCAAACTTAAGTTTCTGAGTATCTTCAATCTCAAAGAACTCCATGAACTGCTCAACTCCACACACCCACTCAGTGGGATCCCCTTTTTGAAAGACAGGGAACTCCATTTTAAAAGGAGCTCTTGGGAAATTCAGCGCTTCATTTCTTGTTTTGCTACCCAGACTAATGATATTATTGGAATGGAAGGTATTTGCAGGTTGGAAAGGATTTGGCAAGATAGGATTAAAGTTAGGGATTTCTACCTCCTTATGCGATTGGGGTTGGGAAATCCCCGTATTACCTCGCACAAAACTGGCACTTCGATTCATCATCATCAGTTCCTTAACTTGCTCTCCCAAGGTTTGCACTGCACTTGGTAACGACGTCATCATCTCCATCACCTCTGCTATCTTCGCTACCGTCGATTTCAGCTCCTGGACCTCTACTTTGATCGATGAGGTACTTCCGACACCCTCGAGTCAGAATCATCACTCGCCAGCTCTGATACCACCATGTTAGGAGCTCCGAAGAATGCCTGTTTGGATCGTGCCATTAGAGTGAAGATGAGAGGTTGAAGAAGAAGAAACGAGAAGATTTGTGGGGAAAATTCTTGAAGCTTAAAGTCTGTTTCCTTTATTAGCAACTCAGAGTTTATATAGGCAGTTACAGAGGGTCATGTGCGAGGCACGTGAGCTAACAAACTAAATTTCCCCCACCTAAACAACTATGAAAGAGAAAGAGTGCTGTATGCACGTACAATTTCTAAAACAGAAAAATAAGAAACAAACTGATACAACCACTGATACAACAAAGACCCAATCTCGACCACCAACTCCAGCTCCTTCTCTAACCACTGCAGCCACTGCAGATCCCTAACATTCCACTGGTGCCGACTGAGTGCAGATCGACCCTGCCCGGCCCCTGCTCCGGCCCCTCCTCTCGCTCGCAGAACCTTGAGACAAACCCGACCTTCTTCGGCATCCCCATGTGCACAGCACCCTGCACCACCACCCTCACGAGCCGGTCGCTGCTGCCTGTGCCACCCCCCTACAACCGTCGCTGAAGAACAACAAGGGCATCACCCTGCTCGTTGTCGCTGCTGCTAGGATTTCCAAAACCCTAGTCACCTTCCTCCTTCTTCTGTTTCGCTCTCCATCCCGCAACACACCAGGTCTTCTCTTGTGTCCGCCTCGACCAAACCAAACCAGGTACGGTCAAGACGTCAGATCCAAACCAGACTAGACCAGACCTGAACGCTATCCAGTCCAGATTTTAGATCCAACCTGAAAAGACCCGAATCAACTTGATCTTGACTTTAGATCCAAAACCCGAACTAGATCCAGACAGTTTCTCCTCTCGGCTTATTTGTTCTAATGAAAACAAATCAAAAATTCAAAACCCTAATCATGTTATGGTCGATGTTATTTTAGGCAGCCGACTGTCATTTCCTCCATACCAAGGCTGAGAGGAAATGACAGTTGACTACACCAATTTCAGTTGCAGTACCAGATTAAGTAATTTTGTGTACCACCTTACATTCTTTCCAAAGCTTGATCATTTGCTAATGATACTTTTACAAATTTATTTCTCACAAATAAAGCAGTAAATAATTTTAAGTGCACTGACTTCTTGATGATCAATTACATCTTTCTTCTTGATGAAACTTTCCCGATATTTGCGACCATTTTAATTTGCATGACTCTTTTCATTTTTCTTTCATATTTCTTTCATTTTGAAGATCTTGAGAATTATTTGAATTTCATTATGTATTAACCTGTAAAGCTCTTAGATAAAAATATTAGATGTATATGTATATTTTGTACACACCAAACTTAGGGTCAATAACCCTCCCATTTTGGTGTGGATTTAACATACTAAGAATTTAGGATAAAACTCTCCCTTAATCCAATACTCCTACTTAATTCATGAATACATCATAAGAGCATATAAGTGTGTGTGTATGTGTATGAAATGATGTATCCTATATGAGAAAAAGAAATGCACACTCAATCTATATATGCACAACAACAATTATCAATCATATGAATTAAGCATCACATATTTCATTCCAAGTGAGAGATCTTATAGCGCGTCAATCATACGAATTAAACATCACATATTTCTTTACAATAACAAAAGTTTATACATGATAGTACATTTGAAAGATTGAAATATCATTTGATGATGAAATACAAAATACTACAAAAGCTTCAAGGTCATAAAAACATGGAAAAAAACCTACAAATTCTTCAAGCCCCCAATTACTCTCCTCTTTTGGAACACACCAGAAGGGAGCTACTCACTATCACTACCCTCATTTGCACCACCAACATCCTTCTCACATGCCATAGAGAGGAGATAATAAAAAAGAAAAGAAAGGAAAAAATGAAAACTGTAACTATGATTACCTCCATTTTTGTAAAAAAAAGTTTTTGCTGGGATAAACACGATCAATGAAAACATTTAGAAAAATTGAGAAAGTAACATTTAATCAAGCACAAACATCAATAACATTCAATTCATCTCGTAAATAATGAAAACATTTTTCATCCAGTGGTTTATAAAAAAATCAGCTAATTGCAAATCAGTCAGAACATATTCAAGTATGATGTCACCTTTAAAAAAATGATCCTTAATAAACTGGTAATGAATTTCTATATGTTTTGTGCGACTATAATGGTCAGAATTCTCAGTAGTACTAGTATTATCACACTTAATTGGAATATGATGGAAAAATACCGTATAGTCCTCCAATATGTGTTTCATATATGTGCACAACATGATCTTGCAACGATGTATTCGGCTTTGGCTGTGGACAATGTAACAGAGTTATGCTTCTTTGAATCCCATAACACTAAACAATTTCCAAGAAAAGTGACATGTGCCGCTTATACTTTTTCCATCATTGTTCATCTCAAATTTGTCCTGCATTTGCTTTGAAAACTCCTTGCACATATTTTCATTAGTAAACCCAAAAATTATATCGTCAACACTTATATTGGATTTGAACAATCGAAATTCGAGCAATAAAAATAACTTTAAGATGGTGGATGATAAAAAATGTAGTGTCTAATTTCCCTTTTGAGAAACCTATGTGAGTAGGGCTGCAAATGAATCGAGCTATTCACGAGCAACTCAGCTCGAGCTCGGTCAAAGCTCGATTAAAGCTCGACACGAAATCGAGCTTGAGCCGAGCCCGAGCTCGAAATCGAGCTCGATAGCTTAACGAGCCGAGCTCGAGCTTGGGCTTTTTTTATTATTAGGCTAAGCTCGCGAGCTACTCGGCTCGAATTCGGTCAAAGCTCGATCAAAACTCGGCTCGAGCCGAGCTTGAGCCTAAAAACTGAGCTCGATTGTTACGTGCCGAGCTCGAGCCTCAAGATATTTGGCTCGGTTTAGCTCGATTGCAGCCCTATATGTGAGTAAGGAACGAGCTCAAATGTTCATGCCAAGCTCGAGGTACTTACTTCAAATCGTGTAACGGTTTATCAAGAAGGACATATCTAATTGAGTTTGTATCAATATGCAAATCACATATATTATAGTTAATATATAAATAATCATAACAACAATTAAAATTATTCTCATTTTATGGTTCAAAACCCTCCCCATTTTTGTCTTACATTAATAAGGGGTAGAAAAATAAATCAAGAATTAGTTGGCAAAAATTAGTCTTTTGAACATCCCAGTCATATTGTTACGAGAGAGAGAGAGAGAGATAGAGAGAGAGAGAGAGGTGTAGCCTTTTCATTTATAACATATATATAGAGGGATAAGTTAGGGTTATGGTTTGGTAGTTTGGGTGGGCCGCCACCTTAAGAGGTGGGCATCCACCTAAATAGGTAGTCATGGTTTCACAATACTCACTCTTGGATGTCTACTTTTAAAACATTGCCTCTTTAAAAACATTCCTAAAGAAAAACCCACATTTGAGAAAAGTCCTTAGCGAAAGAGAATAGTACAATTAATTTTTCCGGAATGTGATTCTTTAGGATTCTAAGTGGGTGCGACTTACATTGCCTCATTAAAAACATTTTAAAGAAAAATCCAATGAGCAAAACCTCATTGAAGGAAAAGAGTACAATGTGCAAAGATATTTTTCACGATGTTTCCATTAGCATCTTCAGTATGCTTGCATGTGCAGGATAATCCCCTAAAAATACTAAAATTTATTGCATTTAGATATTACATCAACTTAAATGAAAAATCACCCCCCAAAAATAATACATTCTGTTATTACATCCCGGCCCAAAAATTTATCAACCTATACATTTATATATCTACTAGTATAATGCACGTGCGATGCACGCGTACAAAAAATATATTCACATAACTTGAAATTTTGAAGCATAAAAAATAACAATCATAAAAAATAAATTCTTTTCATCAAGAGCATATAACTATCAGACTCCATATGCCTCTAATTGCTTAGTAACAGGTTTTAATCCATAGGCATCTAATTGTTTACTAACAATTGAATAGTCAAAAAAAAAGTTAAGCTAATTGTGTCAAGAGGACGTAAAAACTAATTAGATAACACGAACTCCTAATCGAAACAATATTTTTTCAAAAAATAATTATGTGTTAGATATTAGATAAAACTTACATTCCTCATCATTGACATTAGCACCCCTACTCCCCTCATCTTCTCCCTCCCCATGCTGCACATCCACCCATGGCACCTCCACACTCTGCTCCGCCACCGCATCCTCCCATACCCTCCTCCCCGCATCCACACTCGGCACCTCATACGACCCACCAAAACTATAATACGGCACACTAACAGGCCCCGAATACCCATATTTATACGAACTTGTATGCATCACTCCCCAGTACTGACTCTCCTACACAAATCACACACACACATAAATAAAATAAAATAAAAACCTACCCCAAAAATAAAAAATAAAAAAGCCCTTAATTTAAACAATCCAAACAAAACCCACCTCATCGAAAAGCGCAGTGTCGTCCTGAACCTGAGCAGTTTTATAAGAAAGCCCTTCGAACAAATCCATGAAACTCTGCGGTACAGTGTACGCGAACCTTGTGTCGATGTAATGCACCTCTGCCGGTCTATTCCCATTCATTCTCGGTTCTTAATCTAAACTATAAAAATCAAAAAATGAGTATCTTATTATAACTGATGTAGTGATGCATATACCAGTAGGCGTATATATAATCCAAGTTAAGAGCACACAAACAGTCGACATTTGAATACAGAAAACTTCAACAAAATGAAACACTCTGTATGAATTTGAATAGCACCTAATCAAAAGTTCACTGGAGATGTTCGGAACAGCTACATTATATCCCTCCAGCCACATCATCGCCGAGATTTGTTCCAGTAAAGACATACAGAGTATCTTGTCTACATGAGTTAATGGTTCCAACACGTACCAATACCATTCAAGCAGATATATTCCCACTTAATTCTAGATTCAAGACCAGCAATATCACAAATAATATATTCCATAAAATACAACATTATAGAAATTTAATATTAATACCTGTATAGATAAAAATCAAGAAAACTTAACCAAATCAAGAGCTGTAAAGATTTGAAATCAAGAAAAGGACAGATTTGAAATTGAAATTCAGAAAGGATTTGGTTCGCATTTTTTAATTCAACAAAATAACCGAAGTTCCATATTAGGAAACAGAAAGAAAGACTAGAAATGCATGAAACTACACTAAAGTTTCAGTGAATTTCATTACCCTCAACTTTCTGGTAGCGAAAAACTACCTTGAAGTTTTTTCCGGCATTTGAGAATTTTATGGTAGTTCTTTACTGGAGAAATGTGCTTATACATCGATTCTTAACTGCCCAGGAAAATTTTACGGTAGTTCTTCGCTGGAGAAAAAGTTGAGGGTAGTTTTTTGAATTTTTCTGATTTTTTCATGGTAGTACTTTGCGTTTTAACCAACAAAAAAACAGCTCTTATATAAGCAGTCAGCCCATGGTACTACTATTAGATGCTTAAGAATATGGCAGTAAACCACTACTCCATGGTTCGATTGATTTCCATCAAAATTATTCATCGGTTCGAGACATGATTGCATCAATTGTTTTAGAAATTTAGATGAACGTATTTCAAACAATGATGAGAAAACTTCTAGTTAAATAAAGAGATAAAAGAAACTAAACAAAATATTCTAAGATAGGCATTCACTCACCAAACCTCGCAACGATTTCTGAGCGTAGAGCATAACAACCGTACCAAGCACATACTGTTCTATCCCCCTTGCCTTCAAAGCCATGAATACCCTCTGAAATGTATCAATCCGCCCACCAATCCACGACGCTTCTAGGCTGCGAATTTGATGACAAACTCAAACTCTCCTTACTATTACTACTGTTATCAACCCTTTGCGATAAGTAGAACTGAGTATTCAAATCTGACCTCGGAAAGCATGCGATCTCAGAGCGGAGACGGCGATCCGTACAATGAGGGGGTCGTGCGACGCGATGGAGGAGGCTTGGAGGGCGGAGCAGGTGTTGGCGAAATCGGGAGGGGGGGCGGATCGCGGCGATGACACTATGCAAGGGAGGAGGATTCGAGGGCGGAGTGGGATGAAGAGGATTCGACGGGGGATGAGGAGAGGGAGAGGGAGAGGCGGTGGGGATTTTTGGGAGAGAGGGATAATTTTTGAGATAGAGAGTTAGCCCTAATGTGAAAATTACCGTTGTGACCTCCATTTGTGTAGGTATTAGGGGTAAAATTTGACAGATTTAACCTTACATTATTTTTTAGGTGTGTTACGTATATGAGGGCATAATAGTAAAAAGCCGCTGAAATAGGGCTTTGCTTAATAATAGTATAAATATGCTGAAATCATCTCATGAAAATCTAGTGTACTAACCTTTGAAATCTTGATGTTGGGAGAGATTTTGTAAAGAGATTTGCTAGGTTCTCTAAGAACTTGATCTGATTTACATCAATTATCTTTTCTTCTTGAAGCTGGTGGGTAAAGAAAAATTTTGATGAGATGTGCTTCGTCCTATCTTCTTTGATGCAGCCTTCCTGATTTGCTTTATACAGACTGCATTATCCTCATAAATTTTTGAATGCTTGTTTGTGACTTCTGGAAGTTCACAACTCCCCCATGATATGCTAATATTATGAAGTGCTTCATGAAGTGCTTCATGAAGTGCCAATATCTCAGAATGGTTGTTTGATGTTGCTGCAATTATTTGTTTGACCGATCTCCAGGAAATAGTTGCACCACTGTTAAGAAAAGCATATCCTGTTTGTGATCTCCCCTTATGGGGATCAGATAAATAACTTACATCTGTATATCCAATAAGGTCTGCACATTCATAAACAAAGATCAATGGTTCCTTTGATATATCTAAGAACGTGTTTTATGCCATTCCAAGGCCTATGTGTAGATACAGAGCTATATCTAGCTAGAAGGTTCACAACAAAAGATATGTTAGGTCTAGTGCATTGGGCTAAATAAAGGAGTGTGCATATAGCACTCAAATAAGGTACTTCAGGATCCAAAATATCTTCATTTTCTTCTTTCAACTGATATGGATCTGGTCAACTTGTAGTGACCTGACCACCATAGGTGTACTGAGTAGATGACAATCACTCATATTGAATCTCTTCAGGAGATTTTCAGCATATTTGGCATGATGAAGCAAAATTTCATTTTTACTGTATTCGATATGCAGGCCAAGACAAAATGTTGTTTCACCCAAGTCTTTCATCTCAAATTCTTTCTTAAGATAGCTTGCAGCTTTTTTAATCTCTTCGGGAGATCCGATCAAGTTTATATCATCTACATAGACAGTTGCTATGATGAATCCCTTATGGTGCGTTTTAATCTAATACAATGCGTATTTCTAGACTTAGTTTCTGGTAATTTAAATCCTCGGAGATTTTCATATATATATATATATATATATATATATATATATATATATATATATATATATATATATATATATATGTTCCATTGAAAACGGATTTGTTTTCACAGGGTTGGAAAATAGCGATCTGAGCCATTGGATCGTTTTTGATCGTGATCAATGGCTCAGATCGCTGCCGCCCATCACCCATCTCACTTAAGTGGCGGAGGGTTAATTTGGAAATTTTGTCCGAAATAACTCTTCGCCTCACGGATTTTAAAAAATTGAATGAACCTAGGGGTTATAGAAATTGAGAACATAGGCCGTTATTTAGAACAATGGCCTTTTATAACCTAGGCCATTGTTCCCAACAACGACCTAGGCTATAAAATTTTATAGCCTAGGTTATTTTTGAAACAACGAAGTTTTATAGCCTAGGCCGTTGTTGGGAACAACGACAACGACCTAGGTTATAAAAGGTCGTTGTTCTAAACAACGGCCTATGATTCATTTTTTTTATAACCTAGGCCGTTGTTTCAAACAATAGCCTAGGTTCATTCAACTTTTTTTCACGAATGAGGCAAAGAGTTATTTGGGATGAAATTTCCAAATTAACCCTCTGCCACTTAAGTAATATGGGTGATGGGCGGCAGCGATCTGAGCCGTTGATCACGATCAAGATCGATCAAACGGCTGAGATCGCTGTTTTCCAACCCGGTGAAAACAAACCTATTTTCTATGGAGCATATCCTTCTCCCTCTCTCGCTCTCTCTCTCTCTCTCTCTCTCTATATATATATATATATATATTACTGTCTACATTATCATATGAGTATATTGTCATCACATCCATGAGTCTCATCAAGTTTTTCAGAAACAATGAACTTAGCTATCTAAATGTGATGATGTCCATGATCGGGGAATATGTTTCTTCATAATCTGTTTATGGTGTTTGTGAGAATCCTTCAGCAACTAATCGTGCTTTATACGTTTGGATCTCATTCTTTTTATTTGTTTTTCTTACAAACACACATTCAAAACCTACATGGTTTATTCCTTATAGGACTAAACACTCCACGTTTTGTGAGGGAATCTAGTTCCGCTTGAATTGCAACTTTCCATTTTGGCCAATTTTGTGTCTTTTGACATTCAAGGACCGTTCGTGATTCAGTGTTATTCTCATTTTTATCACCCTTTTTAATCTCCTGAGTATGTGTAAAAGAATATTATTGTTGGGTACCAGTACCTCTTTCTCAGTGTCTTCTGAGATCTGAGGCATATCCTCGACCAGAGCGATATGCTTTGTTTTGGAGAAATTTAATCTTTGGTTCTGTGAAAGTCCTTGCCACTATGCTAAAGATTCGAAGTTATAGAAGGTTTGAGGAAAATTGCACTTGTATTCTAACATGTCCCCGCAGGTTGAGAGCCTATTTTTTTATGGGATAAAGAAACGAGATAAATGCCTAACAAATTGTGGGCTGAGACTTGGACTATATGCAGCAGTTTTTATTTTTTTAAATCCGCATTTAAATTGCATAGCAAGTGGGATTCGAACCTGGATTGCTATAATACCATGTGGAAGTCCCTGCCACTATGTTAAAACATAGAAGTTGTAGAAGGGTTGAGAGAAATTGTACTTGTATTCTAACAGATTCAATACATCTTCCAGATCATCATGAACTCTCTTTACATAAGATGCTACTTCAGGAGTTGCTTCTTCAGGAGCATTAAGGTGTGTTATATCATTCAATCTCCTCTTCCAGGGAGCTGAATCTTTAGAACCTTTAGGTCTTACACTTTTTTGAAGTGGAACTGTATCATTTGCTGTTTTATTTGGTTTTATGGATATTTCTAATCTGGCGGGTACATTCATGGTTGGTATATGTGATATACTCACTTTTGCAGCATCATTGAATTCATCGGGTAGTTCATTTGCAAAAGACTGCAAGTGAATAATTCTCCTAATTTCTTATTCACATTCGGGAGTTTTAGGGTCGAGATGAGATGGAGCGAGAGTATGCCACGATAATTCACGACGTTCTTCTGGAACGAGACATTTATCCTCCGTTTTATCTCCCCTTAACGGTGGAAATATTGTCTCATCGAAGTAACATGATGCTCAACCTCTATTCCTAAGGATATATAAACATCATTGATGGTTTGTAAGGTAAAAGTATGCCACGATAATTCACGACTTTCTTCTGGAACGAGACATTTATATTTATTTTTATCTCCCCCTAACGACGGGAATATTGTTCATCGAAATAACAGGATGCTCAACCTCTATTCCTAATGATATACAAAAATCATTGAAGGTCTATAAGGTAAATTCAATTGCATTGTCTAGTCTTATTGATTTGATAACTTGATCAGAGAAATGAGTTCCGAGTTTGAGGATTTGGGTCAATAGACTAGAAAAGCTAGGTTTCAGGATGAGACCATCTAGTTGAAGCAACAAGTAACACCACAAAGTGTCTAACAATGCAATATTTAATCAATAGGGGCAAATAAAAACTGTTCATCAATAAATTCTAGAGGAATATTGTTCCCAAATCATAAGTGCCGAAACATAGTTCCAAAAATACAAGCATAAGCCATGTCAAGTAGTGCAATGCTAAATAAATAAAACTTATCTACTGATCATCCCCAAAAAACATGCAGATGTCAAGTTTGTGTTCTCTTGTTTCTCAAGATCTTCGCCAAGGAGCTCATTATTGTCTATGTCAAAGGTGACATTTGCTTCTATCTTCTCGATTTTCTGATATTTGGCCGCCACATCCTTTGATACACGACATGTGTGGGACCAATGACCTTCGCGCCCACTTGAAGCGTGTATCTCTTGGTACTGTGTCACTTGAAAGGGCTACTTCTTCTGTTTCTTCTGCAGCTCATTCTATCTACCACATATGGGGTGACCGTACTTCCCTCTTCCTTTTTTAGCCACCTTTGCTGGAGTGACTACATTGACCACCTCTCCTTCCTTTATTAGAATGTCCTCTGCCTCTGCCTTTGGAATATCCATCACTAGCATTCGCTTCAGGGAATGCTAGTGTTCGAGTAGCCCTAGTGTTAATGGTTTTTCATGAGGACTTTATTATCTTCCTCAACAACTAGCAGCATAGAGACGAGTTCAGAAATTTTTGAGAAACCTCGTTCTCTATACTGTTGTTGTAGTAGTACATTGGTGGCATGGAATGTGGATAGGATTTTGTCAATCATTTGCTCTTGGGTCACCGGTTCTTCACACAACTCAAGCCTTGATGTAATGTTGAAAATTACTGAGCTATATGCAAATACCGTCTTAATATCCTCGTAGTGAAGTTTGATCCATTCGTTCCTCGCTGCTGGCAAGATGACGTCTCTCTGGTGGTCATACCTATCCTTCAGGGATTCCCACAGAGTTTTTGGATCTTCTATTGTGACACTCATTCTTTAAATCTACATGAAGATGGCGACATAAGAAAATCGTCGCTTTAGCCTTATGTGTAGGACTAACAAGGTTCTCTGCTGGAGGAGTACTAAGCGTGTGTACCACGTCTAGGGAGTTCAGATGAAGCTTAGCATCTAACATTCAGGCGAGGTAATTATTTTCGCTCGCATCTATGGCAACAAACTCCAACTTGGTGAGGTTTGACATATGGGGGGGAAAGTAATATTATTTTTGGGGTACTTTTGTAACACCCCGCAAAACTCAGTTATTACAATCTTGCCACACATGTGTTACACAAATGTATTTTGTACCTTTACATGTAATATTCGTAATACTCTCAATATAAATATTTTTATGTATTTTGCATTTCGGTTTATATATTTTTTCGTTCTCTCGAAATTCATCTGCTCCTATTTTGACTTAAATATATATATTTTTATACATGCAATACACACGCTTTCATTGCACGTGTCGATTATAATTTTAATATATAAAATTAATGAAGTGTGTATAATGATTTTTTTTTATTCTGTGCTTATATTTAACATATGGAATGACTTAAGTTGAAATAACCCGTTTCCTATCCCTACTACCTATATTACGCACCTATTTATATATTTTTGATTTTTTTCCCAAATCGACCTACTTTTTGAAAGTTTTTTCCAAATCGACCTACTTTTTTTTTAATTCCCAAAATGACACACTCGGTCTTTGAAAGACCGAGTTTAGCACAAAATAACTCGGTTTTTCAAAGACCGAGTGTTAGAATTCGATTTTTCAAATTCTAACACTGGGTCTTTGAAAAATCGAGTTATTTTGTGCTAAACTCGGTCTTTCAAAGACCGAGTATGTTATTTTGATAAATACTTTCAAAAGTGGGTCAGTTTGGTAAATACTTTCAAAAAGTGGGTCATCTGGTAACAAGTTCAATAACAATTTGTATTGGTTTTATCAACAATAAAGAAGCACAGTTAGTAATGAAGGCACCTTAAGTAATGAATGAAGGCACCTTAAGTAATGGGTTCCCTAACATGAGTGATAAGAACATAGGAAAATAATACAAAAAACATAAAAAATAATCACTCTCAAACCAACGAAATACTGGCTTCAAAGCAAAACAGTCAAAATATGTATAATTTATGTCTAAGTTGCATGTTTATACAACTTAGTGAAAGATACATCAAAATACTTAGCAGTAAAGCACAAACAAATGCCATCAGCCAATGAAGTGGTCAGACACACAATTATAATGAATACTCATGAAGATACAGGAAAACAAGTTGTCATATATAACAATGGTATTTTGCAGAAATCCAGAAGAAGATAATGACTCATGCTAAAGCAAAGAAGATGATATGTGTACACAACAGGTTAAGTGTAATTGTCTTCCTAAAGGAACTCCATTATACACACATCAAACACGTGTAAGCTCTAACTTAAAACTCATGCCAAATTTTTTGTAGGTTTCTGCTACCAACCTTCAAATGCAGCTAGTTCTGCTTGGTGCTTACACATGTGAGGATTAATTATTTCATTTTGTATCACATATTAACTCGTTCTAAAGTTTTGCTAGGTTCATTCTTAGGAGAGAGAGTGTTTTAGTCATTCATAGGAAATGTAGCTAGGTTCAAATGATATGTGACTCAATCTACCTAAAATCATCATATAAAGACAACTTTCACGAAACATTCCTTTCCTTTCCTTTCCTTTCATGACAAGTTGGGGACTTTCTCAAAATCAACTTGACTCACAACTCACTCCATGGAAATAGGTAAGATGCGAGCATGCTAAACTAAGAGTTGAATTTAACTCGATCTTTCTAATCAAAAGGGAAGAGAATAAATATTCACCTTGCAAATACACATTTTGTTCAGTATTCAAGAATACACTTCAAAATCTGAGTAGGGAAATCGGTAGATTTTAAGTGTGGTATTTGGAATCAATATAGCAAATACATATAATTAATGGCCAATATCGAAATTCACAAACTTTTCTATTGAATATATACTAAACTTCTTACAGTTGGAACTATTGCCTGTGCTATTAACCAATAATCTGCCCTCCTATAGTGTGGAGACAACAGATTTTATTGCATTATCTATGGAATTCCATTTATTAGACACATAAAACTAGGTAACATAGATAATAATACCACACAACGTATAAATAAGATTGCATACGAAGTAAACTGAATTCTGACCAAGTACATATTGATTTTTTTCTCCTTACTCTATAGGCATCCATGCGTTCTTTTCATTTATTTAGGATGTACGAGCACAAATGACTGTACGATTTGAGACAGGGGACCTCTAAGTCAAAGCATTAGATTTCAGCTTAAACATGTCATTTTTTCCCCAAGATTGTCATGAAGGATAACAAAATTAGTTCCAGCTGATTGGGAAACAATTAAGAAATTCAAGAAACAACCACTTACCTTAAGCCCTAATACATATAGGAGGGGTCAATCATGCAGAACAAGCAAATAAAAACATAAGCTGAATAGGCAAATAACTACGTACATATATTGAAAAGCATGAGCTGATGCTTAGCCCCATGGGGCTAGCAGAAGATAACATTGTGCAGCATGAACCAGATGTGATAGGAGGATAGGTAATGAGAAGTTACTGTGAATGCAGAACTTGTTACCAGAATGACCCACTTTTTGAAAGTATTTACCAAACTGACCCACGTTTGAAAGTATTTACCAAAATAACACACTTGGTCTTTGAAAGACCGAGTTTAGCACAAAATAACTCGATTTTTCAAAGATCGAGTGTTAGAATTCGAAAATCGAATTCTAACACTCGGTCTTTGAAAAACCGAGTTATTTTGTGCCAAACTCGGTCTTTCAAAGACCGAGTGTGTCATTTTGGGAATTAAAAAAAAGTAGATCGGTTTGGAAAAAACTTTCAAAAAGTAGGTCGGTTTGGGAAAAAATCCTATATTTTTCTTCATACTCATTCTTTAGCCACCCTACATATATATATATATATAGAGAGAGAGAGAGAGAGAGAGAAATCTTCGGTTGCACACTACTTTGGTGAGCACTCCGTGAGTACTCACGAACTAGAGACCCTATGAAAAATCCGAACCGCTCATATTGTTCTATATGCCTTAGATAGCCTAACAATAAAAAATCAAGTAATTTGAAGTTCATTTACCCATGATTTACATCATCACAAAATTGTATGGCTGAAAATTCTAACAGCATTATGGATGGGCAAATGAACTTCAAATTACTTGATTTTCTATTGTTAGGCTATCTAAGGCATATAGAACAATATGAGCGTTTCGGATTTTTCATAGAGTCTCTAGTTCAGGAGTGCTCACGGAGTGCTCACCAAAAGTAGTGTGCAACCGAAGGGGACTATATATATATATATATATTCATGTGTACAAATCCATATATACATACACCCCATTATTAATCCACCATTGTCTCCACTACCCACAACTCCCGACACCTCCACTTCATTCTCCAAACAAACCCCGTACAATTCCCTACTTCTTTGCCTGCACTCCAACTCCATACAACCTCATGAGCCACCCTCCCAATCCCTCCCCATTTATATCTATATACATATACCCATATATATTCATTCATTCTAACCCCACTACTCCAAGTCCCCAACCGGCCCCAACTTATCACCCCACTAGCTACCCCTAATCCTTATTAAACCTCCTCTTTCACCAATCATTTTCCTCCAACTGCCTTTACTTTCTTTTTCTTCTCCTTCTAATGTTTAGAACTCGAGCCCTCTCTCTCCGTATATATATATTTATATGTGGGTGTATATATATATATATATATATACAAATACACCATTCATCTCACCCTCTCCTCCTCCTTGTTGTCTCTTCTTCAACTCGATGTCGTTGATCAGTTGCATAGTTTCTACGTGCATGAGGAATCACCATCTAAATAGCTACACCAACTCGAGGCCTATTGGAAGCGATTGGGTAGGCGTTCCTTTAACTTTCTAATTTATTCTTAGTAGTGACATGCTAGATTATATATATATATATACACATGAGTGTTGATGTTCTCAAATTTGGATGTTTTGTAGTATCATGATAATTTCAATTATTGTGCAAAATAAATTTCTATGAAGTAATAGAAGTAGAGAGCATGACATGTTAAATATTTTATAGAGGGAGTTTGATAATTTCATTTAAAGTAGATTGTTTGAATGTATTGGATTGTTTTAATACACTGATTTGGAAACTATGTTATTAGTATGTTAAGTATAGAGTATATTTACTTCATTCATGATTAAAGGTAGAATTGTTAAATAATTAAATTATATAGAATTGTAATACAACTATTTAAATGTTGTTGAATTTATACTTCCTGAGTTATGACTAAAAACTAGTGAAACTTGGAGAGCTAAAGATGTTTCGGATCTGATTCAAAGAGAATCAGAATCCTCGTACATTTGATTTAATTTGTTTTCCGGGAATGAAATGAAAGATTGAGAGGTTGGCAGGCTTAGTTTGTGTGTGCGGTTTGGGTGTTAGGTGGTTTCGAGTTCGATCCAGAGGAGGCTTAGTTTGTGTTTTTTTTATTACTTTATTTATATTTTAGTTTCTCATTCTTTTAGATTATTCCTAATTAATTTAGAAACAAAGTAGAGTTAAATTTTGATCTAAACCAATTTATTACTATTTTTTTTGAAATTTGGCAGATTAAAAGACGATGTGGATAAAGTTTTGATTCAACGGACAGTGTTATTTAAATTATGTTTTAATTCCAACTTGTTTTGATTTCAACCTAGAAAAAACTCAAATTTTGTTTAGATTTACTCTGTGTCAAATAGAGTATAGTTCTGAATTTATTAGAATTTTATTTAAGAAGAAGTTGTATAAAACCATAAACCTATTTAAAATCGTTTAGATATTCCAAGTGAAATAGGTTGGGGTTGTTTTCGGCTTAAGTATAATCGATGGATGCAAATGATAGCTAAGTAGGCTTTGTTAGATTTCGTGGGTAATCTCAGATTAAATACACAACGGAAATATTACAAAAAAAGTATCAAAACCTAGCCATGGATCCATGCGAAAACAATAAATCGTGTTTAGGAGTTATACCTTGAAGATGAATCTGCTGTCTCCACAGTATGCCGATCATAGCACTACAATATTGTGGTGCCTCTACAGTATCCACACGAACGGATCAAATCAAGCTTTTCCTCATGCCGCGGTGCTATCTGTGGGAAGGAAATGTTCCACACGATCTCTCTCACTCACAATTCTATGACGGCTAGGATTTTCTCATGTGTTCCTTTTCCACAGATACATATCATATATATAGGTCCCGAAAATCAACCCTAAGAGAGTAATGAGGTTGTTGGACTAACAATCTGACCTGGTTCAGATTCGTGTGTGGGCCTTTGAACTTTAGTCAGCTCATTTAATATAATTAAATGTTCAACAAATGTCAAGAGTTCAAGTCTTACTTGGATCTCCAATTAAATTCATCTTATGAAATTAAATTCCAATTTCGTTCCATTCTAAGTGTGTGACCCTGTATGTTCCCATTACGTTGACAGTATACTAAAATCATATTCTAGTATTACAAACAGTGAGCGGTATCTAGCAATACATCACTATTACTCAAATAACGGGAATGTCAGTGATTAGACATAACCTATCCGTGACCAATGTTACCATGTAGTCTAGTTCTTTTGTCCAGATATCTTAATTGACCACAAGGCATAGAACGTGTCACCCTTGTATAGTTCAATCTTTGGTTTCTTAATGTCCGAGTAGACTTACTAAAACAAATGAGCTCAATATCTCATATTGACTCATTTAAGCACGACCATGCATTTTGTAGTCTCACTCAATCAAGGGCCCCATAGATATTGCTCCCATTGTGTAAGATGGATAAATCCTATCTAAGTCACTCACATCCCTTCGCATGTTGTAGTATGTCCAATAGTCGACTTTATAATCACCTTATTACAGGCAACGTTTGACGACATTAAAATATATAACTTCTCATGTAGGGAACCGTAGTGACTTCAAGTCAAAGGACTGCATACACCATGGTTGCTATGAGAACTGTTTATGACACTCACGTAATGATCCATGCAGCGTTCTCATGGTGTGCCTGTCCAGTACATTATTACTTTAATATGTACCCATGTTAAGACTTGATATCTCATATCCATGACCCGTGAGATATGGTCATCAGTCTACGCACATACTAGTCTCTATGTATTATTGTTGTCCTAATTCACAATAAAACTTGACTACGGACATTTAAGAATAAGGTTCTGATTACAACCAATAGGATGTCACAATTAAGTCATGCACTTAATATCTCATGGTATTGAACCTACTATTCTAAGGACTTTATTATGTTCATTTAACCACAATAAACAACACAATAAATGAAATGCCTCATATATGAAATAAACATCTTGATACAATGTAAACTAGTAATGTCAATACACAACTGGCCTCTAGGGCATACACCAACAATCTCCCACTTGCGCTAGAGCCAATCAGACATACATCTAATGCCTATAGATCTAGTGTGATGCTCATGCTTTCGCTGTGCAAGAGGCTTTGTCCGTGGGTCAGCAATGTATCATCTGTCGGTATGCTGCATATCTTCACATCTCCTTTATCGACGATATCTCAAATTAGATGGAAGTGCCTAAGTATATGTTTGGGTCGCTGGTGAGATCTTGGCTCCTTAGCTTGTGCAGTGGCCCCATTGTTATCACAATAGAGGTCCACCGGGTCCACAATGCTAGGAACCATGCCAAGTTCACTGATGAAATTTCTGATCCAAACAGCCTTCTTTGCTACATTGGAGGAAAGAATATACTCAGCCTTTGTGGTAGAATCGACTACTGTGTCTTGCTTCGAAATCTTCCAGCTCACAGCTCCACCATTTTCGGAAAACACAAAATCCGATTGCGATTTGGAGTCGTCCTTATCGGACTGGAAGCTAGTATCAGTGTAACCCTTTACAACAAGCTCTTCCTCGACACCATATACCAAGAAAGAATCCTTAGTCCTTCTTAAGTACTTAATGATGTTCTTGACAGCAGTTCAATGACTCTCACCGGGGTCTGACTCATACTTTCTCATCATGCTCAAAGCATATGAGATATCTGGACGAGTACATAACATGACATACATGATAGATCCAATTGCAGATGCATATGGAATCTTAATCAATCTGTCTCTTTCATCTTGAGTGGAAAAATATTGAGTCTTAGACAAGCTTACACCAGACGACATAGGGAGGAATCCTTTCTTGGACTCTTGCATATTGAAACATTTCAATACTTTGTCTATATATGTACTCTGACTCAGGCCAAACAGTCTCCTTGATCTATATCTATAGATCTGATGCCTAATACATAGGTAGCTTCACCCAAATCCTTCATGGAAAAGCATTTTCCTAGCCAAGTCTTTACAGACTGTAAGTGTCTCGCCCCGCTTTCCAAAAGAGAATACGGAATATGGATACATGACTAAGCCCAGCAAATGATTTTCATCATCCATAAGCTGTTCAGAATCTTTACAACATCTCACAGAAATAATCAGAGTCGGAAGCAAAAGAATCAACCAAGTATGCATAATCGAATCAAATAGACCAACAGAAATTTACTTGAAACTAAAATATATTAATCTCAAATAATCCATATCTGAATAAGTCAATACCCTGGGTCACATTGTCCAAATACAAAAAATAATCCAAGTATCAAATACAATATTCCAAATTAAGCAACAAAAATAATAATAACTAATGCAAAACTCCAGCACTAATATCCCATATCACCAACACCATCTGGTATCTGTTCTCCAAAATCTGCAATTTAACAATTGCAGGAATAGAAAAAAGAAAAACAAACTCCCGTCAATGCAAGTTACGTGCCGCTTGTAATGTAGGATACAAGTACATGGGAAAAACTAACAAACAGCATGGAACAAACATAGCATGGTATCGGCATATCAACAGAATATGTTGTCTAACATGAATTAGGAAAACAGAATCAAATAGCATGGTATACTAACAGGTATAAGTAACATGTGTCAAGTGTCAACAGTATGCAGATAGGTATACGGATAGCAGTATCAGATAACAGTCAGACAGTAACAGATAGCAATGTCTAGTAGCATGTAACAGATAAAAGTTAACAGATGTCAGTTCTTACAGTCTTGTGTTTATTACTATCTAGGTAGCACTTCATGCGCCCCGGCTTTTATCACATGGTTGGTACATTCAAACACTTTTGCTTTAGAATTCGTAGGGGATCATATAGGGCCGTGTACTTAGGTATCAGTAATCAGACAGTAACAGATAACAGTCAGAACCTAGTGGTCCTCCTCTGAGTACATCTTCCTATAGGGAAGCGTGCAGTCAGATAATCAGTAACAGTAATCAGACAGTCAGAACCTATTGGTCCTCCTTCGAGTACACCTTCCTATAGGGAAGTGTGCAGTTAGGTAATCAGTAACAGTAATCAGACAGTCAGTACCTATTGGTCCTCCTCCCAGTACACCTTCCTATATGGAAGTGTGCAATCAGGTAATCAGTAACAGTATAATAGATGCTCAATATGGGAAACACGGGCCCCCTTCCAAGTATACATTTCGATAATTTTCCACTACTAGATCTTTTCCTTTACCCCGGCTTGGTTATTTATTATTATTATCAGACTTGCATGTATGTGTCATAAACAGGTCAAGAATAATATGGTATAAAAATTTAATAGGTTCAGGGTGACAGATAAACATGTACAGATGATAGACAGTTCATAAAGGAATAGAATAATGCAAATGCTAGCTCAGGACAGCAAGACACTACTGTACTAAAACAGAATTTTTCGTTGCTACAAAAATGCAAATCTAAACCCGTCAAAGAATCTATAAAATAGAATCCCTTCCGAATCCAGCAAACACATATAAGTCATATAGTATTTCATAAACTCAAGTCTCAAAACAGATTTGAATCCAGAAAATGTGTTCAGTCAGAAATCAGTATTTTGTATTCACAGTCAGGAAAACAGCATGAAAACTCATTAATTAAATCCACGAAAAACCTGGGGTATTCTACTATATGTGAAGTAATAGAAAATCAAGTTCAATAATTTTCCAGCAAAAATAGAGTAGTCAAGTAAAATCAGAAAACATCAAGGTGTAGTAGTTTTGTAAATTTGGAGTTATAAATACGAAAACAGCAATATCTCGCAAACCATATATTCAAATCCAAATCCGCCAAAAGGGTAATAAAGTAGATACAGTAGGCTAACTTTCATATTCATAAATATTTTAGAGAAACCAAGTAGAAATAGGTCGAAAATCAGGTTCTTTACTGAACAGTAGTAAAATTCTGCATGTAAAATCTTTATTTGTAAACATGAAAAGGTTTGTAAAACTCGTCAAGTAAATCCACCAAAATTCTGGGTAAACCCCAATCAAGTCAAGAAATACTGAGCAAAATTTTAGATCAAAATAATAATTTTAACACCAGAATAAAAATAGATTACTCTTCAGAATTTATAGAAAACAAAATCTGTAATCCACTCCACACCTCTGTAGTAAAATCGACATAACTCACAACTCGTAAATCAAAACTGAGATCCGTCAAAATGGTTTGAAAATAGATAGAATTCTCTTCAGTTCATGTTCACAAATTATTTTCAAATACTGATCTTAATAGGGTCTAAAATACTGATCAAAACCAAGGTAACAGAAAAATACAGAATTACTCTTCCAACATAAAGTCATATAGTTCATGTAAAACTCATCCAAATCAACCCAAACACGAAATATAGTGCACTAGATGTCCAATTAACATGGTATAGGGTATTTTACAAGTATTCGACGAGTATATCACGAATAACACATCAAGCACAGATATCTCAAAGTAGCATGAACATATACATCAAAAGTGGTCAACCCTAGGTTAATTTATGTCATGTATGTCGTGAGGCAACTATGGTTGAATTAATACTATAGAGACAATATCAACAAGGGGATTCATACAAAAATTTTCTCTAGAACCCAACTACACTACAAGAGGTAATTAGTACTTATATTTCCAAACGAATTTAATACAAGTTACTTGCCTTAACCGATGATGAAAACGACGATGATCAAGAATAACGGGAATGGATTCTCGAAACACGAACTCAACGAACACACGAACTCCAAAAGCAAGAAAAGCCCATGAACACACAATGCACCAAACACTCCAAGAACGAACGGACAAACCCAACATCCTACAACTCGAACACACACACACCGCACCAAGGAAGAGCGGAGGGAGAGTCGGTGGAAGATAGCGGCTGCTGCTGTCTGCCTTGCTACGATCACGAGCAGGAAGGGGACACTCAGGGACGTCAGAAGGTACGCTGCGGCTTAGAGAGAACGGCAGCGAAGGTCGTTGAAGCTGTTCTACAGGCCGTCGAAGCGGAGCACGGGCTGGACTGCAGGCACGTCGAAGGAGAGGGACGGCGGACTGGGCGCGATGGGATGCTGACGGACGACAGGGAGATAGAGAAGTCGGGGGTGGATAGAGAGAGATAGATGGCTGGCGAGGGAGAGAGAGAGCACACCGGGATCGGGAGGGCTCAAGGAGTCGAAAACGGGAGAAAAGGGGATGAAAAGCGGCTGTAGGTGCATGGGTTCAAAATACATGATGAGGGTAAATATATATATATGGAGGAAAATTTAGGGTTTAGGTGTTAGGAGGTGGGTGACGGCAGATGGGGTAGTTAGGTTATCAAGTTGGATTATAGAAGCTAACGGGTTATTGGTTAGTTAGTAAGTGGGTATTGGGTTAAATACTGATCTGATAATGGGTATTAGGAAGGTTGATAAATGGGTATTGGGTTTAAAAGCGGGTTAGGGTAAATATCCAATAAAAATAATAATAGAACTTTATAGAAATACTAATAATAATAATAAAAAACAATAACAATAATAACAATAACAGTATTAAAAATAAAAGTAAAAATAATAATACTGACAATAATAATAATAAGAAAAGTGATAAAACAATAACATTACTAATAATAACAGTAGTAGTAATAATAACGGAAATCAAAGTATTAATAACAAAAATAAGATGTGTATTACAATATAAAATTCATAGAAAATAATTACAATAAAATTATTGATTAAAAATAGACTTTAATAGAAGATCCGACAATACGTTTTAACAAAAATAATTTGAAAGCAGAAAACTAATTTACAAAAGTTTTAAATACCAAAAATACACAGAAAATACGAATTTGGAGAACAGGGGTTACATTAAGGTAGGGATGTCATTCCCGATGAGTAGTATGTTATCTACATACAACACAAGAAATATAACTGTACTCCCACTAACATTCTTGTAGACACAAGGTTCATATTCGTTCTTGATGGAAACCAAACTGTTTGATTGCATCATCGAAACGAAGATTCCAGCTTCTTGAAGCTAGCTTCAATCCATAAATGGTTCGTTGCAGTTTACATACATTTCCAGCATCCTTTGCAGTGACAATACCCTCAGGCTGTGTCATGTACACATCCTCGAGAAGATTTCCATGTTAGTAATGTCACACTCCGAATTCCATTTACATGTAATTCGTAGTACAACATGATCTTTTACTTCATTTCGTACAATTTTACAAGGAAACTAAATTTTTTTATTACACAACAATGTTTGTTACAGAGTCAACGGAAGTTAAATGAAATATAACATGATATACAACTCTAATATCAGAAGCTTTAATCATGAATATAATCTTTATCATCAACCGTCTTTAAGTCCTTGCCAATCCAATCAAGCCCTGCACTAAAAATCTGTTGGAACATCGGTTGCTTACAATCAACGCAATGGTATAAACAACGATTCTCTCTATGCTGTATTATAAAAAAATCTCTTACTTTAATAATCACAAACTTGAATGCATATAAAAGTTTAAAGAGTGACAATCCTAAACATGTCAGTGTATAATATGGCTTAATGCCTAATGCAGATGTTGTACTACAATGACACTAATGCATACTTGTTCGGATTTTATGCACCCAATCCCACATAGGTCCGAGGGCAAGCACCTACATACTCCATATTAAAGGGTTTATTCTCTCACTATGAATTACTACCACGGTGACTAGTATATGTTTTAGATATTCTGTGAGTATCTAGTACCACCCCGATAATTCTTGAGTTTCGCACTCCCACTTCAAGTGATTTTGGACACACTGCCTCACACCCAGTAATTCTGGAGGCGAATACCCACACCGCGAGCTATGACCCCGGTAATTCTTGAGAGTCCTCCCATTGCGAGTGATTTTCGGCCATCACGCCTAATATCCCGATAATTCTGGAGACGAAACTCACACTGCACTGTCATCGGTACCTCATCACACAAACACCCCATGAGCATCGCCTTGATCCGAGTAATTATGGAGTAATATCCCCCACCACGAGCCTCAACCCCGGTAATTCTGGAGATACCTCCCACCGCACTATCTAGGCCCTCATACTCATGTTTTCCCATAATTCATCACATCTCCCCTTAGTGCATGTTCTTAAGTTTTGGTTTAAGTCATCATAACCTAAAGCTAGCTTACCCTACCGGACTTAAATCAACATGAGAGAAAGTCAGCCCAAACTGGCTACTTCTCAAGAGATACTTAACCCACACTGGTTAGTTCTCAATTTCTTTTATTTATAATGTCGGTTACTAGGATCTTGCCTAGCCTCTAGACTAATATCTTTCATGTTCAACAATTGGGGTACGCATACCCTTATAACTCATATTCTCAATTTCATGTATTTATATTTATTCAAATCCTTGCATTTATTTTTATTTATTCATCAATAAGAAAAATCTTAAACTATTAATTTTCACAATACACTTTTCACATTCATCAAAACCTCCTCAATACAAGTTAACAAAGAATAAAACATAATCACTTAAAAATTCATCAATGAAAATTCATCTTATCATTTTCCTTTGATTTATTTTGAATCAATCTTAACATCTTTAATCATATATATATTTCTCTTGAGTTCGCATCTCATCTAAGCATGAATATGATATTTATTTTCCCAAAATACAACTTAAAACAGTGAGAAATATTCTCAATCACTTCATCTAAGTATCATTTACAAAAACAGTAATTTTAAAGTCAGAAAACTGAATTTCATGCTATTTGTAAGAATCATAGAAAATCATATACTTCACGAAACTTTGCATTCTTTATATCAATATAAAGGTATACACATCTACTACAATTTCTTAATTATAAGTTTCCTCAAAATACTGTATCTATAACCCTGAATTCTTCGAAATATATAGTAGGGTCGAAATACTGAAATACTCTTAATTGTACTGTCTTGAAAATTCATTATAAATTCAATTTTTTGTGAAAATTTTATTTCTTAAACTTTTCAGAAAGGTTAACGAGTATAATTTCTTAGTTCTGACTTTTCTCAAATTATTTTATTTGCAATGCTGAATTGATCAAAAACTGAAATGTGTACAGATTTCCAACAACCAGCCAACTACCAACCAGTTCTGAGTTTACATTTTATTAAAATAGTAAACAAACTCCAAATCTTATGAAATTTTAAAAGGATGTTCCTAATGCATACAAGATTCTCCCACAAAAGTTTTAGTTCTAGATTCCAAATATTTTATTTAATACGATTTTCTGATGTGCAAACAAAATTCTAAACAGTAACTTTTCTTTGCATGAATTAGCAACTTCGTGTACAAATTTATATCCAATTCATATGTATTACTATGCACCCAAACAACATCATTTCAACTTATGTACATGAAAATCTTTCAATTAGCATGCATTTCCATTCTAAATATTATTATCACAATTTAACCACTACTCATATGTATAATCAATTTTAAATATCAATTTTCCTACACATGCATGATACTAAATTTTAGAAAGTTCAAGAAGTCACCCACCTTATTTGAAGAAAGAAAAGTGAAAGAAATCCTTGGATGTTGTTCCTAGCTCCAACAAAACGCTAGCCTTCTCCTCCTAGCAAAGCCAAGCCTTCTCTTTCTCTTTGCCAAAGACCAAAAATGCTCTAACTCTCTTTCTTTTCTTTTCTTTTCTTTTCTTTTCTTTTCTTTTGATTCTAGTGTGCATTGTTCATGAAATAGGAGGGACTATTTACAGGGATAAATGGGTGAATGAAGAGACACCCATTACCCAAAAATAAATACCCATTAACAAAATTAATCATCCACTCACCAAGACTATACAAACCCCCACATCTTCTCATTCCTTCATGAATTGGCAAACCCTTGAATTTTCTACATGTGCACACTCTCTCATTTAGTTATTTGTTATTTATTTGATTGTACATGTTGTTGCATGACAAGTGTAGGAGTATTTATAATAAAAAAAATATAGATTAACTAATGGGCTTTTCTTTTAATTAGCGGGTTCTCTTTTAATAAATGAATTTTCTATTGGTATTTTAAAGAGACTTTAGGCCTATGGATTTTTATTTAAAAGATTAATAAAATTGTGATAATGAGAGTAAAAATGTGCATATCTTTAGAAAATAAAATACATAGAATTTTTTCGTGCACAGCATGTGCAAAATAAATTTTTCAGAGATGTTACAAGGAAAGCAGTTTTGACATCTATCTGTCAGATTTCATAATCATGATATGCTACAACAACAAGCAAGATCCGAATGGATTTAAGCATGGCAACTGGGAAAAAAGTCTCATCATAGTCTACATCATGAACTTGCTTGAAACCTTTAGCCACCATTCGCTCCATAAAGGTATGCACATTACCATCCATGTCAGCTTTCTTCTTGAAAACCCATTTGCACCCAATAGGTTTTACCCATTCAGGTGGGTCTACTAAGGTCCATACTTGGTTGGCATACATGGATTCCATCTCAGATCTCATGGCCTTAAGCCATTTATCAGAATCTGGACATTTTATAGCTTCCTCATAAGTCGTAGGCTCATCCTGATCCACGAGCAATATATCACCATGTTGAGTCAGAAGAAATCCATATCTCTCAGGTTGATGAGATATCCTACTAGACTTACGTAGGCCTTCTGCTACTTGAGCAGGTGGTTGTTCCACAACAATTTGTGGAGTCTGCTCCATTTCCACCATTGGTTCGCTGATACTTTGTGAAGTTTGAATTTCTTCAAGTTCTATTGTTCTCCCACTGGTTCTTTTGGAGACAAATTCTCTCTATAGGAACACAACAGTCCGTGTGACAAACACTTTGACTTTGGTCGGATTATAGAAATAGTATCCTTTGGTTTCCTTAGGATATCCTATAACGAAGCACTTATCAGATTTGGGACCAAGTTTATCAGGGACTTGGCGCCTTACATAGGCTTCACAACCCTAGATCTTCATAAAAGACACACTAGGATGCCTCCCAGTCCATATCTTATATGGTGTCTCTTGAACCATTTTATATGGAATACGGTTAAGTGTGAAAGCAGCTATTAATAGAGCATGTCCCCAGAAGGAGCTTGGAAAATCTGCATGACTCATCATTGATCGGACCATGTCTAACAAGGTCCGGTTCCTCCTCTCAGAGACACCATTCTATTGCGGTGTTCCAGGGGAAGTGAGTTGAGATATTATTCTGCAATCTTTTAGATGGTCATCAAAATATTGGCTTAAGTACTCACCACCTCGATCTGATCGAAGGGATTCAATACTTTTACCAAGTTGATTTTGTACCTCATTCTTGAATTCTTTGAACTTTTCAAATGACTCTGATTTGTGTTTCATCAGATATGCAAATCCATGTCTACTGAAATCTTTAGTAAATGTAATGAAGTACCGATAACCTCCTCTAGCCAATGTGTTGAAAGGTCCGCAAACCTCACTATGTATGAAACCTAAAGATCACTAGTACTTTCATCTTTTCCAGTGAATGGAGCTTTTGTCATCTTGCTCAACAAACAAGGTTTACATACCTCATATGATTTAAAATCAAATGAGTCCAAGAATCCATTTTTATGGAGTATGGATATGCGGTTTTCATTTATGTGGCCCAAATGACAATGCAGAGGTAAGTTGGGTTCATATCATTTGATTTGAACCTCTTAGTTTTTATATTATAGACGGGTATTTCAAGGTCGAGAATATAAAGTCCATTACTCAATTGTGCACTAGCATAACAGATATCATTCAAATAAATAAAACAATTTTTGTAAAAAAACTTTTGCCCTTTATTATAAATGAAAAAACCTTCTTGTCCAAACTAGAAATAGAAAAATTATTCCTATTAATAGCAGGAACAAAATAGCAATTCTCTAACTCAATGATAAGCCCAGTGGACAATGATAAATGACAAGTTCCTACAGCTAAAGCAGCAACTTTTGCTCCATTTCCAACTCGTAGGTCAACTTTGCCCTTAGCCAATTGTCTACTCCTTTTGAGATCCTACACATTTACACAAATGTGAGATCCACATCCAGTATCTAATATCCAAGTTGCAGAAGTAGATAAATTGACTTCTATAACAACAAGACATGTAGTGAAAGTCTCAATTCCTTTCTTCTTGTTAAATTCCTCTAGGTACTTATGGCAGTTCCTCTTCCAAGGTCTCACCATAGTGGAAGCATGTACCCTCCTTGGCCACCCTACCCTTAGGTTTCAAGGCAGAAGTGTTGGGCTTGAAATTGCCCTAGCCCTTCACCTTGCCTTTGGGTTTCTTAATCTGCTTTCTACTCTTGCCCTTACCTTTGACCTGTTGGACCATCATAATGGTCTTTCTCTTACTAATATTCTGTTCAGCAGTTCTGGCAGAGATTTGTCAATTGCATTCATGTTGTAGTTCATGATGAATTGACTATAACTTTCCGGCAATGATTGCAGGACCAAGTCTGTCGCCAACTCTTGACACAATGGAAAACCAAGCCTTTCAAGGTTCTCTATGTAACCAATCATCTTGAGCACATGAGTTCCAATAGGGATTCCTTCTATCAGTTTGCACTGAAACAATGCCTTTGAGACTTCAAACCTCTCATGCCTAGCCTACTCTTGATAGAGCCTCTTGAGGTGTACGATCATATCGTAGGCATCCATGTTCTCATGTTGCTTCTGAGCTCAGAGTTCATGGTGGATAGCATGAGACAACCAATGTCCAAGACGTCATCTTGATGCTTCTTATGAGCATCCTTTTCGGTGCGAGGGGCACTTGGAGCAGGTGGGTCAGGAATATGCTGCTTTAGAACGTACAACTTTTTCTCATGCTTGAGGACTATCCTCAGAGTCCTGTACAAGTCTAGAAAATTTTTTCCAGACAGTTTGTCCTTCTCAAGGACAAATCGAAATGATAGGTTATTTGATGTGTTGGATGCCATGGTAATCTATCAACAGAAATATGCAAAGTAAATATCATTTCACAGAAATATGCAAAGAAAGAAATAATTAACCATCAACAGAAATATGCAGCGTATGTATCATGACATTGAAATATTTTATAAGGACTTTTATTAAATGTGCCTCCTACTATTTTTATTCAAATCAACGACCCTCATCATTGACCCGAAAAATTCCATCGTAAGATTTTCTAGTAGGCCAAAATCCATATTTCACCTAGTTTTGAGTCAGCTTTGGCTGATCACACAAAATTCAGTTATTTAGGTAGGGAACATTTCTCAGTTATATCATATACAACTCTTGGATAGTTAGGTGAGTAACACTTACTCTAATCTATCTCATAAACTAAAGTCCAACTCTATGCCTCTAAACCTTCAATCCTATTGAAATAGTCTAGTTAAGTCAGACCCAGTGGTTGACAATTGAATATTACTTTTATCCCATCGCGTCTCACTAAGATAGATAAAAGCACCCTGCTTTGGCAGACCTACACTTAATCGATCATAGCCTAGTCGAGTGCCACACATTGGAAGACATCTTATTACAACTTAATATTTACTTTGAGGTATTTTGTTATTTTATTAATTGATCTCACCATTCATCATCCATTAGCATATAACAATGCATCTCATACAAAATTAAAAGCATAAAATTTATGTGACATGATTGTGGTCCTAACACACTGATTCTCTCAAGCCAATGAGAGTATCAAAAACTGAACAAAGGGATTATACCGTCTTCTCCAAGCAACTTCTCAATCTTGTCCTTTTATTGTTTCCAATTCCTTTTCCTCCCAGTGAGATTACATATACATATAAAAAAAGAATGTACAATTGGAGTTTAGAGAGAAAGGATTACATTGAGAATGTAGAGAGAAATGCACGACATGCATGCCGTATTCACAATACCAAAATATAAACAATAAATTACAGAACATAAACCATGTATTACAGAACTAAACCATTCATCACAGAACTAAGGCCACAACCATGCACCATGCATCAGAACATAATAATAAAAAATATGTTGTTATGATTTCATTTAGTTTATTTAAAATGGATTGGTTTTTGGGGAATCATTATTGCCCTAATCCTTTACCTTACCACTGCCAGAGCATGAACACTTCATGTTTTACCACATCCAGAGCATGAACCCTTCATGTTTTAAGAAACCCTAACGCCACTACAAATGACGTAGGTGCATGAACTATTCCATCTTCAAGAAACCCTAACATCATTGCCAATCACATCTTTCCAGGGTTTTCAAAGGTTCCAAACCGATGACTACCCTAGTGTGACATCTGTAACAACCAACACATAAACGAATCATTATATTGCAATTGTTTCAAAAATTATATCACATATGAATCTTTCTACCAAAAGTGCGAACATATCATGAATAATCACATATCATACATAACCGAATTATGGTTTTCTAAGTGGCTCTGATACCACTGTTAGGTTTCGAGGATAATTTAAGATTAAATACACAACAGAAAAATTACAAAAAAATATCGAAACCTAGCCTGGATCCATGCGAAAACCATAAATCGTGTTTAAGAGTTATACCTTGAAGATGAATCTACACTATCCACAGTATGCCGATCATAGCACTACAATATTGCGGTGCCTCTACGGTATCCACATGAACGGCTCAAATCAAGCTTTCCCTCATGCCATGGTGCTATCTGCGGGAAGAGGATGTTCCTCACGATCTCTCTCTCTCTCTCTCACAATTCCTTTTCCACAGATACGTATCATATATTGTAATGCCCCGAATTCCAAACACAGGTAATTCGTAGTAAAACAGGATCTTTTACTTCAAATTCGTACAAATTTACATGGAGTTTAAATTTTTTTCATTACACATTGTCTGTTATAAAATATACAGCGGAAGTTACAACAAAAATATACAAGTTTAACATTCGAAAACTTTAATCTGGAAGTAATCATCAGCATCAATTCATCTTTTATGCCTTTTGCTAATCCAAGTCATGCACTTGAAAACTGTGGGCACGTCAGTTGTTTACATCTGGCGCAATGCTATAATACAACGATTCTCTTTTACTTTAGCAAACACAAACTTGGGTGCCTAGTAAAGTGTAAAAAGTGAATATCCTAAATATGTTAGTGTACGATATGACTTAATGCCTAATGCAGATGTTTACACTACAGTGACACTAATGCTGACTTGTTCGGATTCTATGCATCCCATACTACATAGGTCCGAGGGCAAGCCCTTATCGTACCTCACATAATAGGGAATCTATCGTCATGAATATTCTACTATGGTAACAAAAGCAAGGTTTAGACATTCCACGAGTACGGATTTCAGTCCCAGAGTCCACCGTCAAACTATACAGAATGCTTGTCGTGCGAACATCCCGCAAGTGCCTCTCTAGTCCCAATATACGCATATACATTGGAGATCGGCCTCCCATCCGCCCGACTATTCATGATCCTAGAGTCCACCGTCAAATCAATTGTAGTTCCGGATTTAATTAAGGCTCGTCTCACATCGCAAGCAACCACAGTCCCGGAGTCTATCGTCAAACTGGGTCTATAGTCTTAGAGTCCACCGTCAGACTATATAGAGGCGCCCCACTTACGTTTGCCCAAGTTTTATCACATCTTCTCCTAGTGTCTATCCTTAGTTTAATTATAATCATCACTACCTAGAGCTAGCTTACTCTACCGGACATAAATCAACATACGAGAACATTAGCCCTGCACTGGCTACTTCTCAAATTTATTTATTCACAAATTGCTGGTTACTAAGGGTCTCACCTAGCCTCTAGATTCCAACAATCATCTCACTATAGAAATCAATTAGGTTACATCTAACTTCAACAGAAACATTTTCTTCATTACTCAACATTCCTTCTTTATCCACTTTTCTTATATTTATAAATTATGAAGTATTCAACTTCTTATAACCACATTCAATAACAATTTATCACATCAAAATCTTGTAGAAAATTTCTTGGTTAACAAACCAAATCATTCACTTTATTAATATCCAACGCTCCTTCAATTACTAGAACCTTTTTCATGCTTTTCTATACTTCAAGTATATTTTATAAAACCAAATTCTTATAGATTAGGTCACCATTTCTTAATACACGATCTCTTTAAGATTAATCACTAGAAAATTCTTGATTTTAATCTCCTAATCATGGGTTTGATTTTGTTGTTAACCATCTCTTAAAATTTTCCATCATGTACATTTTCTTTTAAAACTTGGATTCAAAACTCATCTAATACATGAATATGACTTTTAAATTCTCAAAATATCTAATATGAAATAATTCCAAAGTCTTCTAATAATATTCTGTAATATTTCTGTGAAGTTTTCCAATTTTTAAAACTTGAAAAATCTCAAAGAAAGAAATAAAATAAACCCCAAATGTAGACACCTGGATTCGAACTCAGGACCAACATCGACCTAGACCGCAGCCCAGACCAATGAGCCACTCGCTGAATGCGATAGAAGCCCGCCTAAATTGTTTTTGTAACCCAGAACGCAAATTGATTGATTTTAAGAAAAAAATCACAAAAAAGACAGAGCCCTCAAGACTCGAACCCACAACCAAATACCTACACAACACAGAGCTAGCGCCACGCGAGCTAGCCAGTATGCCCAAGCGCTCTATCAAATCATATATAGGTTAAATTTCTTTTGTTTTAATCCTCTGTTTCAAACTTCTTCTAACACGAATTCAATTTCTAATTGCTTATGCATGAATAATTCTAATCAGATATCACTCTCCCCAATAAATCTAAGTATTTGTATGAATTAAACTTATATATTTTTTTAACAACATAATGAAATTTTATCCCCAAAAATCATATTAATTTACTAATACTTCCAAAATTTTGAATTGCATAAACTATTGTTCTCATCCAATTTTTGGGAAAACCACACTAATAAAAATGCATATAATGTAAATTAATATTACTGAGTTTACTTTCAGAAAATTTCATCATAATAGAATTATTAAAGTTTCATTCACAGACAATACTTTATTTCGACTCCTACATGAATAATTTAACATGTATCCATTAGAAAAATTAGAAAATTTCCATTCATATACGACACTAGTACCTACCTCCACATTCTTTCTAACTAACATGATTATTTTGGAACATAATAGCAGCTACAAAAATTCACATAACAATTATACCAATAATGTTCAATCTACATTCTAAAAAATTCCTACATTCAACATACCAACTAGAATAGAAATTACTGCAACATCCTGAATTTTCAGCTATAATTAAATAAGAGTTGTTTGATTTCACGTGTTGTGCACGCGTAAATTTATAGTACATTTTTTTCCCTAAAAATTATTCTTCATCAACAAATGTTTTAATTATCCTCTTTCTTATTTAGAAAGCCTATTTAAACTCTAGACCTATTTGTCTCATTCTAGCCCACTCTAATTAATTAATCAAGTTATTTAGAAACCCATGGACATAGCCCATTAGTGTGAGCCCATTAATTAAATCCTTTTTAATTAACATGAATTGTAGTGTAGACTAGTTTTGTAGCAAATTAAATTAATTAAGCTTGTACAAACTAGTAACTAGGGGGTGTTTTGATAACACGTGCATTGCACTAGCACGTGTTTGGAGCCCATAAAGGGGGTGGACAGATGGTGGACAAAGAGAGAGGGAGAGATGGAGGTAGTGGAGAGCTAGTTTCTCAATCATGGGTAGTTGCTACAACTCCCTAACTCATCCCAGCCTTTGATCCCTAACCATTTGATTAAATCCTACCCATCTTTTCTCACTCAAAAAATGTATAAATACCTCCTAGTTCTTCTCATTTAGTACACTAGAAGAATTGATTAAGAAAGAAAAGATTAGAGTGAGAAAAGATTGAGAGTTTTGGTGAGTGAACGATTGAGGGATTTATTTGTGTGTGTTCTTTCAAGAGGTGGCCGACCCACACCATAGCAGCAAGAAGAGGAGCACGGGTTCCACTCGAGTTAGGAGGAGAAGTCAAATTGGTGGCACAAGCTAGGAGGAGAAGGATTCGAAAATTCATTCTAGGAGATTTTAGGAGTTCTTAGTTGTTTCTCTCCATAAAGGTAGGTGATTTTCTCAAACTTCTAACTAGATATCATGCTAGGGTTTTGGTTGATAAAATTGCTAAGAAAAACTAAGTAGATTGGCCCATGTTTGTGTATATAGAGAAAAATTGTAGATAAAATAAATGCTTGGTGAATTGACTTGCTAGTTGATACAATTGTGATTTCCATGCTATAATTGATCATATTGCCATGAAACATATGTTTGAGCCATGCTAAATTGAGAAAATTGTGCTTATGTAATGATTAGTTGAATAAGTGAACCATTGAAGTTGTATTGTCTAAATTAAGGGAACACTAGTGTAATAAAAGAGAATTTTGTCCTAGAAATGTTTGTAGAAATAAAAGAAAATAAGAAAAGCAATCTTTTGTGATAATGGTAGTGCTAAATTGTTGAGTTTTAATGTTGAGAAAATATTCATGATCTACTTTAAATTGCAACCTGGTGCAATCGACAGTCGACCAAACTAGAGTCGACAGTCGACTGTCAGGTAATAAACTTCGAATTTTAGTCGCAGAACAGTCGACCTGCTATGTTTTAACATTCGACTATCATGGTCCTGACTATTGGTTTTCGAGTTTTAAATCCTCGCAGAATAGCCGACTGGCCTATCTCAACAGTCGACTATCACGGTTTTTGGCTGATGAAATATTTCAAAAAAAAAAAAAGTTTTCAAGTGTTCTAACAATTGAGGAATTTTTTTTAGGTTTATTCTAAAAATTCCTAGACTTCATGAAAATTGTTTCTTTCATTTTGACCTATTATAATGAGAACTTAAGGCTATTTGAGAAAAAGAAACTTGATACAATTTCTTAGAATATAATATTGATTAATTAAATAAATACTTGCTGAGTAGAGTTAGTTTTAAAATGGAAATTGTGACATGAAAAATTTAAGTAAGATAAATATAATTTTGGCTTAATAAGTGGATGGATGACATTATGAATGTAAAGAAATTTTGTGAAGTGTATGTATAAATGTTGACAAGTGAATAAATGAATTGTAGTGATATACATGAAATTGTACATAAGAAGGAAATAGAAATCATGTTGATTATGAGAAAGATTTTATGAGTATGAATACTCATATTTGTGAACATGAAATGAGATTAAAGGACTAGAGTGTAGCTAAGCCTCATACCGGCGTTGAAGGAATTCTTTGAGATAAGATTTGAAATGAAAAGACCAAGTTTGGGTCATGTTGTTGAATTAATGTGCAAGGCTGGTATAGGGGAGTGCTAACTCTAGGGGATTGATTTTATTCATGATTCCAATAATTTAAGGACTAGATACATAGTGAAGATGTGATGAAAGTAAGAGAAATACATGAGTATGAGGTCCATTGGATTGGCGGCGTGAGAGTATTCACATGATGTCCTCATGATGCGTCATATCAGGGCGTGGATACTACTCCAGAGTACCATCCTGGTGGTGACGCTTATGGGGGTATTTGGTGACTACGAGAGGTGTAGAACCCCGTATTTTCAAATATTATTTTAAATGTTTGAAAATGAATTTAAACGATTTTTTAGGATTTAATAAATATTTTCTAAAAGATTTATCTTTTGTACACGTACAAAACACGTGCAAATGACTTTTGAGAAGTTTGAAAGTTAAGTTTTCTTTATGAAAAATCATTATTTAATATTTGGGATTTATTTGGTATTTTTCCAGATTTTTCTGAAATTAATTGGGTCTATTTGCAATTTTTGAGAAAAGAAGGACCTCTTTGCAAAATTGACATTTTTAAGGGTTAAAGTGCAAAACATATTTTCTGGACGTTTTGAAAAGTATTGGTTAAGATTTAGAAGTATATTTTTCTTTTAAATCCTAATTCAAATGAATTTTATTGAATTTCCAAGACTAGACCTATATATATGTGAGTTGTATTTTGAAAAGGATTATTTTGCAAAAATGGGTGAAACCCTAAACCTATTCCCGGATATAAAAAGGGATCTTTTCAGCCGTCAATTACAAAATATACAGAATTTTTGAGAATTATTTTGGTGGAGCAAGAGGAAGATTTGGATCTAGCAAAAAGGAAGGCTTTTTTTTAGATCTCTGCAATTCTAAGGTGAGTGACTTGGTTTTTATTTTGTTTTGATTTTGTGAGTGACTTTGTGTGTTTTGTTTTGTTTGTGAAGGACATGAATTTATCTTTTTGTTGATCTATGTATGCGAGTGGTAATGATGTTAGATTTGATGTTGTGAATGATATAGATCTTGTATTGTGGTATGATTCATATGAATAAATGATTGTTGTTTATACCATGTTGAGAAATTTAAGAATGATTAGTAGATCTTGTTCATAACACCGTATTATTAAGATTTGAGTATGATTTTGATCGGATGAGGAACACCTGGATCTTATATATATATTGTAAATTAGATTTTGATTTAGAGTTGTGAAAGAATTTAATCTTGAGAAACCCTAATGAAAGAATTAGTAATCTAGAACATGAGAACTTGGGTTTTGACATAATGAGGTTTTGAGTAATATACCCTTAATGAAGATCATTTTTCCAGAATACAAACTATTTCATAAACGATGAACCATTAGAAAACTCCAGTTTTAATTTTGTATTCAGACCTAAGTTGTGAAAACTGTAGGCCGACAGTCGACTGGCCTACCGCACAGTCGACTGGTACGAGCCTGCTGCTGTACTTTAGTATCCTTGAGGAATCGTTCTGGACAGTCGACCTAGCTCGTAGCCAGTGATGAACACAATATTATTCACTTTTTAGAGCAATAATCGTAATATAATTAGACATTTAAAAGCTCTATATGTGGTATTTAACTCCTATTTTCTCTTTTCCACAGGAAACAGCTTATAACAGAAAAACGAAGCAGATTTAGGACTTCAAGGATAATACACAGCAAACTGCAGAGGATCAGTCGACTGGTTCCCCAACACAGACGACTGGACAAGAGAAGCTGATTTTCCACAACTCTCGACGCAGTCGACTCACTCCCAAAAGACAGTCGACTGGTCTGAACAATTATGAAATCTTCAGGAGTCTCGACTCAGTCGACTGGTTCGAAGACAAGTCGACTGGTCTGCGGCGGAGTAAACAGATAAGATATTCGAAGATTCACCCAAATCTAATTCCGAATCTATTTGAAACCAGATCTTATGCAACGAATCAAATCTAGAGACTGGAAATTGGCAAAAGCACGTGGTGAACAGATAAGGAAGGAAAGAAGAAAAGAGAAAGACATAAATCATCAAATCAAGAAGATTTTTTCCCTAAAAAAGGGGAAACCCTAATTCTCAGCCGTACTCTATAAATATCAGAAGGGATCCGCGAGAAAGCAGCTATCTCTTGGACGCAACTTAATCTCAGAATTCCCAACGATCAAGTCATCAACCAGTGCTTCATTCCATCAACATCCAAGAAGGAGAAAGAAGACACAGCAACCAGAAGGCAGTCGACTGTGTGACAGCCAGTCGACCATATTGCCGGAATCCATTAGTTTATCTCTTCTCTCTTTATTCTTTCATGTTGATCATGTATTTGAACCTGTTAAGCAATAAAAGTATTATTATGTGGAACTAATTTCATAGTTGGGTAGATCGAAACCGTAGTTATGTAATGCTATATTCTTCTGAATCCTTCTATTTTACTTATTGATTGAATCTAATTGAATTGATATAGATTGATAACAGTCAAACTTGTTCAGGAGTTATAAGTACAGTCGACTGAAGGTGAGAGCCAGTCGACTGCCATACAGAATCTGATATTATCAAGTCTGTGAGTTAGAAATCTGAATCTGTTATATGAGCATATTGAGACGATCCGTATCTCGTGCTCGTAATTTGTAACAAGGGAATCTTTAGGATTCTTGGTTCAATCAACTTAAAGGATTTAGATCTGATACCAATTTCTAGAACTTTAAGTGTTTGTTCGTTTCCACTGTGCTTATGCTTTTGTTAAGTATAACTTAGTAGATACCATGCTAAAATACTTAGGGGAAGAAACGAATTAGAGTAGATACCATGCCTAATTCTTGGCTTAGGGAAACAATACTTTAAGGAGTAGATACCATGCCCTTGAAGTGAACAAACATGAGTAATTAGAAGTAAATTCAGAAGGCAACTTAGCATTACTAACTATTGGTGGAGATCAACAACCCAACTATTCAAGAGATATTTGTGATTCAACACCTCTCATCTTAGTTTTAATCTTTTAGTTCTTTTAGAATATTATAAAAACTCTTATTCATTTTTATTATTAGTTTTATTGATTAGTAAGTTGAAGTCTACAATCTCTGTGGGATCGACCCTTGCTATTACTACGATTCTATAAACGATTCGTGCACTTGCGAGGTTTTATAATTTGTGTCTAGTTAGTCTATTTATTTAGGTAGCTAGATTTTCAACAACAAGTTTTTGGCGCCGTTGCCGGGGATTGTTTAGTATTTTAACTTACAAGTCAGTAGAATTCTTATTAGTTTTTCTTTTCTTTTATTAATAATTTTTCTTTTAGGTTACAGGACTTCGGTGAATGAACGGTAGACGATCACTTCGTCCAGAGCTACTACCTATTGACGCAGAAACAGAACGAACTTTGCACAGGCTAGGTAAGCTTCTCACAGCCAGCCAGTCGACTGCTGTACGGACCCAGTCGACTGCACAGAGACAAATTTCGCAGGAAAGAATGGCTGAAGAAATACAAAATCGAGTGCCAATGCAGGACAAATTCACTCCTAAGAATATTGAGCAACCTTCCTGCATTGCTTTTCAACCTAATGCTACAGGGAACATGCACCTATCTCCTCATTTACTTAGTATGGTTCCCCACTTTAGTGGCAAACCAGATGAAGAGCCTCATCTTCACTTGCAAGACTTTTTCGATCTTTGCAGGACACAAAGCGTCCAAGGACTTACCGCTGAACAAATCAGGTTAATCTTGTTTCCTTTTTCTTTAAAACTTAATGCTAAGTTGTGGTATAATTCTTTGGAACCAGGATCAATTAATTCATGGGAGCAATTGGCAACGAAATTTTTGAAAGAGTTCTTTCCAGCCCAGAAAACCAAACAGCTAAAAAGGGAGATTCAACTCTTCCAACAAAAAGATGGAGATCTATTCTTCGAAGCATGGAAGGACTTCAAGAGCAAGCTTCTCAAGTGTCCTACTCACAATCTGCCTAAGGATGATCAGGTACAAGCTTTTTATGAAGGTTTAAATGACACTAACAAGGCAATTGTTGATGCAGCTTGCAATGGAATTTTGATGAGAAAAAGTGGAGAAGAAGTCATTGAACTTTTTGAAGAACTCAGCGAGAACTCCCAACAATTCTCAACAAGAAGGGGTCCTTCGAAAAAACAGGGAGTTTACGAAATCTCTAATAGTAATAACATTCAATTAGAAATGGCAAACATGAATAAGAAAATTGATATGCTTGTTAATGCAATGTCGACAATGGGTGGAGTTAAAAATCAAACAAATGAAATGTGTGCAATTTGTTCTCATTTAGATCACACAACTGATACATGTCCCATGTCTACTTTCACAGATCAGGAGCATGCAAACTATGTAGGTCGAGGAGTATTTCCACCAAAGAACAATCCATTCTCGAACACATACAACCCAGGGTGGAGGAACCATCCAAACTTCTCATGGAGTAATAATCAGAATAATCAAGGGAATCAATTCACACAAGGACATGCAAGGAACCCTCAGATGGGAAGTGGGTTTGATCGACCAGCCCCAGAACAGAAGAAGTTGGATTTTGAGTCCACCGTTCTTCAATTGCTCCAACAACAACATCAAACAAGCAACCAACAAGGACAAGCAATTCAGAAGTTAGAAACACAAATTGGTCAGATTGCAAAAGAGTTAAGCGAACGAAAGGCAGGAGAACTCCCTTCACAAACCATACCAAACCCAGGAGGTCAAGAACAGCTCCAAGCAGTAACAACCCTAAGAAATGGTAAGATAATTGACAACATGATTGGAACACATACAGACAAACCAGATACACAACCATCAAAAGCTTTGGGTTCAAATAAGGTAAGTGAAAAAGTAGGGACAGTTCCACCACCATTCCCTCAAAGGTTAGTCAATAAAAAGAAAGAACAACATTTATTTGACGTCTTTGAAACTCTCAAAAAGGTAGAAATTAATATTCTCCTACTTGATGCTATTAAACAAATTCCTTCTGATGCCAAAATTTTGAAAGACTGTTGTACTCACAAAAGAACATTTCAGGTTAAGCAGGATGTGGCTTTGACAGAAGAAGTGAGCGCTGTATTATTAAGAAAACTACCATCTAAACTGAAAGATCCAGGTAGTTTTACCATTCCTTGCAAGGTTGGTGAGCACTTCTTTGAAAAGGCACTGCTAGACTTGGGGGCAAGCATCAACCTTCTTCCTTATTCTGTTTACGAAAAGCTTGGATTGGGGGAACTCAAGCCAACATCCATCATGTTGCAATTGGCTGATCGCAGTATAAAAAGACCTAGAGGTATATTAGAAGATGTCCTAGTTCAGGTAAATGATTTTATTTTGCCTGCTGATTTTGTTGTGTTAGATATGGAGGAATCTTCAATGTCATCATCTCTACCGATCATATTAGGTAGGCCCTTTATGAGTACAGCTGATATAAAAATTTGTGTTAAAAAGGGCATTATAAGTATGAAGATAAACGGAGAAAAAGTGGAATTTAAAATGTTTGATACACTAAAATTACCACAAGATGATCATGAATGCTATAATATTGATGTGGTGCAGGAGATTGTTGATCAAACATTTCAGGTACATAGCGTTGAACCACTTCAAGCCACAATCACTCAATCTCTAACGTTATCTCATGTTGAACAGGATTACGATGACTGGAGGATTGCAGAGACAGTACATCACCTTGAAACTCCACAGTCATATTCAGGTAAGTCTGCACCTTTATTCGAAAATTTGGTGTCTGATAAAAATTATTTTTCTACAGATCAAGCGACTGATGAACAGAGTAAGTCGACTGGTATTCTAACCAGTCGATCGAATCAAGACGCCCAGAACAAGTCGACTGCTGACATGAACCAGTCGACTGTACAGAAACTTCCAGACATAGAACTTAAGCAGTTGCCCGACCATTTGAAGCATGCATTCTTAGGCGAGAACCAGACGCTACCAGTAATAATTGCTGCAAACTTGAGTGCACAGGAAGAATATAAGTTGCTGAAGGTACTACGAGAATACAAGAGTGCAATAGGATGGACCATTGCAGATATCAAAGGAATAAGTCCATCCAAGTGCATGCATAGAATACTCCTTGAGAACGATGCAAAACCTAGCAGAGAGGCACAGAGAAGGCTCAACCCCAACATGAAGGAAGTGGTAAGAGCAGAAATTTTGAAGCTACTAGATGTTGGCATCATCTATCCTATCTCAGATAGCAAATGGGTAAGTCCTATACATGTAGTTCCTAAGAAAAGTGGAGTTACAGTGGTAACAAATGAAGAGAATGAACTTATCCCAACAAGAGTAACCACAGGATGGAGGGTATGCATTGACTATAGGAAGTTGAATAATGAAACCAGGAAAGATCACTTCCCTCTTCCTTTTATTGATCAAATGTTAGAAAGATTAGCAGGATATAGTTATTATTGTTTTCTAGATGGTTATAGTGGCTATAATCAAATTGCTATTGCTCCAGAAGATCAAGAAAAGACCACTTTTACATGCCCTTTCGGTACTTTTGCTTACAGGAGGATGCCCTTTGGATTGTGCAATGCTCCAGCTACATTTCAACGATGCATGATGAGCATATTTTCAGACATGGTGGAAAGGTTCATCGAGGTATTTATGGATGACTTTAGTATTTTTGGATCTTGTTTTGATGAATGCCTTAACCATTTGCAGCTTGTGCTTAAAAGATGTGAAGAATGCAATTTAGTGCTGAATTGGGAAAAGTGCCATTTCATGGTACAACAAGGTATTGTGTTGGGACATGTGGTGTCCAAAAGGGGAATAGAGGTAGACAAGGCAAAAATTGATATAATATCAAAACTACCCCCTCCCACTACAGTTAAGGGTGTTAGGAGTTTTCTAGGACATGCAGGTTTCTATAGACGATTTATAAAAGATTTCTCAAAAATCTCCAAACCCCTTTGTGATTTGTTGTCTAAAGATGTTGAGTTTACATGGACAGAGGAGTGCACAAATGCTTTTAAGACATTAAAAAATCTTCTCATTTCTGCACCTATTGTCATGGCACCAGATTGGAACCATCCTTTTGAGCTCATGTGTGATGCAAGTGATTATGCCTTAGGAGCTGTTTTAGGTCAAAGAATCAATAAGAAACCCCATGTTATTTACTATGCTTCTCGAACTCTAAACGATGCACAGCTAAATTATTCCACTACTGAAAAAGAAATCTTAGCTGTTATTTTTGCTGTAGAGAAGTTTAGATCATATTTAATTGGTGCTAAAGTTATTGTTTTCACTGACCATGCTGCCTTGAGATATTTGTTTGCTAAAAAGGATGCTAAGCCTAGGTTGATCAGATGGGTGCTGTTGCTTCAAGAATTTGATCTTGAAATTAGAGACAAGAAAGGAAGCGACAATGTTGTGGCAGATCACATGTCCAGATTACTGCACGAGGACGAGAGAAATGTGCCCCCGCTGAATGAAAATTTCCCAGATGAACAACTATTTGATATCAATGTGCAATCTCTCGGGACAGTCGACTGGTCCCTCAACCAGTCGACTTGTCTCTCTGACCAGCTTCCCTGGTTTGCTGATATTGTTAATTTTCTAACTGCTCATGTTTTCCCTCCAGGTATGACACATCAAGAAAGAAAAAGATTGGTGGCTCTGTGCAAACACTTTTATTGGGATGACCCTTATCTATTCAAATTCTGCCCTGATCAAATTATACGAAGATGTGTGGCAGACGAAGAACAAATGAGTATTCTACAACACTGCCACCAATATGCCTGTGGAGGACATTTTGGACCAAAAAGAACAGCACTAAAGGTATTGCAATCTGGTTTTTATTGGCATAATATATTCAAAGATGCTTTTTCTTTTTGCAGGACTTGCGACAAATGCCAAAGGACAGGCAACATCTCTTCTAGAAATCAAATGCCACTGCACAACATACAAGTGATCGAGCTTTTCGATGTTTGGGGAATCGACTTCATGGGTCCATTTCCTAACTCATTTGGTTATTTATATATACTTGTTGGTGTGGATTATGTGTCTAAATGGGTCGAGGCTGTCCCCTCAAAAACTAATGATCACAAAGTTGTTGTCAAGTTTTTGCAGGAGAACATTTTCACTAGGTTTGGTACACCACGAGCAATAATTAGTGATGGAGGGAGCCACTTCAATAACTTCCCATTTGCTTCTTTGATGAAGAAATATGGGATTACACATAGAGTGGGAACTCCCTATCATCCTCAAACCAGTGGGCAGGTGGAGATTAGCAACAGAGAGATCAAGAGCATCCTGGAGAAGACAGTCAATACAAGCAGAAGGGATTGGTCACTACGCTTGAACGATGCCTTATGGGCCTACAGAACCGCTTTCAAGACACCCATTGGCATGTCACCATACCGTTTGGTCTTTGGAAAAGCATGTCATCTGCCGGTAGAATTGGAACACAAAGCTTATTGGGCTATCAAAAAGTTCAATTTTGATATGAAACAGGTAGGTGACAAAAGGCGATTGCAACTAAATGAGCTTGAAGAATTGAGGCACGATGTATATGAAAATGCCAAGCTGTACAAGGAAAGGACTAAGTTATACCATGATAAACAATTAGCAAGGAAGGAGTTTTATGAAGGACAAAAGGTATTGATCTACAACTCAAGATTAAGACTCTTTCCAGGCAAGCTTAAGTCACGATGGTATGGACCATATATTGTCACAAAAGTCTTTCCACATGGTGCATTGGAAGTTCACAGTGAAGAAAAAAATCAAACATTCAAGGTGAATGGGCATAGAGCGAAGCCATACATAGAGATGAGTCTAGAACTGCAAGAGGAAGATGTGAATCTTCAACCCATTCCATACATCACATGAACTCATCATGTCTAGCTGAAGACAGAAAACACAGCGCTTATTGGGAGGCAACCCAATTTTTCAGGGGAGTATTTACACTTTCCTTTATTTGCTTTCCGTATTCATTATTTTTCTTTTAGTTCTTTTTATTTTCAGTATCTCCTTACTAGATGGTGACACATGCCTATTTTTACATTTTCTTTCGAACATTGAGGACAATGTTCCATCTAAGTTTGGGGGTATTAGGGTTAGTTATATTTATCATCTTTTTGAAATTTTTTTCTTTAGGATAAACAACTTCTTATAAAGTAAGAAGAAGGATACTTATTTACTTTAGGATTGTTGAGTTTCATAAATTCCCTACGAAGTTACAAAAGCCATGCGATTATACATAATAAACAAATGTGATGCTTTTTCTGGTAATTATTCCCTTTAGATCTAGTCCTAAATTGAGTTTAAGTAAATAGAGTGATAAAATATATATATGTATATATTTAAATAAAGTCAATCTACTCCAATGTTTTGAGTGCTTAGTAACTAGGGGTATTCATCACCAATGTTTACCTTTACGTCAAACGGCAACTTGAAATATGAGTATGCAAAGCACTTTAGAGTTTGTGACCTGCTGAGTAACCGGGTGGATTCATCACAAATGTTTTGCACTCGCGTCAAAAGGCAAGTGACAACTTAGAGAAGAGACTAAAAAAAAAAAAAAAAAAAAAAAACTCTAGTTTGCTACTCGGTTTGTAGTAGAGAAAAGGGATAATCACAGACTGAGTAGTTGCATACTATAACTACATTAATCGCATGACAAATATGATTAAGTTTGGGGATTATGACTGAACAATTGCACTAGAGAAAGTGGGTATGTTTAATTTTACTTTGTCTGAAATTGTTTATACCTTTCTATGCTGATGTCCACATAATAAGAAATCTTGGTGGTTGAGTCCATTGTGATTATTATTCTCCCTATTCATAATTTTAGTTTGCTTGAGGACAAGCAAAATCTAAGTTTGGGGGTATTTGATGAACACAATATTATTCACTTTTTAGAGCAATAATCGTAATATAATTAGACATTTAAAAGCTCTATATGTGGTATTTAACTCCTATTTTCTCTTTTCCACAGGAAACAGCTTATAACAGAAAAACGAAGCAGATTTAGGACTTCAAGGATAATACACAGCAAACTGCAGAGGATCAGTCGACTGGTTCCCCAACACAGACGACTGGACAAGAGAAGCTGATTTTTCACAACTCTCGACGCAGTCGACTCACTCCCAAAAGACAGTCGACTGGTCTGAACAATTATGAAATCTTCAGGAGTCTCGACTCAGTCGACTGGTTCGAAGACAAGTCGACTGGTCTACGGCGGAGTAAACAGATAAGATATTCGAAGATTCACCCAAATCTAATTCCGAATCTATTTGAAACCAGATCTTATGCAACGAATCAAATCTAGAGACTGGAAATTGGCAAAAGCACGTGGTGAACAGATAAGAAAGGAAAGAAGAAAAGAGAAAGACATAAATCATCAAATCAAGAAGATTTTTTCCCTAAAAAAGGGGAAACCCTAATTCTCAGCCGTACTCTATAAATATCAGAAGGGATCCGCGAGAAAGCAGCTATCTCTTGGACGCAACTTAATCTCAGAATTCCCAACGATCAAGTCATCAACCAGTGCTTCATTCCATCAACATCCAAGAAGGAGAAAGAAGACCCAGCAACCAGAAGGCAGTCGACTGTGGGACAGCCAGTCGACCATATTGCCGGAATCCATTAGTTTATCTCTTCTCTCTTTATTCTTTCATGTTGATCATGTATTTGAACCTGTTAAGCAATAAAAGTATTATTATGTGGAACTAATTTCATAGTTGGGTAGATCGAAACCGTAGTTATGTAATGCTATATTCTTCTGAATCCTTCTATTTTACTTATTGATTGAATCTAATTGAATTGATATAGATTGATAACAGTCAAACTTGTTCAGGAGTTATAAGTACAGTCGACTGAAGGTGAGAGCCAGTCGACTGCCATACAGAATCTGATATTATCAAGTCTGTGAGTTAGAAATCTGAATCTGTTATATGAGCATATTGAGACGATCCGTATCTCGTGCTCGTAATTTGTAACAAGGGAATCTTTAGGATTCTTGGTTCAATCAACTTAAAGGATTTAGATCTGATACCAATTTCTAGAACTTTAAGTGTTTGTTCTTTTCCACTGTGCTTATGCTTTTGTTAAGTATAACTTAGTAGATACCATGCTAAAATACTTAGGGGAAGAAACGAATTAGAGTAGATACCATGCCTAATTCTTGGCTTAGGGAAACAATACTTTAAGGAGTAGATACCATGCCCTTGAAGTGAACAAACATGAGTAATTAGAAGTAAATTCAGAAGGCAACTTAGCATTACTAACTATTGGTGGAGATCAACAACCCAACTATTCAAGAGATATTTGTGATTCAACACCTCTCATCTTAGTTTTAATCTTTTAGTTCTTTTAGAATATTATAAAAACTCTTATTCATTTTTATTATTAGTTTTATTGATTAGTAAGTTGAAGTCTACAATCTCTGTGGGATCGACCCTTGCTATTACTACGATTCTATAAACGATTCGTGCACTTGCGAGGTTTTATAATTTGTGTCTAATTAGTCTATTTATTTAGGTAACTAGATTTTCAACAACAGCCAGTCGACTGGTTCACTGGGAAATATTTTTGTAAAAACTATTTTAGTCCTTTCTGGACAGTCGACCTATAATCCTTTAAGTCGACTTATATACTTAGAATATTTTTGTGAAATTATCGGAATTTACCTCGGGTATGTCGACTGATACTCTTCTAAGTCGACTTATATGACTTAGTTTATTTTTGTAAAATTTTGGATATTTGTCCTTCTGGATAGTCGACTTACTACAGTATAAGTCGACTGGTACTGATGGAATTTGTACTCTGAGTGTTACTTGAGTGTTTAGTTCTCAGATAATACAGTCCATACTTTGCTTTCAGTTAAACATTTGATTCTAAGATATTCAGTTAAGCAATTGATTTAAGACATTCAGTTGAGCCACTTTGTTTAGTGGGACTTTTGTTTAGATATTTGAGTTGAGTCTCTAGAGGTGTGTGACCCTAGTATACCGGTATTGAGTTATTTTGTTGAGGCCCTTTTAGACATTTTAGTTATTCAGTTTTGATTTTAGGCCGGTAGGGCACATCACTCTAGGAGATTCGTTGAGAAATTTAAATAACCACAAATAATAAGGACAGGCACTAGTGGTGATATGATGAACGGGAACATGGGTTATGAACCTCAGTATGGCTTTAGATGTGGGATTTAATCTCTAGAATTATCCAAGTAACTTTCTTGAGATGTGGGATGATCTCCGGAATTATCCAGGTAAAATACTTGAGATGTGGGATCCATCTCCGAAATTATCCAAGTGGGTTGCTTGCGATGTGGGATTGATCTCCGGAATTATCAAAGTCGACGCGACGCACATGGGTTATTTAAGTGATGATGTGTCTATGTCTAGATGTGGGATGATCTCCGAAATTATCCAGGTAAAATACCTGAGATGTGGGATCCATCTTCGAAATTATCAGGCATGGGCTAATTCTCACAGTTTATCTTTATCTCGTAGTAGTCATCGTGATAGGATTAGTTGCATAACGGGGGATTGAACCCTATGAAGTGAAGACGTTAAGGGCCTGCACCGAACCTATGTAGAATGGGTTGCATAGACTTCGACAAAGTATGCATTAGAGAGTCCGCATATAGAACTTGTGTTTTCTTGACTTGGTTTTATGCATGTGTTTTCCAGTTTTCCTACACTTGACACTTAGACTAGATGCACTTGTCGTTTCCATTTTATGATGTTTTCAATGTTTACATCTTTATTATTCCTCAGTCATTTATCATTGTGGTTAATACATGTTGTTGATAACTTTATGCCTTACGATTAAATTATGTTTTTTTTTGTTTTATATCACTCACACCATTTATGGCTGACCCCTTTAGTTTTGGGGGTTAGGGATCATCTCTAGCCTCAAGTGTTACAGGTAATTGCTTAGAGTTTGGAGGTCGGATGCTTGAGATAGTTGGAGATTAAAACTGATGTAATAGAGCCTTGTGTAAATTTGTGTTGTAAAAGAAAAGTTGTAATTCAAGGTGTTTGTATTTCCGCTGAGTTTTGAAAATGATTATTGTAACAAAAGTTTGGAATAAAATTATTGTGTTTTTGGGCTATGTGTACTGTTACATTGAAGTTGATGCTGGGATGGTGCCACGTATTTTCTAAGATATTATATTAGAAATTCGGGGCGCTACAGATTGGTATCAGAGCATGCTTCAATAGTAATAATATACATAGTATGAAAACCAACCTAGGTGTGGACACTAGAGCGTGCGTACCTAGGTGGACATTAGAAGTGTGAGTACCCTGGTGGACATCTGATGTGTGTGAATTGATTGTTTGGTCATGAAGACCTGTAATGAGATTTAGGCTGTTTGTATGCTTAGACTTGATTGAAATCTCTTTATCACAAGTGTATTGATTATTTTTGCATAAAGCAAATACTTTCTCACTAGCTATTTTTGATATCTTTTATTCGCTTTGTGTATTTGATATTTATTTATGTAAGGTATTACCCTTTCAACTTATATAATTTCTATTTTTATATTCATGATCTACTATATATTTTGCTATCCTACCCACTGTATATAATTTCTGGATTATATGATTTTCGCCAAAGTAATTTTCATTTATTTATTTATTCCTAGCTATAAAATTTAATTATTTTCCGTTAGATTATTCGCTCTCTTATATATTTTTGTGCACCTCAATTTTGTACTCACTCTTGTATCCTATCACTCTTACTGTTTGATATTTGTTTTCTTACTAAATGATTTTTGTGAAATCAACTTATTTTACTTTTATTCAGTTCCCTCTATTGTCAGCAACTGAATTTATTTCTTGTTTCTATATCCCCAACCGAGCTTATATTATTTCTATTCATGAGTGCAAACATTAAACTTTTACTAATCGTCTTGTTTTCTTTTAAAACTGTTCCTTTGACTTTACTATTGGTTTTTACTTCTTATTCTTTTGTCCAAGTTATTATTTGGCAACTTTGTTGTAATTCAATAGTGCATCCTTTAGCATTTCACAAGCTTATTTTATTTTGCAACTCCTATCCATTTCTTTCTTGACATCTTATTTATCTTACTTTCATGAGTTTTTCCGTTACTCGTATACTTCGATATTACTTTTACATATTACATTAAAGTTTTGAATTACTACGTGTTAAGTTATTATTGCTACTTCTATTTCCTTTCATTATTGTTTCGCTATACTATAAATTTTGTTTTGCATATTTACTTTTAATTTATTATATATACTTGAATTTTTCAACACTATATTTTCCATTATTTTGTATTTGTGCTTAGGCATGTATTTCATTCCGTTTCTTCTTACTTTTATAAATTTCTTTCACTACTATTATTTTGTACTATTGTGATTTATAATCCATACTTCTATTTTAATATTTCATCAGATGACTTTCAACTCCATTTCTTACTTTTGCTACTATTTTTATATCACGAATTTCAAAACATATCTTCGTACTTAAATTAAGCAATTAATATCCAAGTGCGTGTGGAAGATTGCATCATCTTGTTCATTGTTTTGTTGCAACTGGATATCGAGATGGCAAACATGCAACTAGACGTCAATGGAGGCAAATTGCAACTGGATATCGGGGAGGCAAAATGTGCAACCGAATATCCAGACAGCAATCTGCAACCTGATGTCAGGGAGGCAAACATGCAACTTGATGTCGAGAAGGCAAGTCTACAGATGGACATCAATGAGGCAAACCCACATTAAAGAATTTCTACTATAATAACCCCACTAGTGTTTTATGTGTGTATTACTTATCAATGTCTTATTCTTTTGTACTAGTTCATACCATTTTATGAGATTTTCAAACTTAACCCATTGCTGATTTGTTTTACTCAATTTTCTTTAACCATTGTTGCTCTGCATTTCTTTAAATCCGTTTGATACACTCTCGTATCTTATCTCACTCACTAGTATTATTTTTGGAATTTGATCCTTCTGGTTTCTTGGTACAATTTCTGCTCTCCTTCGCATTTTCTCTATTCATAACAATATTTTAGTTTTCACGGAATTTTCATTAGATTCTCTAAATTTGCATACTACCCAAATTATTTTGTACATCTTCATTTTATTCTTTCTTAATATTGTCCTTTTTGGGATTTTTACTTCGTTATATCCACTCTATTAAAGTATTATGTGTTTAACAAGTTTTTCTGATCGAACCATTCTTACTTTCGATTATTTCTCTTACTTATTGCTAATTGATATTTCAAGAATTTTACTTATATAATGAAACTAATGGTAAAGAAATAATTCTTTTATGACATTTTATTTATACAAATTACACTATACGTTTTCATGCAATTTGAACTAGTATGGTTGATTTTACTCTACTCATATTTACCAAATTTTATGTTTGTGTTAAGATTGGATACATCAACTACATGTGGTCTAAATTATGGTTTGGGGTATGGGTGAGGTTTTGCCATGAGATGTGAATGTGAAATGTGTGTGTGATGTTCTAACTTTACCCTCGTTTTGTAGTGATTAGTATGGTTGCATCCAGACCCAGGAACGAGGACAACAATGGTGATGGATCTGGAAGTTCTCGAGGAATTGGAATTGATCTCGAGGCTAAATTCGCCAAGGTGTATCAGACTCTGGATGCTGATGGCAGCTAATTTGGCGCAGATTCGGAACCAGAATCAGAACTATAGGATTGGACCAGTGTTTATTAACGCTGATCCCATCAAGCAGGACGAGTCTCTCAAGAGGAGGAGGCCAACATCAGATCAGGAAGGGAAGGAATCCCCAGCGAAGCAAGTCAAGTCCAGTAACCCAGTGCAGAAGGCACCTGCAACTCGGGAAGTGACTTGTTATTTCTGCAGGAATGCAGGTCATTACCGGTCAACGTGTCCGAGGTTAGCGAAGCAAACCTGTTTCAATTGTGGAGAGACAGGACAACAATGAGCAACATGCACCAAACCTGGGAGGACGTGTTATCATTGTGGTCGTGAAGGGCACATTCGACCAATCTGTCCACAGCTGAAGAAAGGTAGGGCAGGGAAAGGCAAGGATCTGAAGAGGGATGAGAGTCTGCATTGAATAATGAGGATACCCAGGATTATTACTCATGTGTGCAAGAACTTGGAAATTCATTCTTTTGTATTAAATAAAACTTTATTTGGAATAACTGAAGATTGAATATTTTTCTTCATGTAACAAGATTTATTTGGATTAATGGAATAAAGACAAAGTTTTATTTGATACTGTTTTCTTGCATAAAATTGTGTCGCCCAAATTTTTGTTAGTCTTAGTATGGAGCTTAGGTGTTCCAAGCAGGGTCTTGAGGTGACTATCCGTAGTCATGTCCTTTCTAAGGAGGGAGTGGCCACTGATTCTTGGAACAAAGGTAGAAGATCAGAGTTGGATGCAGGAGTTCAGTAGTTGTTGCAGCATGGCTTCTGGTGGCAGTTATCAGAGTTGCGCAGCGGAAGTTTGATTTTTCTGAATTCTTTGCATGATTGTGTTTCATCTGTATGTTGTACATCTTTTGTTGAAATGCATTCCCTTGTGTGATTGTATTTCTTTAAATTATGTCCCTATCCATAAGTTTCCAGTCCTTCGTGATGTGTTTGTTTGTACCCCATTAGCAGTAGTTCTGAGGACAGAACTCTTCTAAGGAGGGAGTGATGTAGAACCCCGTATTTTCAAATATTATTTTAAATGTTTGAAAATGAATTTAAACGATTTTTTAGGATTTAATAAATATTTTCTAAAAGATTTATCTTTTGTACACGTGCAAATGACTTTTGAGAAGTTTGAAAGTTAATTTTTCTTTATGAAAAATCATTATTTAATATTTGGGATTTATTTGGTATTTTTCCAAATTTTTCTGAAATTAATTGGGTCTATTTACAATTTTTGAAAAAAGAAGGACCTCTTTGCAAAATTGACATTTTTATGGGTTAAAGTGCAAAACATATTTTCTGGACGTTTTGAAAAGTATTGGTTAAGATTTAGAAGTATATTTTTCTTTTAAATCCTAATTCAAATGAATTTTATTGAATTTCCAAGACTATACCTATATATATGTAAGTTGTATTTTGGAAATGATTATTTTGCAAAAATGGGTGAAACCCTAAACCTATTCACGGATATAAAAAGGGATCTTTTCAGCCGTCAATTACAAAATATACAGAATTTTTGAGAATTGTTTTGGTGGAGCAAGAGGAAGATTTGGATCTAGCGAAAAGGAAGGCTTTTATTTGGATCTCTACAATTCTAAGGTGAGTGACTTGGTTTTTGTTTTGTTTTGATTTTGTGAGTGACTTTGTGTGTTTTGTTTTGTTTGTGAAGGACATGAATTTATCTTGTTGTTGATCAATGTATGCGAGTGGTAATGATGTTAGATTTGATGTTGTGAATGATATAGATCTTGTATTGTGGTATGATTCATATGAATAAATGATTGTTGTTTATACCATGTTGAGAAATTTAAGAATGATTAGTAGATCTTGTTCATAACACCGTATTATTAAGATTTGAGTATGATTTTGATCGGATGAGGAACACCTGGATCTTATATATATATTGTAAATTAGATTTTGATTTAGAGTTGTGAAAGAATTTAATCTTGAGAAACCCTAATGAAAGAATTAGTAATCTAGAACATGAGAACTTGGGTTTTGACATAATGAGGTTTTGAGTAATATACCCTTAATGAAGATCATTTTTCCAGAATACAAACTATTTTCATAAACGATGAACCATTAGAAAACTCCAGTTTTAATTTTGTATTCAGACCTAAGTTGTGAAAACTGTAGGCCGACAGTCGACTGGCCTACCGCACAGTCGACTGGTACGAGCCTGCTGCTGTACTTTAGTATCCTTGAGGAATCATTCTGGATAGTCGACCTAGCTCGTAGGCAGTCGACTGGTTCACTGGGAAATATTTTTGTAAAAACTATTTTAGTCCTTTCTGGACAGTCGACCTATAATCCTTTAAGTCGACTTATATACTTAGAATATTTTTGTGAAATTATCGGAATTTACCTCGGGTAAGTCGACTGATACTCTTCTAAGTCGACTTATATGACTTAGTTTATTTTTCTAAAATTTTGGATATTTGTCCTTCTGGACAGTCGACTTACTACAGTATAAGTCGACTGGTACTGATGGAATTTGTACTCTGAGTGTTACTTGAGTGTTTAGTTCTCAGATAATACAGTCCATACTTTGCTTTCAGTTAAACATTTGATTCTAAGATATTCAGTTAAGCAATTGATTTAAGACATTCAGTTGAACCACTTTGTTTAGTGGGACTTTTGTTTAGATATTTGAGTTGAGTCTCTAGAGGTGTGTGACCCTAGTATACCGGTATTGAGTTATTTTGTTGAGGCCCTTTTAGGCATTTCAGTTATTCAGTTTTGATTTTAGGCCGTTTGGGCACATCACTCTAGGAGATTCGTTGAGAAATTTAAATAACCACAAATAATAAGGACAAGCACTAGTGGTGATATGATGAATGGGAACATGGGTTATGAACCTCAGTATGGCTTTAGATGTGGGATTTAATCTCCGGAATTATCCAAGTAACTTTCTTGAGATGTGGGATGATCTCCGGAATTATCCAGGTAAAATACCTGAGATGTGGGATCCATCTCCGGAATTATCCAAGTGGGTTGCTTGCGATGTGGGATTAATCTCCGGAATTATCAAAGTCGAGGCGACGCACATGGGGTATTCAAGTGATGATGTGTCTATGTCTAGATGTGGGATGATCTCCGAAATTATCCAGGTAAAATACCTGAGATGTGGGATCCATCTTCGAAATTATCAGGCATGGGCTAATTCTCACAGTTTATCTTTATCTCGTAGTAGTCATCGTGATAGGATTAGTTGCATAACGGGGGATTGAACCCTATGAAGTAAAGACGTTAAGGGCCTGCACCGAACCTATGTAGAATGGGTTGCATAGACTTCGACAAGTATGCATTAGAGAGTCCGCATATAAAACTTGTGTTTTCTTGACTTGGTTTTATGCATGTGTTTTCCAGTTTTCCTACACTTGACACTTAGACTAGATGCACTTTTCGTTTCCATTTTATGATGTTTTCAATGTTTACATCTTTATTATTCCTCAGTCATTTATCATTGTGGTTAATACATGTTGTTGATAACTTTATGCCTTACGATTAAATTATGTTTTTTTATGTTTTATGTCACTCACACCATTTATGGCTGACCCCTTTAGTTTTGGGGGTTAGGGATCATCTCTAGCCTCAAGTGTTACAGGTAATTGCTTAGAGTTTGGAGGTCGGATGCTTGAGATAGTTGGAGATTAAAACTGATGTAATAGAGCCTTGTGTAAATTTGTGTTGTAAAAGAAAAGTTGTAATTCAAGGTGTTTGTATTTCCGCTGAGTTTTGAAAATGATTATTGTAACAAAAGTTTGGAATAATATTATTGTGTTTTTGGGCTATGTGTACTGTTACATTGAAGTTGATGCTGGGATGGTGCCACATATTTTCTAAGATATTATATTAGAAATTCGGGGCGCTACAGGTGGTGCCATGGTCCATGGCGGAGGTGAATTGACCACAGGATGCCTGCATGGTGAGTCATGTATCAGTGCGTGGGATTCTCTCCAGGATACCTGGACGTGGGCTCGTAACTCATAGAATACCTAGGATACTTACTGTAGTTACCGTAGTAGTTTAAATCATGGCAAAGGATTGAACCCTACAAGATGAAGTACGATTAAGGGCTTGCCCTCGGACCTATGTAGTATGGGATGCATATAATCCGGACAAGTGCACATTAGTGTCATATAATATAAATAACTACATTAAGGACTAAGTGCACAGCACAACACGACATCAATAGGATAGTCCCCGTAGTTTTATTTGTGACAAGTGTGTGCTTTCTAAGTAAGAGAAAATTGATGTATTATATCTTTGCATCAGTTGAATGAACTGACGTACCCACAGTTTCCATGCAGGATAAAGTGCATGAAAAAGACTAAGGAGGAATTGATGCTTAAAGAATTATTCAAGTGTTGTTTTATTTCATTCATGTAATTGTTGTAGCTTTGCTTCCGCTATTTAAATGTAACTCTGATGTAATAAAAGTTTTTATTTCCTTGTAAAATTGTACGAAGAGAAGTGTAAAGATCATGTGGAACTTCGAATTCAACCTTATTTGGAATTCTGGGTGTTACAATTACTTATGTAAAAATATTAAGCATGCACAAATTCTACTAAATTAGAAGGCAACAAGAACACCCACCTCGAAAAGCTCCTAGCAAAAGAACTCTTAAAAGCCCACCAAACCTCCTCGAAAAACGAGCTCCAAAGAGAAAAGAGAGCATTTCGGCAGCAACCACTGAACACACACACACACACACACACACACACACACACACATATATATATATATGTTCGTTTTTGCTGATGAAGGACAAAAGGAATGGGTAGTTTTATAAGGAAAATTAATTAATTAATAGAAGTTAATTTAATTAACCCACTAATCCTAATTAACTACCCACTCACTCAACTCACACCCCACTCTCTCTCTCTCTCCAAAGCATTCCCGGCCAGCCAAAAACCAAGAGGAGAAAGCACGTGCACGTGCATGCTATGTGTGCACACCATTTAAATTAAATGCATATGTTCTAATATGTAATATGTATTTAATAAAACTGGTTTAATTCAATTAAAATTAGAGTTTTTCATGCACAAACATAAATAAACAAACACACACTATACAGCTAGCACATGCACTGCGAACACTTGCATCGCATGTAAAAATAAATATTCAAACACGAAATAGATTTGATCAATGGGAAAATATTTATAAATAATTGAAATACAACATATGAAAAATTACATTCCATTAGTTATACATATACAATAATGAAATTAACACGTACATAGAAAATACGTGCATCGCATGTATAAAAATATATTCGAGTCCAAAGTAGGAGAAAAAAATGAATTTCAAGTTATAAAACAAATCAAACAAGTTATAAAAATAAATAATTGAAATACAAAGAAACATTACACGTAACGGTGGAATATACGTAATCATCATGTGTGTTGAAAACACGTGCAATACACATAAAAACACAAAGATAAATGTTTGAGTTGGCTCAAAATAGGATAAAAACGAATTTTGAGATGACGGAAAAATATATAATTAATCAAAATACAAAAATACGTAATTTTGAGATGACGGAAAAATATATAATTAATCGAAATACAAAAATACGTAGGATATTTAGTTTAAAATACGCTACAGATATTACCTGTAACAGTTCAATATACATATTCGTAACACCCGTAGGCAAAATTGTCATAACTAAATTTTGCGGGATGTTACATATATAAAGGTGCAGAAAATCAACCCTAAGGCTATTAGACTCGCAATTTGACCTGGTTCAGATTCTTGTGTGGGTCTTTGAAGTTTAGTCAACCCATTTAATCTAATTAAATGTCCAATCAATATCAGTAGTCCAAGTCTTACTTGGATCCCCAATTAAAATCATCTTATGAATTTAAATCCAAATTTCTATCCATTCTAAGTGTGTGATCCCGTACATTCCCATTACGTTGATATTATACTAAAATCATATTCTAGTATTACAAAAAGTGAGCAGTATCTAGCAGTACATCACTGCTACTCAAGTAACGGAAATATCAGTGATAAGATATAACATATCCATGACCAATGTTACCTTGTAGTCTAGTCCCTTTGCCCAAATATCTTAATTGATCAGAAGGCATAGAGCGTGTCACCCTTGTATAGTTCAATCTTTGGTTTCTTGATGTCCGAGTAGACTTACTAAAACAAATGAGCTCAATATCTTGTATTGACTCATTTGAGCATGGCCATGCATTTTATAGTCTAACTCAATCAAGGGGCCCATAGATATCGCTCCTGTTGTGTAAGAGGGACAAATCGTATCTAAGTCACTCACATCTCTCCGCATGATTTGTAGTATGTCCAATAGTCGACTTTATAATCACCTTATTATATGCAACGTTTGACGACATTAAAATATATAACTTCTCATGTAGAAAACTGTAGTGACTTCAAGTCAAAAGACTATATACACCATGATTACTGTGAAAACCGTTTATGACACTCACGTAACGATCCATGCAGCGTTCTCATGGTGGGTCAGTCCAGTACATTATTACTCTAATATGTACCCATGTGAAGACTCGATATCTTATATCCATGACCCGTGAGATATGGTCATCAGTCTATGTACATACTAGTCTCTATGTATTATCGTTGTCCTAATTCACAATAATACATGATTAGGGACATTTAAGAATAGTGTTCTGATTATAACCAATAGGATCTCACAATCAAGTCATGCACTTGATAACCCATGGTATTGAACCTACTATTCTATGGACTTTATTATGTTCATTTAATCACAATAAACTACACAATAAATGAATTGCCTCATATATGAAATAAACATCTTGATACAATGTAAACTAGTAATGTCAATACACAACTGGCCTCTAGGGCATACACCAACAGGCTTGCTAGCTTGTTTATTGGGTGAGTTAGAAACATGGAGGTTGCGGGTTCAAGGATCTGTGGGGCTTGATTTTGATTTTATTCACTGATTTATTTGTATTCTGAAAATGGAAATGAATTTTTAGGGGAAGTTTTGATGGAAATTTTATACAAACATCTTTTGGATTAAAATCCATTTTAAAATAAACAATTAAATATAGATTTGGTAATTGGGGTTGAAGTATTTAAATGTAAACAATTTGAAGTTTTCTTTTGAAGTCCTATTATACTAGGATAGGAAATTGCAGTTAAAGAGAAGAAATCTAGTCAAGCGAGAATGACTAGTTTGAGAAACGAATAAGAGATGATTTAGGTGTATGAATGAATTGGATTTTTAAAGATTATAAAAGAGGTTATGGATAACCTAGAAAGTTTTGTGAATGTGTGGAATTTAGAGGCTGAGCGAGACCCAAAGTACCGACAGGTTGTGATTATGAAAAATTGAGACTTGGCCAGTGTTGGCAAGTGTTCTTGGTGTGTTGTTTTAAGTCCGGTAGGGTAAGCTAGCTCTATATGATATTACTTATGTTTGGATATAAGGACTGGAACTAGGCGGAGTTATGGTTGAAAACAACGACGAACGTGTCTGGTAAAGAATTGTGCTTCCTAGGAATGTTCGAGACGGACTGGATATGCCTGACAAATCCACGGGTGGTGGGCTAGGGGTAGCCTGGTTCGTGGTTATAGGTGATCGACTCGCTGGGTTTGGGACCTCAGATACGCCTGGTAAATCTGTATGTGTGGGCTAGGGATAGGCCGGTGAGGTCGATAAAATGGTCGGTAAAGAGCTGCGGCTCCTAGGAATGTTTACGACTGAGGATACTGTAATGCCCCGGATCCCCGTTACCGGACATCCGTGACACAACTAGAATCTTTACCTTCAAATGCATCTCAACACAATAAAAGTAGGGGAAATTAAAAACTTTTATTGTCATCAGAGTTATTACATCATTAGTTACAAATATTATCTTATCCTTGAACAAGGAATACAAATTACATCAGCTCATTACAACTTTTTACAAATATCCAGACTCCTCTTGTGAAGTTATCAGTTGTCTTCTAGAATGATAATCGATTGGTCATTGCCGAACCTCCATTGGGTGGTCGATCTGCTTCCCTGGGACTTGCCCTCGGCTTGAGCCTTCTGTCACGTGACTTTGATAATTCTGCATCTGCTCGAATGGTAGGTAAGTACGCCATTCATTCTTTTGGATGCCGCATTCCTGATTCTGGTTTCGAGCATCTAATTAAGTGGGCACGCCAGTAATTCTACTGACGCAATGCTGATAAGAAAACATCGATCTCCAACTTACATACCCACAAATCATCTTGAATGGAAAAAGAAACGTGCATCCTAATTTTCTAGTATTTTTGTATGCCATGACCTGAAGTCTAATGCAAAACACAGAGTACAGAATGGATGCACTTAATCTAATGTCAGCAAGATTCTGGATGCACATGCATCCCATACTACATATTCTCCAGATCAAGTTGTTCCTCCAGTTTCAGGATTTCGAACCCTCGCCATGCAATGCATTCTAATATTGTACACTTCTTGTTCCTAATAAGTACAACATGATTGAGGATGTTATAAAATTCAGGGGAGCTAAAGCTGTAATATCCCGAATTCCAAAACAGACTGAATTCGAAGTCAACTAGCATGGTATACTAACAGAACAAATGAATGTGTCAAGTATAGTGTCATATGGCAACTAACAGTGTCCAATAACAGTAAGCTCAGTATATCAGTGTAATAATATAATAGTATCAGTTTAACAGTATCAGTCTTATGTTCTTAGAGTCTTGTGTGTATTACTAGCTAGGTATCACTTCATGCGCCCCATATAATAACACATGGTTGCTACAACAAACAGTTTTGCTTTTAGATTTCATAGTGGACCATAATGGGGCAGTGTACTCAGGTATCAGTAACAGTAGCAGTAGCAGTAAAAGTAACAACAACAGTAGCAGTAAACGTAATAGTAACAGTAACAGTAACAGTATGGAACACTAGTTCCCTTCCAAGTACACGTTTCCATATTTTTCACTACTAGATCTTACCTTAAGAAACCCAGGCTTGATCACTTTTATTATGGTTATCAACAGACAAGATAGTGCATAAAATAGTGTCAAACTAACAAGATACAATCAGTATTAGGTTCAGGGAAACAAATAGATAATCATAGATGATATACGGTCACATAAACGAGCAAAACAGTGTATGTTTATATTCAGGACAATATGATAGTACAGTACTAAAACAGTGATTCCTGTTACTACAGAAATCCAAATTTGAATCCATCAAAGAATCTGAAAAATAGACTTCCACACAAATCCAACGATTATATATAAGCCATATAGTATTTCAGAAAATCATAACTCAAAACTGATTTGAATCAAGAAAATACGTTCAGCCAGAAATCAGTAAATCGAATTCAAAGTCAGGAAAACAGCATCAAAACTCCTCAAATAAAATCAGGAAAAATCTGAGATAATCCCCTATATGTATAGTATCAGAATATAAAGTTTCATAATATTCCAGTAAAAATAGTTCAGTCAACAAAAATCAGAAAACATCAAGAAATGATAGTTTGGCAAATCTGGAATTCCCAACACTACTGTACGAGAACTGTGATATCTTGCAAACCGTGAAACGAAATCCGAATCCGTCAAAAGGAGATGAAAGAAAAAATAGGCTAACTTTCATATTTCACAAATATTTTCCATACAGTAGAAGGAAATATGGTGAAAATATAAATCTTTACAGAACAGCGTGCAAAATACAACAAGCATAGCTTTCATAAACAAGCATGAAACGACGTATAAAAGGTTTAGATCAAAATAATATAATTAAGACTAGTATCAAAATAGTTTAATCATCAAAATCATCAAGAAACGAAATCTGAAAATAGAATACACATCTGTACTTAAATAGCCATAACTCACTCATACAAAAACGAAATCGATCAAGATCAGAGAGTTTGGAAAGAAGACAGATTTCTCTACAATTCATGCATAATACAAAAATTAAGAATTCTGACCTTAATATAGTCTAAAATACAGACCAAAACCGAACATCGACAATTATAGATTTTTTTTTTTGAAAACAAAACCAACATAAATCATACGAAACTCATTCCAATCACAATCAAATATGGTATAGAGTCTACTAAGTATCCAAACATCATGAAATAGAGTATATAACATTTTCACAACCATCATATCACATGGATCTCATCAAACACACAATTTTACCTAATTATCTCACATATATGAATAGATCAAGAACGGTCAAACCTAGTTGTTTTCATGTCGATTTTGTGTCGTGAGGCAACTATGGTCTAATAGCACAGTAGAGACAAAACCCATTAAAGATAACACACACAAAAGTTGTCTATAGAACCCAACTACACTATAAGCGGTATTTTTGACTTGTATCATACAAAGAAATTTGAGTACAAGTTACTTGCCTTAACCGAAGACGAAAACGAAGAACACCAAGAATAACGAGAACGGATCCCGGCAACAAACAAAACTCACGAACGAAAATCCACGAATCAACGAACAACTTGCACGTGCAAACTCCAACATGCGCGAACCCAAGATCCAAGAGAGAGAGAGAGAGCAAGGGCATCGGGGTGGTCGAATGGCTGCTGCTGTCGTCGACGGCGGACGACCAAGGGACGTGAGAACGAGAGGATGAGGTAGAGAGAGGGTGGATGCTCGGGTGTAGGGGTGATCGGTTAGGTGCACAGGTCGAAGGTGGGGTTCGGTCGACTGGGGTTAGGCGCAGTCAGGGAGAGAGAGAGAGGGAGGCCGGTGAGGGAGAGTTAGGGTTAGGGTTTAGTTGAGAGGATGATAGATTATATAGGGTTGGGTATTAGGGTTTGTAGTAGGGTATGGGTATTGGGTATTTGGGTTTAATTGGGTCCAATAGGAGTGTAATAGGATTTGTTTAATTTGAGGTGATTAGGATACAATTTGTATAGGGTTCAAATTAGGATTGTAGGCGAATTTGGCTTTGGTGATCAATTGGGGATAAAATCAATAGGATTAGGACTAGGGTAGCCAACCAAAACACCATGAACACCCAAGAGCAAAAATAAAGAGAACAAGAATCCAATAAAATGGAAAAAACAATCGATGGAAAATGAAGCAAAAAGACAAACAAATCAAACAGAAGGAGCTCAAAATGAAATAAAATGAATATATATTGAAAACAACTCCAATATATGGTCCAAGAAAAATACAAGAGAATACCAATATTCAAGAAGAAGAAAAATACATCAAAAATACGAAAAACGAAAAATAAGGGGTTACATACTTTGCCTCAGATTCAGATCCTTCTGCTGATAGATGTACTTCAAGCTCTTATGGTCATGTACATGTTCAGCTTCTCACCATACACGTAATGTCTCCATTGCTTTAAGGCGACGATAATCGCAGCAAACTCCAGATCATGAGTCGGATAATTCTTTTTATATGGTCTTAGTTGCCTAGACCCATAAGCGATCATTTTCCCCTCCCGCATTACGACACAACCAAGCCCACGATGTGAAACATCGCTATAGACATCATACTCAACACTTGCCCTAGGCAAAGCTAAAATGGGAGCAGTAGTCAGCCTCTCTTTCAATTCCTGAAAGCTTGCCTCGCACTGCTCAGTCCACTTGAAGTTCATATTCTTCTTGGTCAGACCAGTAAGCGGCACGGCTAGCTGAGCATAGCCCTGAATGAACCTCCTATAGTATCCAGTTAACCCAAGAAAACTTCTGATTTTCTTCACTGTAGTAATCCTTTTCCAATCCTTCACCGCCTCTATCTTCTGCGGATCAGTTGTCACTCCCTCCTTAGAAAGGATGTGACCCAGGAACGCCACCTCAGATTTCCAAAAATTGCACTTGAATAACTTGGTATACAACCCATGCTTCTGAAGCTTCCTCAAAATTACTGCCAAATGCTCTGTGTGCTCCTCCTCTGACTTGGAGTACACAAGAATATCGCCGATAAATACCACGACAAAAGAATCAATAAATGGCCTTAAAACTCTGTTCATCATATCCATGAAAATTACAGGTGCATTCGTCACTCCAAACGACATAACTAAGAATTCATAATGCCCATGTCGAGTTCTAAATGCAGTCTTGTGCACATCTTCAGTCTTCAATCGAACTTGATGGTATCCTGATCGAAGATCTATTTTGGAGAAAACAAACGCTTCTTGTAGATGATCGAACAAGTCATCAATTTGTGGAATCGGATATTTAATCTGAATAGTGACCTTATTCAGCTCTCGATAATTGATGCACATCCTCATCAAACCATCCTTCTTCTTTACCAATGACACTGATGCTCCCCAAGGCGATGCACTCGGTTGAATAAACCCTTTCTCAAACAGTTCCTCAATCTGCCATTTGATCTCATCCTACTTTACAAGCGCCATCCTATACGGTGCCTTGGAAATGGGTGCACTCCCTAGCTGAATAGTAATGCGGAACTCCACATCACGATGCGGGGGTAACCCAGGCAAATCTTCCAAGAATATGGTCGGGTAATCCCGAACCGCTGAAATTTGTTGCACCTCTACAGAAATCCCCTTCTTCTTGCTGATAGCTGCCACCAGCCCAGAACATCCCTTCTTCCCTTTGAAAGTGACTTCAGGACCACCTGGAGCCTTCACTGTTACTTCCTTGGTCTTGCACTCGATGTTCACACTGTACACCGACATCCAATCAATGCCAATGATAACATCGACTCCTAAGACATTCAGCTCGATCATATCAATCCCAAAAATTCTATCTCCAATCACGATCTCGTAGTTCGCATAGTACCGATCAGTGGTTAAAGTCTCCCCTAATGGAGTGGCTACTGCTAAGACCTTGCCTGGAAATACCTTCGGTTCAACTCCCAAAACATTAGCAAATTTAGGTGATATAAAGGTATGAGAGGATCTAGTGTCGAACAAAACAACAACTTTCTTTCCAGTCAAATAAAGTTCTCCTGTTACATAACACACACTCGTTACATAACAGTTCACTAAATAAAGCAGGAAAAGAGAAACAACAGAAAACACTCCGAAACATCCTCCTTCATACCAGTGATGATGTGATCCACTTCATCAGCGTCAGCTTCAGTTAAGGCAAATACTCGCCCCTGCTGGTACGGCTTCTTCCCGACCTGCTGAGTTGGTCCGCTATGGACGACATCCTGCAGCTTTGGGCAATGAGACTTGTAGTGGCCTGTCTCTCCACAGTTGAAACAAGTCACAGGAGGTCTCACCCAAGTATTCCCAGGTCTTTCCACCACATGAACAGCGTTCGCACCTGTAGGTTTGAACCTTTGAGCCGGTGGCTATCCCCTGACATTTCCAGCAACTGCGGACCTCTTCCCCACATTCCAGTTGTTCCTCCAATTCTGAACAGCGTGGAACTGCTCCATGTCCGCCTCAGTGGCTGCAGCGCGCTTGACTAGCTTGTCAAACCTCCTGATACCGAGGGGTATCATCCTTGATCTCAAACTTGGCCTCAAACCATGCTCGAATTTCTGATCCTTCTTCGCCTCGTCCATAGCCAATTCGGCGGCACCCCTCGAGCGCTGAGTGAATCTTGTCTTATACTCCCTAACCGACATGCCGCCCTGCTGCAGCGCCAGAAACTCCATGGCCTTCTTCTCCTGGACGTCTGATGGAAAATAATGACTGCGAAATTCCTCCAAGAATTCTTCCCAGCAAAGAACAATACTTTCCATCGTCTGCTTCAACGACTGCCACCACACAGCAGCATCCGTCTCGAACTGCAGTGCAGCCAACTTCACCTTACTGCCCTCCGGAGTCTCCAAGATTTCGAACATAGTCTCTACCTGTCGGATCCAATTGTCAGCCGCGTCAAGGTCTGACTTCCCTTCAAACACGAGTGGTTTCATCCGCTTGAATGATTCCACGAGTTTGATTACTTCAGGTACTGGATTCACAGGCACCCTCCCTTGGTTCTGATTCATGGCAACGGCATTGAGTGTCTGATAGAACCTTGCTAACTCCGTTTCCAAGTCCAGACCTTCTCCGCTTCTAGCTCTTCTTCCAGCCATAATCTGATGCAAAAGATCCATTAAATACGAAGTATAAAAAATATGAATTTAAATCAAATATTCATTTAATTGAATTTCAAACTTTGTACATTCGAATTTAAAACATTTCTGACATCAAATGAATGTAGTAAGAAGACACAATATTCTAGTTCCTACGGTTCCTCTTGGCTTCTCGAAACTCTTCCCGTAGTGTAGAACCCCGTATTTTCAAATATTATTTTAATATTTGAAAATGAATTAAAATGATTTACTGGAAATTTAATAAAATATTTTCTAAAAGATTTATCTTTTTGCACGTGCGAAACACGTGCAAATAATTTTGGTGTACATATACAATTTTTATATTTTTAATAAGTTCTCATACTTATTATGGAGTGTATTCTAAATTTTGGGATTTTTCTGAATAAAGAAACTATTTTTACAAATATCTCGAAAGAGAGGGGTTTTTATGTAAAAAGACGTTTGGATCTTAAATAAACTATGAAAATCCATTTTTACTGATATTTTGGTTCTCCATGGTCATCAATTGAATTTAAATATATTTGAAATTTATTTAAAATCGATTCGGTGAAGATTTAAACAAAAAGGGTGTTTTTGCAAATATAGAATTTATGTTGGATCTTTGTGCGAATGTTTTTCTGGAAGGTAAAAGTTAAATATTTTTATTGGAAACTATAATATGTATTACTATATATTATTTCGGATTTTTCTGAATTTTTATGGATATTTTATGATGAATTTGCAAATATTACAAAAGGGAGGGCTTTTGTGCAAAATCGCCACCCTGAGTGTAAATCCGGGATTTTCTTATCTCTGGGCAGTGCTGGGTTGTTGGAAAACTTAGTGGTAAAAGGATTTTATTTAGTTTTGATTTATTTAACTTATTTTGACTAAGAAAGGTTATATATGTGAAGTAATAAATTGGAAAAAGGACTATTTTGCAAAAGTACTTCAAAATCCTAATCCCTTTCAACCCCGGCCTGTATAAAAGAGGGTGTGAAGCCGCCATTCGCTGCACAACTCCAAATTTATTAAAATATTATTTTCTTGGTGATCGGGAGGAGGATTTTTGGATCTAGCAAAAGGAAGACCTTTTCGTGGATTCTTCTAAAACCAAAGGTGAGTGACATTGTTTGTGTTATTGTTTGATTTTGTGAGTGTTATGAAATCGTTTGTTTTGAATTATGTGAATGACAACGTTTGCTTGTTTTGTATATGAATGATATGGATCTTATATTGTGGTATGTATGTAAACCATTGTTATTGTTGGACCATGTTGAGGAACTTGTGGATATTGAGTAGATCTTGAGTTATGAGATTATATGTTAGAAAACATGTTAAGAATTGATCATGGTTGGGATCGGATGGTGAATATCTGGGTCTAGAGTATACAAATTAGATTTTGATCATAGTTGTGAAAGAAATTAGTTTTGAGAAACCCTAATTGAAAGATTAGTGATTATGGATCTTGAGAATTAAATTTCGACATTTGGATGATTGGGTGATGTATCCTTAATGGAGTTTATTTGAGGTTGATTATTTTGCCTGAGAACAACTATCTTTTATGAACAATGAATCTTTAGAAGCTCCAGTTTGGATTTTTATATTTAGACCTAAAATATGAAAACTGTAGGCCGACAGTCGACTGGCCTACTAAGCAGTCGACTGAAACGTCTCTACGGCTGTACCTTCAGACCTTTGAAAATTGTTCGGGACAGTCAACTTAGACTTCTGTCAGTCGACTGGTCTGCTGAGAACCTTCTTAGTAAAATTTGTTCAGTTCTTTCTGGACAGTCGACTTGGCCTTGTGCAGTCGACTGGTTCACTGAGAATTCGATTGTGTGAAATTTGTTCAGTCCTTTCGGGACAGTCGACTTAGCCTGTATGCAGTCGACTGGTGACCTCTGAGGTCGACTGATATGACTTAGTATATTTTGTGAATTTTGGATATTTGTCCTCTGGACAGTCGACTTACCACAGTATAAGTCGACTGGTACTGAAGGATCTTGGTAACTTTAGTGTTACTTCGAATGGTTGTTTTTCAGATAATTCAGTCTATAATTCATCTTCAGTTCAGTATTTGATTTTGAGATATTCAGTTCAATATTTGGTTTTAAGATGTTCAGTTGAGCCACTTTTGTTTAGTGGAACTTGTCTAGACCTTTGAGTTTGAGTCTCTAGAGGTAGGTGACCCTAGTATACCGGTGTTGAGATATTTGTTAAGTTATTTTGTTGAGGCCCGTTGAGGCATATTCAGTTATTCAGTTTTGAGTTATCCTGGTAGGGTACACCGACTCTAGGAGATTTTGTTGAGTAATTAAATAACCCACAAATAATAAGGACAGATACTAGTGGCGATATGATGAACGGGAACATGAGTTATGCACCTTAATACGGCTTTAGATGAAAGATTTGATCTCCTGAATTATCCAAGTAACTTTTTTGAGATGAGGGATTTATCTCCGGAATTATCCAGGTAAATTACCTGAGATGAGAGATATATCTCCGGAATTATCCAAGTGGTGCTTGAGATGCGGGATTGAACTCCGAAATTATCGAAGTCGAGGCGACGCACATGGGGTATTCATGTGATGATGTGTCAATGTTTAGATGAGGGATGATCTCCGGAATTATCTAGGTAAAATGCCTGAGATGAGGGATCCATCTCCGAAATTATCAAGCATGGGCTAATTCTCACAGTTTATCTTTATCTCGTAGTAGTCATCGTGTCAAGATTAGTCGCATAGCGGGGATTGAACCCATATGAAGTGGAGACGTTAAGGACTTGCACCGAACCTATGTAGAATGGGATGCATAGACTTCGACAAGTATGCATTAGAGAGTCCGCATATAGAAATTGTGTTTTCTTGACATGGTTTTATGCATGTGTTTTCCAGTTTTCCTACACTTGACCTTTAGACTAGATGCACTTGTGTTTTCATTCTATGATGTTTTCATGCTTTACATCTTTGTTATTCCTTATTCATTTATCATTATGGTTAATACATGTTGTTGATGACCTTTTGTTTTACAATTAAATTATGTTGATTATTTTATGTCACTCACACCATTTATGGCTAACCCCTTTAGTGTTGGGGGTTAGGGATCATCTCTAGCCTCACATGTTGCAGGTTATTGCTTAGAGTTTGGAGGTTTGGATACTTGAGGCATATTTGAGATAAATTGATTTATAAGAGTTTGTGTAAATTTGTAAAAGCAGTTTTGAGATAATTTGAGTTGTAAATGACATTAAATATTGTTTGAGTTGTTTTGAATTCCGCTGTGATTTGTAAAAGTTTGTTGTAATAAAAGTTGAAAATCTTAGTGGTGTTGGCTGTGAATATTGTTACATTGAAGTGGATGCTGGGATTGTGCCACGTATTTTCTAAGTTATCGAATTAGAATTTCGGGGCGCTACACGTAGTTCCGCCACTTCTTCCTTCAGTACATCGTACATGTTTTTCTTCTTCTCGAGTTCCCAAACACAATGAAGGAGAGTTGCAATGCTCTCCTTGCACTTCACACACTGTACCTGCAGCAGCTCTGCTCTCTCCCTTTGAGTCTCTACCTGCCTCTGAAGAGATACAATGAGACTACTCGAAATTGGTTCTTCCTCGTCGGAGGAATTATCAGATTAATCCGGAGGTAGAGTGTTCTCTCGGGACTCAGGCCATTCCTCTTCGAATTCTTCAGGATCTTCTTCATCTGAATCAACTTGCCCGGGGTAGTAATCATCCTCAACTATGTGGCAATCGTCACCTCCAGCTGGGTCGAAGTGGTCTGCCATCTTAGAGAAAGGAGAAGAAGAAGCATAAATCATAGAACAACACAAATATAAGTGACTTACATTTAAATCTCTAGACTCAACACACGCTCTAATGTCCACTTCTAGGGTGCCGTTCCTTATAAATTTGTACTACTTGGAACCCTGGCTCTGATACCACTCTGTAACACCCCGAATTCCAAAACAGACTGAATTCGAAGTTCCATAGGAGCATTACACTTCTCTTCGTACAATTTTACAAGAAATTATAAACTTTTGTTACATCAGAGTTACATTTACTTTACACTTATACAGCGGAAGAAATTTACAATAATTACATGAATAAAATTATACAACATTTGAATCAATCTTTAAGCAGCATGCATACTTTAATCTTGCCCAAGCACTTTACCCTGCATAGAAAATGATGGGCACTTCAGTTGCTTACAACCGACAAAATATTATACACGGCCATCCTCACTATGCCGAACAGTATAACGATATTCAATACTTAAGCAAATCATAAACTTGATTACAGATAAAGCTACAGAGGGATTATTCTATTGATGTCGTGTTGTGCTGTGCACTTAGTCCTTAATGCAGTTGTTTACATTATATGACACTAATGCACAGAGTCTATGCAGCCCATACTACATAGGTCTGAGGGCAAGCCCTTAACCCTTCTTCATCTTATAGGGTTCGATTCCTCACAATGACTTAATCTACTACGGTAACTATGGTAAGTATCCTAGGTGTTCCATGAGTTATGGGCCCACGTCTTGGCGCCCTGGAGAGAACTCCACGCACTGACACATGACTCATCATGCAGGCATCCTGTGGTCAGTTCACCTCCTACCATAGACATGGCACCACCCGTAATTATTAGATCACCACATAAGAGTCGCCACCGGGACGGTACTCTGGAGTAGTATCCATGCCCTATTCATGACGTATCATGGGACATCCTGTGAATACTCTCACGCCGTCAATCCAATGGCCCTCATACTCATGTTTTTCTCTACGTTCATCACATCTTCACTATGTATCTAATCCTTGTGTATAATTGAAGGTCAATATTCTAGAATTTAGCATTACCCCTACATCGGTCTTTCCAATATCAATTATTATCAACGACCCAAACTTGGTCAAAATATCATAATTCTCTTTTCAATACTTTTCATTCTTGCCGATGTAAAATCTTAGCCAAAATTCTAGTTTAAGTCCTCTTTTTATATTTATAGAAGCAAAGCATATTTGTTCACAAAATTTCACATTTCATCAAGTTCTCTTTTCAACACATTTCTATGCACAACTTGCATATTCTTGAATCAATTTCTCATTTATTTCTACTCAATAATTTATAAGTGAAAAGAAAAATCTCAGTTTGATCTTTTTTCAATAAACTACCTTTGTTTTTCTTAATTTGTTTTGAAGTCATAAAAGAATCAAGTCCAATATTTTTTATGAATTTTTATTCTCAAATTAACTCCTATTTCACATAAAAGTCCAATTATTTTAAGAAAATAATTTTCTGTAAAGTCCTTATAATCTCAAAAATATTCCCAATATTTTTTCTCAATTTTTCTCATTAAAAAAAAAACCAATTTCTCAATTTTTCTCATTTAAAAAAAAACCGATTAATAATTAATTAAAATTTGAGAGAAAAAACCTCCCCCTTTCCTTCACCATGTCACCCCCAGATCTGGACTCTCCTTGCAGACAACGCCCCTCCTCCTTTCACTGATTGTTTCAGGCCCGCTCTCCTCTTTCGACCCAGTTCAGCTGATTATCGCCCTTCCGTTTGGGCAGTCATTCCCTTTCCTCCTCCAACTTCCCTTTTGCTGGTTCCCCCCGCCCCGTTTTCCTTGGCTCCAGCCCCTTTTGGTGGACTCTCTTCTGCCTATTGTAGGTTCTGCCTTCTGGTGCGAGTCTTCTCAGACTCTTGGCAGTTGTGAAGTTCCTTAGTGGTGACGTCTTTCGAGCGGTGGTGTAAGGCCTTTCCGCTGGTCTCCTGGCTCTCTGGTGTAGATCTAGGCATCCTCTTCCGATTTCCTAGGGCATCGTGTGGTCTTCTATTCATTCTCCTCCTTCCTCCCACTGTGAGTATCTTTTTACTATTTTTTTTCTTGCCTTCTGGCGGTGGTTGTTGTGTTGGCCGAGCGATAGTCTTGTGTACTTGGTCAGGTGGGCCTTTCTGTGTGCGCTATTGTGCCCTTAGCTGAGTATTAGCCCCGTTCTTGCTGCTAAGATCTCCGCTTCATTTCTTTATTATTGTTGTTACTGACTTTTTTCGTTCTGGTTCACCTAACATTGCTCCTTCTTACCTTCTTTCACAGTTTGCTGTAGCCTGTTAGCTCATCCGTATTTGGTTCTTTTTCCCCTTTTTAAGAGGGGTTTTTGGTGCTTTTTGGATCTTCAGCATAATCGCTACAGTAGCGGTTATTTTGGTTTTTCTGTTTTCTCTGTTCCGACTCTCCTCCCTTTTTCTAGACCTGTTTCTGGGCCTTGGGCTGCCATGTATTCTTCATGGGTCGATGTGGTTAAAAAAAAAATCACATAAAAAATAATAAGCTTCAGTCGGTAAGCATGACTACTACTATTTCTTCTTTTGCGGCTGTTTCTAGTGGGCCGTCTCAGCCCATTTGCTCTACGAGGCCCTCTCTCTCTGATCAACCGGCCCAAAAGATACTTCTAGGGCATCGTCCCCCCTCCTTCTCCCACCCTCTCCATTCCTCGTTCTTTTCTCATTCCAATCCTTCGGGACCTCGCTCTCATCCTCAACCTTTTACCTGCTTTCGTTGTCTCCAAATTGGGCCTATTAGGGCGTTCTGTACTGCCAATATGAAATGCCTTTTCTGCTTGAGGTCTGGTCACTCCCGAAATTGATGTTTTGCTTTACAACAAATTTTGGGTTTGTCGGTGGGAGTGCCCATCTCGGACCAAGTTATCTCCGCTCTTGATTTCCTCGCTCTTCAATCTAAATTGGCGGATCTCCATGCCCCGAAGAAGAAGCGCCCTAAGTTCATCGCCTCTTCTCCGATCCTCCCCACTCCTCCCGTCTCGTAGCGCATCCCACCTGCAGCTCTGCCCGCCCCTCAGGTAGCTCCGATTCCCTCCTCTAAGACTTCCAAGTCTCAGGTCAATTTGGTTTTCATCCCTGAGATTGAGTTTTCCAACAAATTGAAGTTCTTTGAGCAATATGGCGCAGTGGCTTTCAGGGGAGGATCAGTCTCTAACACTACTTTAAACTCGTTCCTTAGTAATTTTTGTAATGTGCAAGAATGGGTGTGGGCTTTCAATTGTTGTTCCAATGGAGAAGTGCTGATTAATTGTCCTTTTATGGAAATCCTTGAGGATCTGGTTGCATGCAATTATCTATCTATCAGAGCAATCCACCTCTCTGTTTGCAAATGGATCAATCATGGTATACCCCCACCCCACTTGATTCCAACTGCGGTTAAGGTTACTCTCTTGGGCCTTCCCCCATTCTGTGAATCTCATCATGTTTATTCTGACCTTACTAGATGTGTGGGTGAGCTTCAGCGCATCTCTTCCTCGACTATGTTGGCACTTGGGTGTCTTCATGTCGATGTCGATTTCTTCTGCCCGGTAGTGAAAGAAAGGATTGATTCGTTCTCATTAAGAGACCATAAAACTTTCTTTCTTGTTTCGGTCTCTTATCAAGATTTATCCTTGACTCTTCCGTCCACTGATTCCAAGGCGCGGACTATATCCAATCCCCCTAAGATTGCTACGACTTTGCCCAGTTCTTTCTCCGTTAGTACTTCGTCTTAGTCTACCACCCCTTCATCTTGGTGGCAGAGGTCTCACAAAGAGATGCAAAAAAAAAAATGTTCATCCCCTTAGCAGATCAGTTAGCACACCTTCCAAACCCAAAATCTCCCCTTCTAATGCTCCCAAATTTGGTTTGGATTAATCCTTGTTTGGCTGCGGGGAAATCTCTCCTCCGCACTAGGCGACTTCAACCGAGTCTCCCTCTAAGCCACCGGTGCAGCTTGCCAGTGTGGATCTTTCATCAGCTGCCCCTCCGGTACCCTCCTCTTATCTTCCTATTAAACATAATCTTGTTGAGGCTTCCGAGAAGTGGCCTGTTTGGGATGTGAATCCGCAGTATTCTTCAGACTGGGACAAATTCATGAGTGCAGTCCACCGCTCCCACTCTTCTGGGCCCTCCCCCTCCTCTTTGCCTACTAAAGCAGCTCTCTCTTCTACTCTTAAGGCCGATACTTGGGTTGATAAAGATGATCTTTAGTTGCTGAGCTTGTAGAGTTGGATCATCCTCACTCTTACAAGTAGGTATTCTTTCCACCTAGTTCTCTTCTTTTCCATCTCCTATCTGCTGGTTGTTTAAAGTACTTCGGTTTTTTTTTGTGAGCATTAGTCCGGTTTCGATTTCTTTGACTTGTTTCAACCTCGAATCCCATATCACTTATTGTGGTGTGCCTTTAATTGCTGGTTAGTCTCCTCTGGCTTCGATGGAAGATCCTTTCCCGTCCATTAGAGGTAGTGGAACTTCCAACTAGTCTTCGCCCTTTGCGGTCCGCAGTTATGACCATTCTGACCGTAAGTCCGGAGGTGCATTTGGTGACGTTGGGTCCCCAAGGGAGCCGGTGAGCTCATTAAGAGGGCCCGACTCTGAAAACCATCGTACTATTTTTAATAAAATAGAGGGAATAAAATTATTAGTAAACAAAAACTTTTCTCTGTTATCCGCTCTAGTGCTCGTATTCGAGCTAGTAGAGATTCGAAGGTTATGGCTGACTCGCAGTCACCGATTGTGGACCATTTCTGCAAGAGCAGTTCTTCTACCCCCTCTCCGTTTTCTTCAGGTAAGGAACAATTGGGTTCCTTATACCAAGTGCACTTTGACTCTCTTTCCAATAATGAGATGCTTGGGCTGACTAGAAAGATGGGTTTTCTAGTGGATTCAGATAATTTTGCTGATTTTGATACGATTCACGGACGCAAAAATTCTAGAGCTTTTGAGGCTAACGGGCTTAATGATTAGCATCTCTTGGAACATACGTGGGCTTGGGTGTGTGTCGAAGCAACAAGCGTTGTTTCAACTTATCTCTTCCTCCCATTATGATTTGATTTCTATTCAAGAATCGAAACTGGAATCCCTTCCGACTTTCCTTTTACGTTCGATCGGCGAATCCTTAATCTCCCACTGGATTTCTCTAGATGCTATAGGCACTAGAGGTGGTATCCTATCTGGTTTCAAAGAGGCTAGATTCTCCCTCATTTCTACTAGACATTTAACTTTCTTTCTGGTGGTGCGTCTACACTGGCATGAATTTGATCGTATTCTCACTGCCGTTTCTATTTACGGACCGTCTTCCGCAGACTGCCGGGATGCTTTCTGGAACGAATTTAATTCATTCCAAAATAGCATCAACGGTTTTTAGCTATTTTGTGGTAATTTTAATGTCACCAGATTCTCTTCTGATAGACCCGGGGCTTCCACTTACTCTTTGTACTCGTCCCACTTTAATGATTACATCCGATCCCTCCACTTGACGGAACTGCCCCTCAATGGAAGATCATTCACTTGGTCAAATATGAGGTCGCCTCCGACCTTAGCGAAGCTGGATTGATTTCTGGTTTCCTCTGACTGGATCAATTTTTTTCACAACTCTTTCGGTTTGGCTTTACCCAATCCTTCGTCAGACCATGTTCCTATCTCTTTAGCCTCTAACTATAACTTCTCTAGCTCTTACAAGTTCCGCTTCGAAAAATTTTGGCTGCAAGACCAAACCTTCGTCAATCTCATCACTGAATGTCTCTCTTCAATTACGAGCTCTTCAGGATTAGGCCGGATCCTGATTAAGCTTCATGCCATTAAATTTGGTAGCAAAATATGGCATAAAGAAAGATATGCCAATGATAACTTTCTTAAAAATGTTCTCCTGTCGACCATTGAGTCTATTGATCATATGGAGGAAAATGGCCCCATCTCTGAGTCCCTTCGTTCTGAACGTGCATCTAGCAAAAGAAGCTACGTGGACTTAATCCATATCGATCACATTAAATGGGCTCAGCGGGCCAAGTTTCGTTGGCTTAAGAGGGTGACGACAACACCGCTTTTTTCCACAATTTTCCGTCACATCGGCAGCGATGCAATCGAATATCTTCTATCCTGGATAGTGGTAATGAATTATCTTCGGCTCCTAAAATTCATGCCTCTTTCCATCAATTTTTAAAAACCTGTTAGGTTCTTATAAACATCAGTCTATCCATCTGGACTGGCAACAACTGTATGGTCAGCAGTCGCACGATCTATCTAGCTTGGAAGCTCCTTTCTCTTTAGAAGAGATCAAGCGGGCCGTGTTTTCTTTGAAAAGCGATTCAGCCCCTGGTCCAGATGGCTTTCCGGCCGTCTTTTTTCAAAAATTCTGGGATTGTCTCAAAGATGATCTGTTTAAAATGTTCACTGATCTTCATCAAGGGAATTTCTCCTTCGATAGGATCAATTATGCACACATCGTTCTCATCCCCAAATTTGTGGGTGCCAACTTGGTTGCTAACTTTAGGCCGATTAGTCTTCTGAACTCTACCTTTAAGATCATAATGAAAGTGCTATCATCTCGTCTTAGTGCCGTTATCTCTCCTTTAATAGATCCCATGCAATCCAGATTCATTAAAGATCATTTTATCCTGGATAGTGTGGCTTCGGCCCAAGAAATCATTTCTGATTGTCATATTTCGAATTCGGAAGGTATTATGTTAAAATTGGACTTTCAAAAAGCATATGACAATGTTAGCTGGGCTTTTCTTTTTGAAACTCCTTTTCACCGTGGTTTTGGCCTGAAGTGGATAGCCTGGATCAAATCCAGTATGTTTGTTGGCACTTCATCAATTATTGTCAATGGGACAGAAGGGCACAAGTTCAAGTGTAAATGGGGCCTTCGACAAGGGGGTCCTATTTCCTCCCTGCTTATCGCCTTCATTGCAGATGTGTTCAGTAAGCTTCTTAGAAACACGTGGGACGCCGGGGTTATTAAAAGCCTCGGTAGTTCTCACAGTTTTAGAGGAGTGTTGAACCTCCAGTACGCTGATGATATCATTATCTTTGCGAAACCCAATGGTGGCACTTTACGTAACCTAAAGTTACTCCTTTACGTTTTTGAAAGTGCCTTAGGATTGGCCATTAACTTTCAAAAGTCCTCTGTACTCTGGCTTGGAGGATCCCACAACCGACAAACAGAGATTGCACATTTCTTTAATTGCTTCTCAACCTCCTTCCCGATCACTTATCTGGGCATCCCCTGCGATGGGGTAAGCTTCATAAAGCTGATTGGTTACCGATGATTGAAAAGGTTGAATCTAGGCTTAATCGATGGTCTGGTAAACAACTGTCTCACGGAGGCAGACTCATCCTAGTTAACTCTGTTTTCTCTTCCATACCTCTTTATATGATGTCTTTCTATTACCTGCCAACTTGGGTTATTAAGAGGATCGATCGGATCAGAAGAAATTTCTTCTGGTTGGGTGAGGATGTGTATAAAGTAGGCTCTCACCTTTGCAACTGGAAGTTGATATGTACTTCTAAGGCAGCTGGGGGATTGTGTGTTCTTAATCTCAGACACCAAAATTTGGCCTTCTTAGGCAAATGGCTATGGAGATTCCTAAAAAAGGAGCAGCTGCCTTGGGTGCGCATGATCTCTACTAATTGTTTTCCACGTACCAATTTGTGGGAGTTTCCACCCTTCCTCCCTCGTAAATCCTCGTCATTCTGGAAAGGGATCTGGAAGGTAGCCAGCCCATTTCAGTGCGGGCTAGTTCACTTGTGCATTAATGGTGTTAAGACTAGATTCTGGCTTGATTTATGGTGTGGGAATATCAAACTTGCTCTTGCGTACCATAAGCTATACCAGAAGGCTTCCAACCCCGCTGCCTTGGTGGCTGATTATGTTATTATTATCAATAATCAAAAGTTTTGGTCTATTCCTTTCTCGACGTGCTTCCACCAGCTCTTGAGACTGAGCTTCAAGAGATGTTTGATGGTATTAACCATTATTCCTGGCTTCTGTTCGATGACTTCAAATGAAGATGGACCAGCTCCGGTATCTACTCGGTTAAATCCTCTACAATTTTCTGAATTTCGGTGGGATCGTCTCCCCGAGTGCTAAAAAGTTATGGAGCTCCCGTGCTCCTCTCAATTCTAAAATCCTCACATGGCTAGCTCTGAATAATAAACTTCTTACTATAGATGTTCTGAACAAGATGGACCTGGCGATTGGTCAGTTGTGTGTTTTTTGCTCTTCTCATCACGAAGATGCCGATCATCTCTTCCTTAAGTGTGAGTTCTTTCAACCTCTGTGGAAGATCGCAGTTTACGCCTGGCAAGTGATGGGTCGCCCCGCCGATTTCTCTTCTTGCTGGATGTTTCAATCCCATAGGAAAGAATTTTGTAAATCGTGGTTTCTCTCTATTATGGCGATTATTTTGGTGATTTGGGGAGCTCGGAACAAACGTATTTTCTCATAGTCCATTTCTTCGATTAATTTCATTATCGATGAGTTTTTATTTTATTCCAAATTTTGGCCTTCCAGGTTATCTGCTGATAAAGTGGAGGCATTTCATTTATATTGCCTCGATGAGGCCTTTAGTTTACTTCGTTCTAACAACTTTTATTCGTAATTTTCTTTTCTTCTTATTAGCTAATTGATGTTCTCTCTTCTTGCAGTCTTGAAATTCTGGTTTGGGCTTGGGGGCTGTCTTGCGAAGGGCCTTTCTATTGTTTTTCTTGAGATACTAGTTTGGGCTGCTGTGCTCTTTTCCCTCTTTGTTTTGGCTGGTTTTTGGACAGCGAGGCGGGTAGCTGTTGCTTTTTGTGGCCTCCGATGTTGTCCTCGGTGGTAAGGGTCGGTGTTCATTATGGTTCTTCCTAGCAGGCCCGTCTCTCGGGGGTCTTAGATTTTGTTTACTGAACTTCCATCGGTCTATTTTGAGTATGTATAGGATTTGTTTATGTTTTTGTTGTTATGTCGTTTGAATGATTTGGTTCTTGTGGTTGGTCTATTCTTTGGGTTGTTCTGTGCTAGCAGGTTATTCAGTTGAGGACTAGTTTTTGAGCATTTTTTGGTGTGGCAGGGCGAGTCTTGATGACCCTTGCGTTTGGTCTGTGTGTCAAGCCTTTTCTGGGTTGTTTGCGGCTGATTCGCAGGTGGGTTGGGGGTGGTGGCTTTAGCCCACCCAGCTGCCCTTGCGTGTTTCTCTTTGGGGAGATCTCCCTGGCCGGGGATGTGTTACTTACCGCGTTTTTATTTTGTCTCCGTATCGTTTCCTGTCTATATTTTTTCTTTTCTTCGGACTAACCGATTGTGTTCTTTGTGCGTCTGGCTTGTTTTTGGACCATTTCTGAGTAGTTTAATAGTCAGTTTATTCGTTAATTTTTGTTTCTTTTGGTGGTTTCCTTTTGCGTTTGGACTTCGCAATGAGTGCGAGTGAGTGGGCGCGATATCCATTTGCGTCCCTCTGCTTTTCTTTCGTGTAGCAGACCTTAACGACATTCTTCACCGAGGATTTTTTCTCCTTTTGCGTAGGAGGAGGTTACCCCGATGTTGATCGTGTTTTGGTCGGCTGTGCTCGTGCTCTCTCCCTCTTGGGAGCTGTTTGGAGAGTTGCTGCTGTCATCCCCCTCTTGCCTTTCTTTGGGTCTGGTCCTCTGCGAATCCCTCTCAGCGCCAGCGTAGTTGGGCTGGTTGATTGCTTGGCCTTCCTCTCCATGATCGTGACCATGCGCGGTTGGTGTTGTCGGCAGCATGCTCCGCTGCTAGGGGAATGGAGGGAGGATGCGTTGGAGGTTCTCCTCTGTTTCTGTAGCGCCCCGATTTCCGATACTGGAAAACCGAGACACAAGCCAAGATCTTTGCTTCAATTAGTCACAATACACAGAAAAAACAGGAGAATTTAAAACTTTTTATTCAATACACAAAGTGTTACAAGTCTGAATATTGTACAACTGTAATACCTTACAATAGAGTTACAATATTACCTTTACATTTCTAAGTATTACAACCTTCACATCTTACATCAGAGTACTTCTTAACTAATACAGAATCAATACATATTTTGCAGCGGAACTAAACTTAATACTGACTCCTTGCTTTCCTTGCCTTGAGTCCTCCTGAATATCGCCTTTGTACCTCGGCGATCCAGTACCTATGGAAGTGGGGACGTCAGTATTCACTGACGCTTAAAGGCTGATCATATAGCAGCGAATCTTCCAAACAATATACAAAATATACAAACATAGCAATGGTGTCGGTGTAGTTTAAGTGTACGTGAGTGCTATGACTAGACTCTAATGTGATACTTAAGTAGAACTAGGACACTCCTATTCTAATATCCGGGATTTGAACCCGCGTTATGAATTCTAACTGTACACAACCCGTTCCTGACACCCACCCACGGCAGTTCAGGAATTAACAGCGCGAGATACGCAACCCGTGTCCTCAACTTGTGAGACGGCACCGTACGTATCCCTTTGACGGGAAGGTAGAACTAGGATGCTTCCTATTCTAATGTCAGCAAGTCTCCGAAAGTAACATGCAGCCCATAAATACATGCGACTCCATCTCAAGCCGTTTCTCCATATATAGGGATTTGAACCCGCGTTATGAATTCTAATTGTACACAACCTGTTCCTGACACCTACACGTGACTCGCGAGGCTGCAGATGTGGTCATGTGCCACTGTTGCATTTCGCCCGTGGTGTCTATGTTCCCACCGCGACCCGGCTAACCGGACCTCACTCAAATTAGACGATCCCGACGTATCGGGTGTCATCACAAAAACCAAACCATAGAGTTTCGCAAGCGCAGGGTAGCACGAAGCCTACCCTGTGGCACTCTCTGGGGTATCGCAAGCGCAGGACTGCACAATGCATCCTGTGGCACCCCTAGCCACGGTACTTCAGGAATTAACAGAGCGAGATACGCAACCCGTGTCCTCAACTTGTGAGACGGCACCGTACGTATCCCTTTGACGGGAAGGTACAACCCGGTACACCACCTATGATCTGCCTCAAGAGACGAGTTAGTGTCGGGGCCCCCTACAACTGACCCCTCTCTCCCGGCAGAAGGGTTTAAGTAAACTGATCCTTATAAGTCACTATCCTAGTGATGTCCCTGACTCGAACAATCCTAGGGATGACGATATTATAACACAACATGCTAGGCCTTAAATTAGGCTCCGCAAAACAACTCTACTAGGCCGCTCAACCTAGATTTACCCGAATCCTTCAGGACCCGGTTCGTGGCTCATCGATCCAAGACTTGGGCCGTCGCGAATATATACGCACGCCGCTACCCTAGACTTGGATTCTGTCTATACTCCGGTCCTCGATCAACCTACCCTGGTTAAGATTCGACGGTACACAAGGAGCGACTCCTCCACAGTTCCTTAGGGTAGAAACACATGTCTTGATGGTCGATAGCCCTTAGGGTGGTAACATCACCCTAGATAGCACAACTAACTGTGTACTAGCTAACAAGCTATACACGAGTAATAACCACATACAAGCCAACTAAGCTACGTATGAAATAATAACTACCTACGAGCCAGGGGGGCCTCGTAGGGGATAACCACGTACATACCAGCCAAATAAGCCGCATATGAGACCAACAGCTACGTACGGGCCAGTCGGGCCGCGTACGAGACAACAACCTACATACGAGCCAACTAAGCTACGTATGAGACCCACCGCTACATACGGGCCAGTCGAGCCACGTACGAGCACGACCGTGTGCAAACAACCATACAGGTAATCAATCCTAGAAGCAACCAAGCGTGCTTACTAACAAACTTAATCTTCTACTATCAGAAGCAACAAAGGGATCTACTAGTAGTCTAAGATCGGTATTCTACTAAGGAAGAATCCGAAGGCGACATAACCGCCTTTATCGAATTAACTATCGCTAGTGGTCTTCCCGATCTTACTACTTCGACCTATAGTGTCTTAGGCATGACATACACTCGTAGGCATCTTCCTAAAGTAATCCAATTACAAAATAGAACTACTCACCATCACACTCCTAAGTATGAATATGATTAATGCTTGTGTTTTCATCGAGCTTAAACATAAAAATCACTACGACCTAGACATAGAGTCTACTATAGTCAAGCGAGCATGAAAACTTACTACTTATCTTGACTAATCACCATAACACAAGCATGGATAGATAACTAATATAACATACAATCATTCCAAGGTATAGTAGATATTCTAACATTACTCCTACAATGTTCTAATCATGTATTACTCTAGCATGGCATAGAATCCAACATAAATCACTACAACTAGCCATGGGTAGTTTCTTTACCCTAAGCATGAACATCCTAGTATGGGTATCCTTAACTTAATAAGATCAATAATTTGCATGATCACTACTTACTTAGCATGAATCATGGTCATTCACTAACATAGTATACACTTCTCTACCATTTATCTAGCATGGTATACAATTTGCATACAATTTAAACTAGCATGATATGCCAAATACTTACAATTAAGCTAGCATGATATATCGCTTTCCAACAATTAAACTAGCATGGTATATGATTTTATCATGGATCCTACAACACTCTAGGCACAATAAAATTTATCCAAACATTGTAGGAAACTTTTGGATTGAATCCCACACATTTTAAGCATAACTAAGTCACTAAACATAATAGGAAACTTTAGGAATGAATCCTACAAAATTCTAGTATATGTGAGTTACTAAACATGATAGGAAAGGAATCCTACAACATTACCAAGCATGCTAGGAAAAGAATCCTACAACATTCTAAACGTTAAGCATGGTAGGATAAGTTTATAAAACATTCTACAATTAATTAAACATAGAATCATGGTAGGATACTTTTATAAGTAATCTTACAACTAGCTAAGCATGGATTATGGCTTCTAAGCATTTCTAGAAGCAAAGCTACCGCTAACTAAGCATGGTAGGATATTTTTAAATGCAATCTTACAACTAATTAAGCATAGATATGGCTTCTAATTATTTTTAGAAGCAAAGCTATAACTAACTAAGCATTGTAAACATGATAGGGTATTTTTTTTGCAAAAGTCCTACAACTAACTAAACATAAAGCATGATGGGAAAACATCCTACAACTAATTAAGCATGAATATGGCTTCTAACATTTTTAGAAGTGGTCCTACAACATTAGTAGCATAAAATGGCTTCTAACCATTTTTAGAAAAGATCCTACAACATGTGAAACATGAACATGGCTTCTAAATATTTTTAGAAGTAGTCCTACAACATTAGAAGCATAAATATGGGTCCTAATTATTTTTAGAAGCAAAGCTACAACATTAGAAGCATGAATATTGCTTCTAAATATTTTTAGAAGCAATCCTACAATGTCTTAAGCACAAACATAAAGGAATATTTTTAGAAAATATCCTACCACATTCTACTACTACTACTACTTCTATTTTGATCAACACATACACACAATTATCTACTATTACTACTACTTCATTCACAATAAAAATCACCACATACAACTATCTATTACTACTACTACTTTATGGACATAAACATACTACTACCTTATTAATTACATACATGCTACTACTACTTCATTTATTACATACTACTAATTACATGCATGCTACTACTATTTTATTTATTACATACTACTACTTATTATTTAGCATACTACTACTTAGTTGCCTACTAACCTTATTTATTACTAGTGATAAAAGAAAGGTCATTTTTATTTTACTTTACTTTACAAAAGAAAAGATCTTTTTAATTAATTACAACTAGTGATTAAAAGAAAGAAGATCTTTTTATTAGTTTCTACAACTAGTGATTAAAAAGAAAGAAAGATCTTTTTATTAGTTTCTACAACTAGTGATTAAAAGAAAGAAAGATCTTTTTATTAGTTTCTACAACTAGTGATTAAAAAGAAAGAAAGATCTTTTTATTAGTTTCTACAACTAGTGATTAAAAAGAAAGAAAGATCTTTTTATTAGTTTCTACAACTAGTGATTAAAAAGAAAGAAAGATCTTTTTATTGGTTTCTACAACTAGTGATTAAAAAGAAAGAAAGATCTTTTTATTAAGTTTCTACAACTAGTGATTAAAAAGAAAGAAAGATCTTTTTATTAAGTTACAACTAGTGATTAAAAATAAAAGAAAGATCTTTTTAGTTAATTTACAACTAGTGGTTAAATAAAAAGAAGATCTTTTTATTAGGTTACAACTAGTGGTTAAAATAAAAAGAAGATCTTTTTAATTTATTAGCTACAACTAGTGTGTAAAATAAAAGAAGATCTTTTTGATTAATAGCTACAACTAGTGATTAAGAATAAAAAGAAGATCTTTTTAATTTATTAGCTACAACTAGTGTTTAAAATAAAAGAAGATCTTTTTGATTAATAGCTACAACTAGTGATTAAGAATAAAAAGAAGATCTTTTTAATTTATTAGCTACAACTAGTGTGTAAAATAAAAGAAGATCCTTTTGATTATTATACCAAGTCCTACAACCAACAATGGTTGTATATTTTCAACAATATGCAATATGTGAGTCCTTTGGTCCAATATCATACAACAAAAATTACAATACTAAAGCTATGAACTCTTTTGAGTTAGTAGTCACTACTACTAACTTTCTGTCTCTTTCATTCAACACAACCTCATAACCACACACCCACAAAAAGAACAAAGAAAACAAAACAAGAAGGTAGAAGAAGAAGAAAACAACAAACAACAAACAAACAAACAAACAAACAAACAAGGAAAGAAATCAAAGAGAAGAAACCCCCACCTTCTCTAACTTTGGTGGAAGAACTTGCTAGCTATTTCTTCTCCTTCCCCTAGCTTTCTTTTTGAACTCTTCTAAGACCTACAACACAAAACTCTCTAGTTAGTTGTTCTCTCTTTCTTTTCCTTTCCTTCTTTCTTTCTTTCTTTTGTTTTTCTAAAATGAGAGAAGGAGGTGAATGAGGGGGGATTTATAGAAAAGAAAGGAGGTGGTGAGTGCACCAAAATGGCACAAAATAAACCCCAAGAAGAGTGTGGTGTGGTGGAGAATTAGTTCTAGAAGAATTTCTCCTAATTCTCTCATGCACAATTAGTCTAAGTTAAATGCTTATAAAACCTTAACAATCTAATAGGTTTGTCACAACAAACAAGTGTTGTCCAAAAATACACAACACACAATTTGTATGATGCACTAATCGACATACTACTCGTATGTGCGCCTATACGTCCGTATACCGGAAAATCTTTGCATAATCCGTATAAAAATAATTAAATCTTGGAAATAATAATAAAATAAATTTTATTATTAGTTCGGAAGATCACGGTATCAATTTGATACAATACGGATATATATTGACCGATAGCTGGATACAGATATTGTCTATGAACAAACCGGGTGAAAATCACCAAAATAATTTAATTTTGGAATTAAAACAAAATAATAATAAAATAATAATAAAATATAAATTTATATACGGTAATATCCGTCCGGGATATTACAATACTCCCTCCTTAGAATAGTTCTGTCCTCAGAACTACGTTAAGTTAGGAAAATAGGCAAACATCCATACCCTAATAACTCGGGGAAAGAAAGCTTATGCTGCTTTCCGGCTCCCAAGTGGCTCATCCACGAACTGGTTCTCCCAAGAACCCGATATTTGCAATTCGGTGTCTACTCCCTCCTTAGAATAGGACATGACCTATGGACATTACTTCCGATTTCTAGGATTTCCTCCGGTAATTTGCTCACTCTACTCTATCAATACACCCTCGGTTAGGAAATCTTCGAATACCATCCTAAAATATACTTACTGGAATTATTCCAGATATAGGAAAATTATAAAACATAAGTTGAAAGGAACAACAATATGAATTACAATTGCCTATAACTAACAAAGACCCGACTCCTAAAGGGCATCCAAGTTTAATTTTCCTGCTGTGTTGGACTGTAAATTGAAGTTAGCTCTGATACCACTCTGTAGCGCCCCGATTTCCGATACTGGAAAACCGAGACACAAGCCAAGATCTTTGCTTCAATTAGTCACAATACACAGAAAAAACAGGAGAATTTAAAACTTTTTATTCAATACACAAAGTGTTACAAGTCTGAATATTGTACAACTGTAATACCTTACAATAGAGTTACAATATTACCTTTACATTTCTAAGTATTACAACCTTCACATCTTACATCAGAGTACTTCTTAACTAATACAGAATCAATACATATTTTGCAGCGGAACTAAACTTAATACTGACTCCTTGCTTTCCTTGCCTTGAGTCCTCCTGAATATCGCCTTTGTACCTCGGCGATCCAGTACCTATGGAAGTGGGGACGTCAGTATTCACTGACGCTTAAAGGCTGATCATATAGCAGCGAATCTTCCAAACAATATACAAAATATACAAACATAGCAATGGTGTCGGTGTAGTTTAAGTGTACGTGAGTGCTATGACTAGACTCTAATGTGATACTTAAGTAGAACTAGGACACTCCTATTCTAATATCCGGGATTTGAACCCGCGTTATGAATTCTAACTGTACACAACCCGTTCCTGACACCCACCCACGGCAGTTCAGGAATTAACAGCGCGAGATACGCAACCCGTGTCCTCAACTTGTGAGACGGCACCGTACGTATCCCTTTGACGGGAAGGTAGAACTAGGATGCTTCCTATTCTAATGTCAGCAAGTCTCCGAAAGTAACATGCAGCCCATAAATACATGCGACTCCATCTCAAGCCGTTTCTCCATATATAGGGATTTGAACCCGCGTTATGAATTCTAATTGTACACAACCTGTTCCTGACACCTACACGTGACTCGCGAGGCTGCAGATGTGGTCATGTGCCACTGTTGCATTTCGCCCGTGGTGTCTATGTTCCCACCGCGACCCGGCTAACCGGACCTCACTCAAATTAGACGATCCCGACGTATCGGGTGTCATCACAAAAACCAAACCATAGAGTTTCGCAAGCGCAGGGTAGCACGAAGCCTACCCTGTGGCACTCTCTGGGGTATCGCAAGCGCAGGACTGCACAATGCATCCTGTGGCACCCCTAGCCACGGTACTTCAGGAATTAACAGAGCGAGATACGCAACCCGTGTCCTCAACTTGTGAGACGGCACCGTACGTATCCCTTTGACGGGAAGGTACAACCCGGTACACCACCTATGATCTGCCTCAAGAGACGAGTTAGTGTCGGGGCCCCCTACAACTGACCCCTCTCTCCCGGCAGAAGGGTTTAAGTAAACTGATCCTTATAAGTCACTATCCTAGTGATGTCCCTGACTCGAACAATCCTAGGGATGACGATATTATAACACAACATGCTAGGCCTTAAATTAGGCTCCGCAAAACAACTCTACTAGGCCGCTCAACCTAGATTTACCCGAATCCTTCAGGACCCGGTTCGTGGCTCATCGATCCAAGACTTGGGCCGTCGCGAATATATACGCACGCCGCTACCCTAGACTTGGATTCTGTCTATACTCCGGTCCTCGATCAACCTACCCTGGTTAAGATTCGACGGTACACAAGGAGCGACTCCTCCACAGTTCCTTAGGATAGAAACACATGTCTTGATGGTCGATAGCCCTTAGGGTGGTAACACCACCCTAGATAGCACAACTAACTGTGTACTAGCTAACAAGCTATACACGAGTAATAACCACATACGAGCCAACTAAGCTACGTATGAAATAATAACTACCTACGAGCCAGGCGGGCCTCGTAGGGGATAACCATGTACATACCAGCCAAATAAGCCGCGTATGAGACCAACAGCTACGTACGGGCCAGTCGGGCCGCGTACGAGACAACAACCTACATACGAGCCAACTAAGCTACGTATGAGACCCACCGCTACATACGGGCCAGTCGAGCCACGTACGAGCACGACCGTGTGCAAACAACCATACAGGTAATCAATCCTAGAAGCAACCAAGCGTGCTTACTAACAAACTTAATCTTCTACTATCAGAAGCAACAAAGGGATCTACTAGTAGTCTAAGATCGGTATTCTACTAAGGAAGAATCCGAAGGCGACATAACCGCCTTTATCGAATTAACTATCGCTAGTGGTCTTCCCGATCTTACTACTTCGACCTATAGTGTCTTAGGCATGACATACACTCGTAGGCATCTTCCTAAAGTAATCCAATTAAAAAATAGAACTACTCACCATCACACTCCTAAGTATGAATATGATTAATGCTTGTGTTTTCATCGAGCTTAAACATAAAAATCACTACGACCTAGACATAGAGTCTACTATAGTCAAGCGAGCATGAAAACTTACTACTTATCTTGACTAATCACCATAACACAAGCATGGATAGATAACTAATATAACATACAATCATTCCAAGGTATAGTAGATATTCTAACATTACTCCTACAATGTTCTAATCATGTATTACTCTAGCATGGCATAGAATCCAACATAAATCACTACAACTAGCCATGGGTAGTTTCTTTACCCTAAGCATGAACATCCTAGTATGGGTATCCTTAACTTAATAAGATCAATAATTTGCATGATCACTACTTACTTAGCATGAATCATGGTCATTCACTAACATAGTATACACTTCTCTACCATTTATCTAGCATGGTATACAATTTGCATACAATTTAAACTAGCATGATATGCCAAATACTTACAATTAAGCTAGCATGATATATCGCTTTCCAACAATTAAACTAGCATGGTATATGATTTTATCATGGATCCTACAACACTCTAGGCACAATAAAATTTATCCAAACATTGTAGGAAACTTTTGGATTGAATCCCACACATTTTAAGCATAACTAAGTCACTAAACATAATAGGAAACTTTAGGAATGAATCCTACAAAATTCTAGTATATGTGAGTTACTAAACATGATAGGAAAGGAATCCTACAACATTACCAAGCATGCTAGGAAAAGAATCCTACAACATTCTAAACGTTAAGCATGGTAGGATAAGTTTATAAAACATTCTACAATTAATTAAACATAGAATCATGGTAGGATACTTTTATAAGTAATCTTACAACTAGCTAAGCATGGATTATGGCTTCTAAGCATTTCTAGAAGCAAAGCTACCGCTAACTAAGCATGGTAGGATATTTTTAAATGCAATCTTACAACTAATTAAGCATAGATATGGCTTCTAATTATTTTTAGAAGCAAAGCTATAACTAACTAAGCATTGTAAACATGATAGGGTATTTTTTTTGCAAAAGTCCTACAACTAACTAAACATAAAGCATGATGGGAAAACATCCTACAACTAATTAAGCATGAATATGGCTTCTAACATTTTTAGAAGTGGTCCTACAACATTAGTAGCATAAAATGGCTTCTAACCATTTTTAGAAAAGATCCTACAACATGTGAAACATGAACATGGCTTCTAAATATTTTTAGAAGTAGTCCTACAACATTAGAAGCATAAATATGGGTCCTAATTATTTTTAGAAGCAAAGCTACAACATTAGAAGCATGAATATTGCTTCTAAATATTTTTAGAAGCAATCCTACAATGTCTTAAGCACAAACATAAAGGAATATTTTTAGAAAATATCCTACCACATTCTACTACTACTACTACTTCTATTTTGATCAACACATACACACAATTATCTACTATTACTACTACTTCATTCACAATAAAAATCACCACATACAACTATCTATTACTACTACTACTTTATGGACATAAACATACTACTACCTTATTAATTACATACATGCTACTACTACTTCATTTATTACATACTACTAATTACATGCATGCTACTACTATTTTATTTATTACATACTACTACTTATTATTTAGCATACTACTACTTAGTTGCCTACTAACCTTATTTATTACTAGTGATAAAAGAAAGGTCATTTTTATTTTACTTTACTTTACAAAAGAAAAGATCTTTTTAATTAATTACAACTAGTGATTAAAAGAAAGAAGATCTTTTTATTAGTTTCTACAACTAGTGATTAAAAAGAAAGAAAGATCTTTTTATTAGTTTCTACAACTAGTGATTAAAAGAAAGAAAGATCTTTTTATTAGTTTCTACAACTAGTGATTAAAAAGAAAGAAAGATCTTTTTATTAGTTTCTACAACTAGTGATTAAAAAGAAAGAAAGATCTTTTTATTAGTTTCTACAACTAGTGATTAAAAAGAAAGAAAGATCTTTTTATTGGTTTCTACAACTAGTGATTAAAAAGAAAGAAAGATCTTTTTATTAAGTTTCTACAACTAGTGATTAAAAAGAAAGAAAGATCTTTTTATTAAGTTACAACTAGTGATTAAAAATAAAAGAAAGATCTTTTTAGTTAATTTACAACTAGTGGTTAAATAAAAAGAAGATCTTTTTATTAGGTTACAACTAGTGGTTAAAATAAAAAGAAGATCTTTTTAATTTATTAGCTACAACTAGTGTGTAAAATAAAAGAAGATCTTTTTGATTAATAGCTACAACTAGTGATTAAGAATAAAAAGAAGATCTTTTTAATTTATTAGCTACAACTAGTGTTTAAAATAAAAGAAGATCTTTTTGATTAATAGCTACAACTAGTGATTAAGAATAAAAAGAAGATCTTTTTAATTTATTAGCTACAACTAGTGTGTAAAATAAAAGAAGATCCTTTTGATTATTATACCAAGTCCTACAACCAACAATGGTTGTATATTTTTAACAATATGCAATATGTGAGTCCTTTGGTCCAATATCATACAACAAAAATTACAATACTAAAGCTATGAACTCTTTTGAGTTAGTAGTCACTACTACTAACTTTCTTTCTCTTTCATTCAACACAACCTCATAACCACACACCCACAAAAAGAACAAAGAAAACAAAACAAGAAGGTAGAAGAAGAAGAAAACAACAAACAACAAACAAACAAACAAACAAACAAACAAGGAAAGAAATCAAAGAGAAGAAACCCCCACCTTCTCTAACTTTGGTGGAAGAACTTGCTAGCTATTTCTTCTCCTTCCCCTAGCTTTCTTTTTGAACTCTTCTAAGACCTACAACACAAAACTCTCTAGTTAGTTGTTCTCTCTTTCTTTTCCTTTCCTTCTTTCTTTCTTTCTTTTGTTTTTCTAAAATGAGAGAAGGAGGTGAATGAGGGGGGATTTATAGAAAAGAAAGGAGGTGGTGAGTGCACCAAAATGGCACAAAATAAACCCCAAGAAGAGTGTGGTGTGGTGGAGAATTAGTTCTAGAAGAATTTCTCCTAATTCTCTCATGCACAATTAGTCTAAGTTAAATGCTTATAAAACCCTAACAATCTAATAGGTTTGTCACAACAAACAAGTGTTGTCCAAAAATACACAACACACAATTTGTATGATGCACTAATCGACATACTACTCGTATGTGCGCCTATACGTCCGTATACCGGAAAATCTTTGCATAATCCGTATAAAAATAATTAAATCTTGGAAATAATAATAAAATAAATTTTATTATTAGTTCGGAAGATCACGGTATCAATTTGATACAATACGGATATATACTGACCGATAGCTGGATACAGATATTGTCTATGAACAAACCGGGTGAAAATCACCAAAATAATTTAATTTTGGAATTAAAACAAAATAATAATAAAATAATAATAAAATATAAATTTATATACGGTAATATCCGTCCGGGATATTACAGTTAGTTTCGTTTAGGTGGATGCGGGATTGATTTGGATGGCCGGGTCTCGTGTCCACGGCCGTTTTGTTTTGCTTGTTGTTTGTTCTTGTTTGTTTGGTCGCTTGTGGCCCTCTGTTTTTTAGGGCTTAGTGTTTGGCCACTGTTTATTTTTTTACTCGTTTTACTTCTTGTAAAATGGGTCTTTGTATGATTCTTATTTTTTATGCAACTTATTTTCATGGCTGAAACCGTAAGGCTTTATCCGTATCATAAAAAAAAAACCATAGAACACAAAATGCACCATAAAATCGAATTTTATTAAAAGGGTGGTCATAGCCAGAATCGAACCCAAACACAAAGCCCCAAACAGTGAACAGTCACCAGTCTAAACCTCCACGCGCTAGCAAAAGGGACACAATGACCAACTGCTTAAAGGAAAGCATTAATGGGGTTTGAGTTCTGTTCTCGGAGTTAATGAAAAATCCAATTTTTTAAATAAAAAGCCTCTGCCGAGACTCGAACCCACACACAAAGGCTACCACCAAGCTACAGTAAAGCGCAACTGGTGCCCCCCTCTAACCAGTATGACTATAGTGTCTAATTGATATAAGAGTAGATTAAAATAGGTTTATTTCGACTCTGTTTATCAAAATTATTTCGTTTTTCAAAAGCTCATAACTTTGTTTCTTCTTCACATAAAGCTATAAAAATTTCCAGAATATTGAGTTTAGGTATAATTAACAAACCAGTGTTTTAAAAACATTTTTTTTGGCATTAAAACATGAATTTCTCATCCTAATTTTATGTTCTATGTCTATAATTTCAATAATTCAATTTAGCAACTCTCTACCAAATTTGTGCATTACAACTTCATTAAAAGAATATTAATTCTTGTTTTTCCCTCTTTTATCCACAACACTCAATGACATGGTTTCATTCATTGAACTAGTGTCACAATAGTTTAATCAGAACAAATTTAATAATTTCTTCTACTAATCATTCAAGAGCATTTTTCTACAATTAACAAGGTTCCAATTCCACATTTTCATAGCAATAAGGCAATTCTACTACATTAAACATGATTTATAACAAAATAGCATGTAATTCATCAAGCATTTACACAATCATCTACCAAGTCCTTTTTAAAGCCAACAAATGGTTATCTTATTAGTTTCTTTAGCATTCTCATTTATCAAAAAGCCCTAGCATGGTGTCTAAGATTAGAAATAAAGAAAAACACCCACCTATTTGAAGAAAAATACTACAAAAGCTCCTTGAATCTCCGTGAACACACGAGAGGTCCTTCTCCTCCTAGTTTGAGACACCACAATTGCCTCCTCTTCCTTGCACTAGTGAACCCGAGCCCTCTCTTTACTCCAATGAAGTGGCCAGCCTCCTAGAAATGAACACACACACAAACTAGAACACTCTCAATCTTTTTCTAACTCTCTCTCAATCTTTTTACTCTCTTATGTATTTTCTTTCTTTCTTTTCTCTACAAACTTTTAGTGTATTATATGCATACAAGGGGCGGTATTTATACTAATTTTTGGGTGAAATGGAGGGCTAGGATTGGCTAGGATACATTGGGAAGTTGTAGCAACCACCCATGAACAAGTAACCACCTATCCACCTCTCCCATCATTCCCTTTCTCCTATGCACATCCGGCCAAAGTCAAAGAGTGCACATTGCACACTCTAGTGCATGCACGTGCCAAGCTAGTATCCCCCATTTACAAGTTGTGCATGATAAATTAATTAATTGTCTACAAAATTGATCTACACTACAAGTCATGTTAAATAAAGGAGAAATAAACTAGTGGGCTAAAACTCCATGGGCTAAATAAAGATAATTAAAACAATTAGGATGGGCTTAAAATAAATAATTAGGCTTTAAAAAAAATAAAAAGAGAGAGAGAGAGAAATATTTGTTCATGTTACAAAATAAATAATTTTATAGAAAAATCCACATGAATTAGTACGTGCAATACACATAAAATTCACAAACCTTTCATTTAATTAAAAATAAGAATCAGGGTATTACAAAAGCCGTGACGAACTTATAGATACACCGCAGCATACCCATAGCGCTGAAGATCCACCATGGTCCGTTCGTGTCCACCAACATGGAACAAGAGAACATCCCGTTCTTATCAAGGTACCTCGGGAATTAACAGAGCGAGATACGGCTCTAGCATCTTACCATTGAAAAGATGCAGCCCGTATTCCTTTGACAGGAAGAGACAACCGTGGTTATCACCGCTTTGTGGTGGCTCATTAGAACTAGTCGGATTATATGGAATCACCCCTAACACCAGTTCGGTCTTCCAGAGAACAGTAAAGAAAACTTATTTAAATACAGTTACTGAAACCACGTTTTCACTCAAATCATGTACGGTGTCAAATCAACAATGTTGAGCCTGGTTGGTCTGTCAAAAAAGCAAATAATCATGGGAATCACATTCATTGATTTTCAATACCTTCACATGTCTTCGATCAAAATTTCTGGCCCGTGACTCTCAGCGAGTAGTCCATCGACACCCAAAAGATGCATAAAATTTGTGAATGAAGGTAAACACATGCAAACACCAATACCCGACCATTGACAGACTCAGGCATCAAGACACTAAATTCCAATCGACCAATACAGCTATTTTTTCAACTCATTCATGTGTCCACAACGAGTACTAAGCACAGAAATCTTTTCTAAGTTCCAATGAATTGCTCAAAACATCTTAAAGCTCAATAGCTCACAATCACCACACTGCCGTATGCAGAGATTTCTATTTTAATCATCCAATAAAAGCAGCTCAAGGAAACATCAGTTGCTGCGACTCAAGCTACGCTCATCGGAATCTAACAAATTTAGGTTTTCTAGAAGGGTAGGAAACTCTATTGCACTAGTTGACACTTCCCTCAAATTCCTTATAGAACTCAAGTCCCTGAGTTAACGCATGCTTGAAGTCGATCAAGGCAGCAGGTTGCTGAGCTTGTAACCTTCATAACTTCCAATATACAATTCAAAATTTCTTGATATTACCCATTCTAGAAACCTAAGATTCTAGGCTACAACTTCCTAGTTGACCATTGCATCAGATTCATCCATCTAATTGCTCTAGAAGGTCACTCAAGCATCAGCCCGGGTACTCCCTGTCCACTAGCTGCATCTTTCTGATGGCATAAAAACCCACTCGCTCATCGGAAAGACACAAATACAGGTTTGATGGAAAGGTAGGAGTGTCTACTATAACTTCTTAGTTGAACACATCCTCTGATTCATCCACTAAAGTCCTCAAAATCTCCAATTTCTATTAGGTGCACATTCAGGGAAAATTTTATTCATTTAATAACAAGGTCTCAACCTAGACTGGATCTGCCAATCTTAGGAAAATCATAATTTTCAACCCACAAATTGGAATTACATAATTTCAGATGTTTTGGAAAGCTTTGACTTCCTAATACAACTTTCTAGTTGACCAATTTTCCAAATTCTTAACACAACTCCAGAATTACCCATCTTCACAGACTAGTCAATCTGAACTAAGCTGAACCTGGTCTACTTTAAAATTCAATAACAAATCAACCCTAAGTCCAAAGCTCATGAAATTTGAGATTATGATACTAAACATATACTATTCCATTGTATCCAAAAATTGCATCTAGATTAATCTTACACATAGAGTTATGACTTCTCATACATAGCATAAAAATTCAGCTGCTTTTCAAACAGGGTCTTTGCCACTTCATACTATTTATTTTTTAAACTTGATCAAATGTGATAAAAAAATTCTAAAATTTGAGAATAAAGATATATACACATACCGAAAGCTACTAAAAAAATTTCATTGCCATATCATGCACACATAAGTATTTATGAATAGATAAAATTCAGTCTCAAGACAAATAGACTCAGCTCTGTCTTCTAGACCAGTTGTAACTTAGGAATTTTTTGGGGCATCAAAATATCTTACAAAATTATCAAATTTATACTATGGTTTTAGACACATACAAGAGTATCTAGAAAAATTTTCAGCTCAAAATAACCCACCAGTATTGAGTTATGATTTTGGAAAGTCACACCAAGTTTTCACAAATAATAGCTTTTTCAGCTGCTCTCTGTCCGAAATTTGAGTGGGTGTTTGGGTTACTAAATGAAATTCAAATATTCTGAAAAAGTTCATGTATGCTCCAGATCCATAGAAAAACAAGTCCCAAAAATTTGAGTCCTAAATTCCAAGCCGTTTGTGAGCTAGAAATTCTTAAGTTACACATTACAAGCATGTTCTTAAACAAAGGATCATGACAAAGTTGCTCTACTATACAACTATCTTTTTCTTAGCATGTCAATACTCATTAATGATAACAAACTTTTCTTAATTACTACCACATGCTAATTCACATACAAAAAGAAACTAAATTAAGAGTTTTAGAGAATCACCCACTTCTTGTTTTGTAAGAGAATCTCCAACTAGATTTGCTTGCTTCCTCCTTGGCTCATATGCTCTTCCAAAATCCAAGTGTAGAAGCTTGGCTATCTTTTTCTCTTCTCCTTCTATACTACTCAAAAGCTCCACCTTTCTTTTCTTTCTTTTTTTTTTTTGAACAAAACAAAACAAGAAGAAGAGATGAGAGGCGAAAGGAGTGGGAGATTTTATAGAAATGGAGAGCTAGGGTTTTGGGAGAAATGGGCCGGAAATTGAGGTGGGTGGTGGTGGGGTGAGGTGATGAGGTGGAGGGTGTAGATGGAGAGTAGGATGGGTGAAGGAATGAAGGGTTGAGATGAAAGCCAACACATAGCAATGGGAAGCTTCAAGATTGTTCTCATTCTTTGAAGAAGTCAACACATGGCTTATTGTTTCCATCCTTGGATTTCATCAAGATCCAAGTCATGATCATTATGATACTACGGTTCCTAACCCCATGTTAGGTCAAGGAACCCTAGGTCTAGTAAACCTAACCTTAACCTTTGTGCACAAATGCAATCCACATATAATTTAGTTTGAAATACATAATAATAATAATATATATATAAATATATAATAATAATAATAATAATAATAATAATAATAATAATAATAAATAATTTAAATTTATAAAAATATATGTTTTATATAAATTATTATTTTCTCCCAGAAATTGTCTTGTCAAAACAATCGGGACAAATCCACAGTTCAATTGAGAAGATATCCCGAGTTTATCTTATCGGGTTCAGAATAGCTCATATATCTGAAATTTCCCAATTAAAACTGATAATTATTAGGAAAATATATAATCGTGTGCAACTCTTGAGTGTGCACGGATTACAATGCAAAAGTAGCTATATGGTATTTTGTGGGGTATTACAGATACGCCCGGTAAATCTATATGTGTGGGCTAGTGGTAGGCCGGTAAAGTCCACGATCCTAGGGATGCAATTTGCACGTGATTACGCATTGGAGTACGGTCATCGAGTTAGGTTGCATAACGTGGAATTTAACCCTATAATGAGGTGAACGTCAAGGGCTTGCTCTAGGAAGTATGTTGTATGAGCGGCATGGAATCCGAATAAGTGTGCGTTAGTGTGCATTTGCTGTTTTCTTGAATACTTATTTTATGCCATTGTTTTATGTATTTTGAGTTATATTTCTTGGCATACACTTATACACTTATATTAGATTCACTTTCTATTTTTATTTATCGTTGTCATTATTGCTTTGGTTTTGTGCATCAAGTTTGTGATTGTTAAAGTTGAGGATCACTTTTTTATAGCATTGCGTCAGTTGCATCCAATTGACGTGCCCACAGTTCTCAAGTTTTACAGGACTTGGATTATCAAGCGGTGTGGGCATGAGTATGGTGTCAAGGGATGTTGCAAGATAGAAGATTTTGATGATATAAGTTATATTTTATACGTAAATTATTGCTGTGTGTTGTAAAGAATAACATTGTAACGAAAAAGTTTTAAATTCCTTATATTTTTGTACGTAATTGAAGTAAAGTTCGTGGTTGTGCTATGAATTACCTGTGTTTGGAATTCGAGGCGTTATAAATTTTATTTTCATTATAAGTTGTTTAGACATAGAACTTTAGGTCTATGATAGTTGGTAGGGCAGACAGGTATCCATAGTCTCCTACGGATAAAACAATTTTATGACACTTTTCTTTTAGATTTACAAATTTAAAAATGTATGCAACTATTTTACGGAAATACCAACATTCAGGCTGGTGATTTGCACTTTTGGTCTTCCGGGGGCCAGCAGCCCCCTGCGACCTGTAATTTTTTTTTGTTCGCAGGCAACTAGTTTCCCCCAGGCATGCGACACATCACCTGTCATGTAAGCACTCATTTGGGGTGGTACAAAAACTCAAGAAAGTGAACAAGCAAAAAACAAGCAAGAAGGAAATATTTTCAGAATTAACAAGATTAAGGTGTAGTGAATTGTTAGCTTCCACAAATAAACTTTTGCACATACAAGATACCAATATAGTTCAGAAGGGTTTCATACTATTTAATGGCTTTTAGGAAAATTTTCTTACAAGGATGTTGATTCCTTATTTGGTGATTAATAATTTAGTGCAAATTTATTATTGAAACATGTTTTACAAATTCTATTATATGCTTATGAAATGACTTACAATACATTAGTGATCAAATAGAAATAACTTGAGCTTTAAAATTAAAACCATGCACTAATATGTAAATATTCAGGCACTAAGCAATAATATTCGTGGACATGTAAAGTAATTAAAACTGTAGCCAATAATTAAACAATGTTTGTATAGGGACTTGAATAAAATGTTGTAGGGACCTGGATACAAAATTGTATAAAAATTGTCTCATAATAATTGTTCTATTTATATGAGAAAAGCTCATTCCCCAATAAATTTATTACCCATTTACAAGGCCCAAATCTATTTGTAAATAAAACGCATTTTCTTTACTGTTTGTATCATGGAGTAAAGGCTAAATTTGACAAAAAAAAAACCCTTGAACTATGATCTTTATGCAGGAAATCTCAATGACCTTTTTTGATGCAGAAAACCTCTCTGAACTATTGTTGCAAAAAACTCATCCCGCCAACGTGAGCCTTCTGCTAAAGTTGAGAAAGGTTTTGACAATAATGCGAAAGATATATGATGTTTTTTGAAACAACTTGCAAAGATGAATGAGGTTATCTGATACAAGTTGAAAAGTAGGATGTGGTTTTTGAAATACTTCAGGGGGTTTTTTTGCAACAATAGTTCATGGGGTTTTCTGCATAAAAAAAGGTCAGGGGGATTTATTACATAAAGACCATAGTTTAAGGAGTTTTTTTTTTTTTTCAAATTTAGCCATGATTAAATTGTAAGTATTTGGGGAACTAAATTGTGAAGCACATATATATATAGGGGCTGGAATGCAAATAAACATTTAGTCCTATATTCCAGAATCATTTATATGCTCTTAACAGTTTATTAAATATATATATCCAACCTACTAAGTAGGTCCAATGTTATAAGCCTTTATTCAACTAACCAGAATGTCTCCATGCTCAAAATAAAAAATACACAACTAAAAAACCCTGGCCCGAACCAAATGTAACAGAGAATATCAACCAGGTTCGCGTTCGGGTTTCCAATCACAAACCCGAAACTTAATTATCATTAATGGGTTTCGGTTTGGAATAACAGTCCAATCACCATCCACATATTATACATACAATCCATGGTGGGACCACACAACCCCACACGCCTGCGGCACACATACTTCACCGACAGTAGTTAACGAATTCCGGTGATAGTCGGATCCAGATCAAGGATTTATCTAATTTAATTATTAATATTCCGAGAATAAACAAAAAGTAATAAACCATAATGCTTTTAGGAAGTTATTCATAAACAGAAATCAACTATCATAAACATTCGATTAATTATAACTAATTCCAGCAAATATATATTCAATTAGTGACGTTTCTTTAGCACCTCATCAATGATTAATAAAAGAATCATGCACTGATTAATCGCTAATCATCAATAGGGGGAGATTTTTCATTATTTTGTAGATCGCTAATCATCAATAGAAAACGAATAGAATGATCGACGACATACCTTTCTTGTCATGGTTAAACAGCAGCCTAGAGTTCCTCGAGGCGTCGTACTCATAACATTACACAAGAGAGAGAGAGAGAGAGAGAGAGAGAGAGAGAGAGGTGTAGACGAATCAGGTATTGTCGCTTTTCATTCATAACATATATTGATATGGCTAAAAATGGGGTTAAATCGGAACCGTCCAGATTGGGCGCGAATCTCGAAACTCGGGGGTAAAATTGTAATTTCACATACAAGGTGGATCCAAAGCGGGTACTGGATCTCCTTCGCACGATACCCAATAACCCAAGAACGGGTCCACACCGATTGGGCACGGGTCCCGACCCGAGGCGAGCCCAGACCAGCAAGAGACAAATCAGAGCCACTGATTTGACCAAGTCAGCGGGCCTGATTTGCTCTCACCGGGAATCAAGGGGTTAGTTTCCTAAACAGACTGTGAGGATTTTTCTCCTAGCAGTTACACGGGGAACCAGGCCTCTGATCACTCCCCTGGCGACTATAAATACCTCCCCTCTGCCACTGTGACCAGGTTAATCACTTTTTCACCACCTTAAGCTTTTTCTTTAATCACGACTGGTTACTGACAAGAGCATCGGAGGGTGCGTCGCCGGAATCAACCCCGGTGTCTCGCACTTCCTTGCAGGTTGCGACAGGAGCAAGAAGGCTTGGATCAGCTGTTCAGGTTTTCTCGAACTCACAAATCTTATCTGTTTACCCCCACACCGAAATTAGCGGTAACAGATTGGCGCCGTCTGTAGGAAGAACCACACGAACAGCCTCAGCCCCTTCCTTGTCGTCCTCTCTAACCATGCCTCCAAAGAAGGTCAGATCGAGAGGGTCCAACCGCGGGACCAATCCCGCCGATCCTACAGAGGAAGCCCCTGTCAATCCTATTCCACAGCCCGAACTTCCTCCTCCGGCCCCGCAGGGCCAACCTCCTCTTCCCAAACAGCAACCCAACAATGGCCCTTCCGGACATAACGGTTGGAGGCAGAAACAGCCCTTCAATCCGGACCATGTCTCGGTTCATAATGAATCCTCGGATTCAATGGCTTCTCATCACCCCGACCTCCGCAACACAGTCCTGAACCGCCAAAAAGATGAAGACCTCCGCACCCACCTTGATGAGAGGCGGGCCCGAGAGGGAGCCTCCCGTCGGCATCAGGGTGAGCGGTCCCCTCAGCGCCGGGACGGCAGAAGGTCTCCGGACCGCAGGGGCCGAGCGACATCTCCCGAGCGCCGAAGGAGGAGGCCGCATTCCCCCGCGGACCGGCATCATCGGAGGAACAATGACACACCTATCACTCGTGCCGAGTTCCTGAAATTTCAAGACACCGTACTGCAGGCCCTCAACCTTTGGCAGAACAACCAAAATGCCCGGAGGGTTCCAACGCCCCCGAGGGCTCCCAGTCCTCGTCGCCGAACCCGAAGTCCTTCCCCGGCTCCCAACCGCCAGCAGCAGCACTACAGTCCTCGCCGATCCCAGGACTACCGGTGCCGCAGTCCCCGCTCCCTTTCCTATGAAGAAAGTCCGGGGGATCGTATGATTACCAGCGGAGGGACGATGCCCTCAACCGCCGTCTCCATGAGGTGGAGAGGCGCATTGGTCGCATGGACAGAGAGGAGGAGTCCCGAGCAGGAACCGTCCGCCTTAGCAGACCCCCTTTCTCTCGGTCGATCATGGAGGCCCACATACCGAGGGGTTTCAAACCTCCGCAGTTTGAAACGTACTCAGGGGAATCCGACCCAGTTGATCACGTCGAAAGCTTCAAGACCCTGATGCTGATCCATCAAGCTTCCGACGCCGTGCTCTACAGGACCTTCCCCGCCACCCTCAGGGGGTCGGCTCGGGAATGGTATTCCAGACTCACTCCCTCCTCCATCTTCTCGTTCGAGCAGTTTGAAACACTGTTCATAACTCACTTCGTGAGTAGCAGGCAAGCTGAGAAGACAAGCCTCTCCCTACTGAACCTGCGGCAGGAAAGGGAAGAGAAGCTGCAGGACTATGTGAAGAGATTCACCGCAGAGGTCAGGTCTGTCGCCTCCTTAGACCAGTCAGTGGCGACCGTGGCGTTCCAGTCGAACGTCCTCAACGCCAACCTCCGATCGTCCCTAGCCAAGAAGCCCCCGCATAACTTCGCCGACCTCCTTCTGAGGTGCGAGAAGTATATCCGAGCAGAGGAGGCTGAATCCCTCCCGAGCTTCGGGGGGTCCTCCTCTGGGTCGAAGAGGAAGGCGACGGGGGAAGAGGGGTCCAAGAAAGCGCAGAAGGACAACGGTGGTCAGCGCCGTCCTCCCCCCAGGTTCGAGAAGTTCACTCCCCTCACCACTAACGTCTCCACCATCCTAATGGAAGTGGAGAAGGAGGGAGTCATCCCTCCAGCTCCGAGGATGAACACCCCGGCAAAGAGGAGGAACAAAGATAAATGGTGTCGTTACCATCGGGACCATGGCCACGACACGAACGACTGCCGGGCATTGAGAGATGAGATAGAAACCTTCATCCGGAGGGGGCAGTTGGCCAAATTCGTAAAGGCTAACGATCGGGCGGATCGCAACACTCCTCCGCCTCGGGGGGCCAACAAGCGCTCCGAGCGACGCGAGGAGACACCCGAGTTCGAGGAAGAACGGGTTCTGCACCTGATCCACGGAGGCCCCATGGGAGGCTCCTCTAATTCCTCTCGGAAGGCCTTCGTCCGAGAGGTCAACTCGGTTCACAGCGCCCCTCCTCCCAAAGGTCTCGGCGTCCATGTGTCTTTCTCCGATGAAGACCTCGAAGGGGTCCGAACCCCCCACTGTGACGCCCTCGTCATCGACCTCCGCATGGCCAACTTCAAGGTGCAGAGGATCTTAGTAGACAATGGGAGTTCGGTCAATATCCTCTTCCTCTCGGCCTTCCGAGGCCTGCAGCTGTCTCGGGACCGTCTCAAGCCGGTCGGTTACACACTCCACGGGTTCACGGGGGTCCCAGTAACTGTCGAGGGGGTGATAACCCTAGACGTAACCGCTGGAAGCACCCCTACTACCCGGACCGAGCCAATGGACTTCATGGTCGTCGACGTCCCGGCAGCGTATAATGTCATTCTGGGCCGACCCGGCCTAGCTGCCTTGGAAGCTGTCCCCTCGGCGTACCATCTTAAAATGAAGTTCCCCACGCGGTCGGGAGTAGGGGAAGTCAGGGGAAGCCAAGACATGGCTCGGAAGCGCTACATGACTTCCACAGGGGGACAGGTGCTCTCCCTCGAGACACTAGAAATCCCCGAGCCGAAAATCCGACCCACGTCCGAGCCGGCGGACGAGCTAGAAGAAGTGCTCTTCTCGGACGAGGACCCGAGCCGCAAGTTCCTCATCAGCAAGTCTCTACCGACTGCGTTGTACTCAAACTTGGTCAGATGTATCCGGGATAATCGCGACCTGTTTGCTTGGTCGGCCACGGATATGCCCGGCATCTCCGAGGAGTTGTTAGTCCACCGCCTTAGTGTCGAACCGGGGTGCAAACCGGTTCAGCAGAAGAGACGTAAGTTCGCTCCCGAGCGACAGCAGGCCATCAAGGAGGAGGTGGATAAACTTCTGAAGGCCAAGTTCATACAGGAGGTAAACTACCTCGAGTGGCTCTCCAATGTTGTAATGGTCAAGAAGTCCAACGGCTCCTGGAGAATATGCATTGACTTCACCGACCTGAATAAGGCGTGTCCGAAGGACCCATTCCCTCTCCCGAACATCGACACTCTTATTGATGCCACCTCGGGCCATGAGCTCCTCAGCTTCATGGACGCATTCTCGGGCTACAATCAGATCCGAATGTTCCCTCCGGACATTCCGAAGACCTCCTTCGTCACCGATCAAGGCCTCTACTGCTACCGGGTCATGCCGTTCGGGTTGAAGAATGCGGGCGCCACCTACCAGCGCCTCGTCAACAAGGTCTTCCAGAGCCAGATAGGCCGGAACATGGAGGTGTACGTTGACGACATGCTCGTCAAAAGCATCCGAGGCACTGATCACGTGGCCCGACCTCCATGAGGCCTTCGGCGTGTTAAGAAGGCACAACATGCGACTGAACCCGAACAAGTGTGCGTTCGGGGTCTCTTCGGGAAAATTCCTCGGCTTCATGGTAAGCCAACGAGGAATCGAAGCTAATCCCGAGAAGATTAAGGCCATATTAGACATGGCCCCGTCTCGGAACATCAAGGAGATGCAGAAGCTTACTGGTCGGCTCGCCGCTATCGGTCGGTTCCTCTCAAAGTCTGGGAAAAAATGCCTCCCCTTCTTCAAAGCACTCAGGGGGGCTAAGGGTTTTGAGTAGGGCCAACCACAACAGGAATCGTTCGACCAGCTGAAGGCCTACTTGGTGAACCCCCCTCTGCTCAGTAAACCGGTCCCGGGCGAGACTCTCTTCATCTACTTGGCTGCTTCCGAGCAGACCCTAAGTGCTGTCTTGGTGAGAGAAGAGGACCGGGCCCAAAGGCCTATCTACTATGTGAGCAAGGTGCTTCGGGACGCTGAGCTCCGCTATCCGAGGATAGAGAAGATGGCCTACGCCCTAGTCATGGCAGCGAGGAAGCTTCGGCCGTACTTTCAATCCAACTCGATCGTTGTCCTTACCGACCAACCCCTAAAGCAGATCCTCCACAAGCCTGAGACCTCAGGCCGGCTAATGAAGTGGTCCATAGAGCTGAGCCAGCATGACATCTCTTACCAGCCTCGGACGGTAATTAAAGCGCAGGCCCTCACCGACTTCATCGTAGAGTCCACTATCCCTGAGGTCGGCCACGTCCCGAATGGACCCCCCATTTAGACAGTCTTCGTGGACGGATCCTCCTGTAACGAAGGAAGCGGCGTCGGCATCATCCTGAACGGCCCTGTCGACTTCGTCCTCCAGTACGCGATCCGTATGAACTTCAAGGCCTCGAACAATGAGGCGGAGTACGAGGCACTCATTGCTGGTCTCGGACTTGCACGAAGTGCTGGGGCGCAGCGCCTCCGAATCCACAGCGATTCCCAGCTTATCGTGAACCAAGTCTTGGGCGAGTACGAGGCCCGAGACGAGCAGATGGCGAAGTACCTCGCTATGTTTTGGGCCCTCATGAGTCGGTTCGAGGAGGCGCTCATCCAGCGGGTCCCTCGTGAAGAGAACTCACAGGCCGATGCCCTCTCCAAATTGGCCTCATCCTCCCTACAAGGTCTCGAACAGACCGTACTGATCGAAGTCCTCTCTAGGCCTAGCATAGAAGACGAGACACCCGGCTCGATGGAGTCATTGCCGGTCATGTTGCAGGATAATTGGATGAAGCCGTTGGTGGAATTCTTGAGGGACGAGGTTCTGCCCGAGGATCCCAAGGAAGCACGCCGAGTCAGAACTCAGGCCGAGCGTTATGTCTTGATCGAGGGTATCTTATACAAACGCTCCTTCTCCCAAATAGACGGCCGACCATACCTAAGGTGCCTCTCTATAGAGCAGGCCGAATATGCTCTACAAGAGCTCCACGAAGGCATCGGCGGGGCACACTCAGGGTCCAGGTCCTTGGCCCGAAAAGCTTTGAATTATGGATACTTCTGGCCGACCCTCCTTCAAGACGCCGAACGACACGTTCGGAAATGCAGCTCTTGTCAGAGACACTCCAGCATCCGTCGCCTCCCTCAGGCCAACCTCGCCTCCCTATCAAGTCCTATCCCCTTCGCAATGTGGGGGATGGATTTACTAGGGCCTTTCCCTCCGGCTCCGGGTCAGTTCAAGTTCTTGGTCGTAGCCATCGACTACTTCTCGAAGTGGGTCGAGGCCGAGCCCCTCGCCACTATAACCGAGAACAAGGTGGTACAGTTCTTCTGGAAGAGCATCATCTGCAGGTTCGGCGTCCCCCGTGTCCTCGTGACGGACAATGGGACTCAGTTCACTGGCGCAGCATTCCGAGCTCTGTGTGACGACCTTGCCATCCAACAGCGCTTCTCGTCCGTCTCCCACCCTCAGTCGAACGGACAAGCAGAAAATGCTAATCGGCAGATCCTCGCAGGCATCAAGAAAAGGCTGGACAAAAGTTCCAAAGGCTTATGGGTCGACCAACTCCCCAACGTCTTATGGAACTACCGCACGAGCAAGCGGACCCCCACAGGCGAGTCTCCTTTTAACCTCACCTATGGGTCCGAGGCCGTGATACCCCTCGAGGTCGGAATACCTTCCCCTCGGCTCGCAGCCTACGACAAGGAACAGAACGCCAGAGACCTCAGGGCAGACTTAGATCTGATAGATGAGCTGAGGGAAAGAGCGTCGATTCGACAGCAGAATTACCGAAGAAGGGTCGAGTTGGCATACAACAAGAAGGTCCGACCCACCAACCTTAAGCAAGGGGATCTAGTCTTGAGAAAACTGGCCATATCCTTTCCCAATCAGAAGAGCAAGCTGGCTCCGAACTGGGAAGGGCCGTACAGGATCACGAGGGTAGTTCAGCCCGGAGCATATCGTCTCGAAGATCTAGACGGCAAAGAGATTCCGAGGACCTGGAATGCCGACCACCTCCTAAAATACCAAGAAAGCGCCCCGGCACCACTCTAAGTATCATAGGATGTCGAGCCATTCCTCTCCTCTAACTTGTAACCTATTTTTCATGAATTGTACTATGTAAAACGGTTCGCCGTCGATTATCAATAAAGGAAGCTCTTTTCGTACTTATGAATTTGTATGCATCTCTCCGCTCTTATCATATGTTTTTTAAATTTTGATTTCAACCAATGGTTCGGAGTCCACGTCTGGCTCGACTTTACCTCCTCGGTTCGCCCCCGGACGAGCCAGAGGTAGATCGCCGTTCGGAACTGCTCCCACAACCGTTGAACTACACCGATGGTTTGGAGTCCAACACTCGGCTCGACTTTACCTCCTCGGCTCGCCTCCAGATGAGCCAGAGGTAGATCGCCGTTCGGAACTGCTCCCACAACCGTTGAACTACACCGATGGTTCGGAGTCCAACACTCGGCATGACTTTACCTCCTCGGCTTGCCTCCGGACGAGCCAGGGGTAGATCGCCATTCGGAATTGCTCCCACAACCGTTGAACTACACCGATGGTTCGGAGTCCAATACTCGGCTCGACTTTACCTCCACGGCTCGCCTCCGGACGAGCCAGGGGTTGATCGCCGTTCGGAATTGCTCCCACAACCGTCGAACTACAACGATGGTCCCGGAGTCCAACACTTGGCTCCCAGTCCCCCCAAGCTTGCTTCGCGGCAGACTAGGAGTGATCCACCCCTCAGCTTTGCCAGTGGAGGGATACCGAAGCTACATTCGGCCGCATAATCCGAGCAATCTTGCCTAGCAGCCGAAGCCCGAAGCCCTACGCCTTCGGTCGGCTACCGTGCAAGTGCCTTTCCGACCTTGCAAACGGAGAAAACTCACTTTCTCCTCAACTTTCGTGCATGATCTCGATCAGACGGCCCAGATCTTGCCACCGACGCTAAACGACAAGATAGCGTTTTCTTGGGAACTGAGCCGCCTCGAGATTCGTGCCAACATCCAACGGTTCAGATCTTGCCACCGACGCTAAACGACAAGATAGCGTTTTCTTGGGAACTGAGCCGCCTCGAGATTCGTGCCAACATCAGACGGCCCAGATCTTGTCAGAATCGCTAAACGACAAGATAACGCCCCGTCAAGAGCTCGTTCGCTTCGAGACTCTCGCCGACAACACCATGTGCCCGGCTCGAAGACCTCGGCACGGCCCACACACTCACAAGCAAAATAAGAACGCAGAGCAACAAAGAGAATTTTATTAATGATCGGGACACAATACAAAGCTGTCATTCCACAGTTACAAAGTATCAAAAAAAACAAAAAATACAGCGCCGACCCATTACACTTAGTCCTCAAATAGAAAGGTCTTCACTGGTCCCCTCGGTCGCCGGTCCTTCCACTTCAGCTGTCAGCTCCTCTGCCTCCTTCCGAAGCTTCGCCTCCACGGTCTGTAAGTGATGGATCTCGGAGAGCTAATCGTCCCGCTCGGCTAATATCTTCGACTGATTATGCCGAATACACTGAACCCGAAGAGCGTTACTAAATGCTATCTGCGAATCGTCCTCCTCCCCTTCGGGGGTCGCCTCGATGATCCTGTTCTCCAAACGTTGGATCTCGGCGTCTCGTTGGCCGAGGACGGACTGAAGGTAGGCCCGCTCGCTCTCAGCTCGACGTAACTCCAGCTCCACTTTACGACGCCGCTCTCGGCACTTCGAAGAGCGCAACTTCGTGCCCCCTGAGGTCACCTCGGCATCATCATCACTGTCCGAGCCGTTGGGATCGGTGTATTGGTCTGACACCACGAGCTGAAAAGAAGGGAAAATGAATAGCAAGATTTCAATACACTGCCGAGGCACAACACTCGAAGAATTTTCCAATCATATTCAGATATAATAGCTCCACATACAACAAGACCGACTCTACTACAAAGTTTTGCGACAATCAGAAAGAACATAAAACGACACGATCAGGGCCTCTTCGGAAGGGGAACGCTTCGGTTCAAGGAAACACGAGGACGACGAGGCCTGACCTCCGAACTCGATCCTAAACCAACGAAACGTGACCCCCCTTCGCCACTGACCTTGACTGTGGCGCCGACCGAGGCACCGCCCGACGAGACAGCTGCGCTACTCTGAGCGTCGGCGGGGCTCCGCCTAGCCGCAGGCAAACGTGTCGCGAGTTCGTAAAAAGAAATCCCTCTCTCACTCTCTTCGCGAGTGCACGACGTACTGCAGACGTTGGCCCTCTCCGGCAGAGGCTTGAGCGACGCGACCTCTTCCTCCAACTCAATGATTTTGTCTCTCAGAGCGTCGTCCTTCGCCAACTTCTTCAAACGGGAAGGCCTTGACGAGCTCGAGACATTGACGCCATCGGTTGCAAGCCGTCGGAAGTGGGTGACCTCGATCCCCCGGTCTATTGTGATCCTTCTGAGCCTGTCGACCTCGGCCAACAGCCTCTTGCGCTCGGTCGAGGCCTTCTCCAGCTCAGAAGTTAGATTCTCTTCTGCCACCGAGCGTTCTTTAGCCACTAACTCCATGTGTTGGACCTCTGCCAGAAGCTCGCCGTTCTTCTGCTCGGCGGCAGTGAGCTCTCTACGGAGCCGTTCGACCTCACCTTCGGGACAAGGAGCTTGGGGTTGCTTCCGTAATTGCCACAACTCGCGACAATACTTCCGGACAGCTGCCTTCATCTCCTCCAGCTTCAAGAGCATGAGAAACCGCCTCTGTCGGCTGATCGAGAGCTTACCCTTCGTTTTGGCCAGCTCCTTACGAAGGTGTGCAACCTCCGTAACCGGACCAAACCTCACCTGAAAAGCAGAGATAAATTCGAGGCCCAACACTTGGAGAATTCTACGCCAAATCAAACACAAAATCCGAGACTCAACAATTTCGGCCAAACAATATATTTTCATTCAAAACCGAGGAGAAAGTTTTACAAAAGCGGTGGCCAGTCCGCAGTTAGGCTTACAAAAAGAGACAAAACAACAAAAGACTAAAAGAGACAACCGAGTCAGGGGTCGACCTTTTTGTCGCTCGGGTCCGTCGACCCCCAGGTCTTGTCCTCGCCATCGCCCTCGCCTTCGCCTTCGCTCCCGCTCTCCTCCTCGGAGTCGTCCTCCTCCTCGCCCTCGGCCTCGGTCTCTCCTGGGCCTTCGACACCTTCCGTCTCTCCCTCAGGGTCGAGCAACCCCTCGGGAACCTCCTCCTCCCCTTCCACGGGGTCGTAAAAACGGTAGGAGGACGTGTCGAAGCCCGGGTTCTTGGCGGCTATGTGGAGCAAGGCTCGACCGTAGGCATCCTCCATGTTCTGGAGCATGTGTTGCGCGGCCTCCTCCTGCACGGCCTTCTTCACCTTCTTCATCTTCTTCTGGTGTTTGGCCATGATCTTCTCGGCCCTCTTCCGAGCCTTCTCCGCTTCCGACCGAGCATTGGCCAGCGCCTCCTTCAGCTCGGCAACCTCCTTCTCCGAAGCCTCAAGCTTGGTTGCCGTATCCTTCGACAGCTGAATGGCGTCGGCCAGCTGCTTCTCCAGCCCTTCCACTTCGGCACCCCTCTTCGCCGAGAGGAGCTGCTCGGCATCAAGCAGCTTCGTGGCCTTGACACGCTCCGCCCTCTCCCGTTCATTCTCCTGTTCCTTGCTCGCAAACTCCTCGAGCAGGAAATTGAAGTGGCAGAGGGTCTGAAAAAGAACAGCACATTAAAACCCGAACCCAAGAACTTAGAAAAATTCTAAGAAAGAAATTTTGATGAGGGAGAGCTCGGCCTACTTACCGACATTGTATTCCGAGCAATCTGCATCACGGCATCCCCTGCTAGCCCGGCCTTCAGGGTCGCTCGATCCTTTAGGGTCGGCAGGTGCCTCACCGCTTCCATGCAGATGTTGCCGTCGCCCAAGAAGCGGTCGACGTTCATCACCTGCCAGTCAGGGACGAAGATCTGCTTATGACGCTCGGTCAAGATCTTCTCCGCCTCGGCAGTGAGGGACGGAACTTGGAGGGACAACACCTCCTTCACACCGAATGCACCGCTCAACGAACCGGGAGCATCCCCCTTCGGGGTCGGTGTCGGTGCACCCGAGGCAGGAGGGTCGAGGACCATGACTTCCTCCTGCTCGAGGACCATGACCTTCGGCTGGTCGGCGACCTTCGCGACCGAAGGCTTCTTCGAGGCTCGACCGTCCTGAGGCCCTGCCGAAGGCCTCTTCTTCTTCGCCTCCTGCTCCGACCTGCCCTTCGCCATCAGAGCTTTGTAGTCCAGCTTCATCGTCTCTGCACAAGCCGAATGAAAAAACTTAGAAAAATTTTCATGAACTTTAAGCAAAGAGCATAAATACCAGAAGCATACTAGGGTCGATCGGACTGAGACCCCCTCGGAACAGATCCTCCTCGGTAATATCTTTCCAGCTTAGCGCTGGCAGGGCGAGGAGCTTCTTCTGGACCTCCGTCTCCTCGTCACTCAGCACCGTCTCCTTCTTGGTTCGCTTGGGCAGACCATCCTTCGCCTAAACCGTCGGTATCACCCACGGTGCAGGAGCTCAGATGATGAAATACTTCTCCTTCCAATGTTCGATCGAGTCCGAATTCTCGATCAGCTTCACGCCCGTCCGGGGCGAAAGATAGAACCTTTGTTCGTCTCGCCTTGGCTGACAAGGTCGGTAGAGGCTTCGAAAGAGGAACATACTCGGCTTGGCACCAACCTCTTGGCATCGGAGGACGAATGCCATGACGTGCCTCCATGTATTCGGCATCAGCTGGGCGGGGCTCAAACCGTACCATGTCAAGACATCAACAACGAATGGGTGGAGGGGAAAACAGAGTCCGGCAATAAGGGAGTCGACAGGAAAGACGCACACGTCTGACGAAGACTTCGTATTTGCTCGGAAACCCGGCCCGGGGAGGAGCAGTCCGTAGTCGGCAGGGATCCGGAAACCCTCTCGGATCAGGTGAAGGTCGGTCTCGGTAAGAGACGAGATGGTATGGTCCACCTCGGACAGCTCTCTCGATTCATTCTCCTCCACCAACTTAGCCGTGCTTTGGGTCACTCTCTCCAAGGTATCCTCGGCATAGTCCCGAACACCTCCCACGCTCGACAGAACAATGGGCTACCGACCGAACGCTCCCGCTGTCTTCGGCGTCTCAACGATAGTGACCACGGCTTTACCCTTCTGGGACGCCGCCGCAACCTCCTTAGGCAGCTCGGCCACTTCGCCCTCTCTATCCGGACGTACGACGTTCTGATCGCTCGGCTCCACCACCTCCTTCCCTTTGCCCCCTCGGCCTACTGCTTGCTCCGAGGCAGGGGTCTCATCCGAGGACGTAACCTTAACCATTTTCTAAAAGAGAAGGGAGAGAAACTGACCTCGAAGTAACAGCTACTGTCGGAAAGTTCACCGGAAACAAGAAACGCCTTGCCGCGTCAGCTAGCACCACCACCAAGGAGCTAAAAACTTCGAAGGCGAAAAGTAAGAACCGAAGAGAGAGAGAGTAAAAGTAAAAAATGAGACTTGGTCTGAGGGGGGGTGAAGATTTATAGTAAAAAGGAACGTCCCTTGGACTTCCAAACGAAAAAGTGCGACTCTTGGGCCGCTCTCGAAACGTCGCGAAGGCCCAACACAACCACCTTCTTCGCCAAGACAACTAGCTCGGTATATCGGGACCGGGAGCCGAACTATACGCCATCCGACCACGCCAGCAAAGAGACCGGTCGGCTACCGAGCACGTACCAATCCGAGCTGGCAAACAGAGAAAACTCCCTTTCTCCTCAAACTTCGCGTAAAATCTCAATCAGACGGCCCAGATCTCGCCAAGAACACTAGACGACAAGATAGTGTTCTCTCGAGAAATGTGCCCGTCTCGAGATGCGCGATGCCATCCAACGCTACAAATTGCGTCAAGTCGCTCGGATGGCCTACACTTCCTCCATACCCCACCTCTGTCTGAAGAAACCAGAAAAAATTTTAATTCAAAGTTTTAAGGCACCGCCTTCGGCGTGCCCCCCAGGCCCCATGTCTCGGTCGGTGTTCCGCCAACCCACGGGGCCCAGTCAAAAGCAGATCGGTCCTCCCCCCATCTCTAGCTCCTCCGGGTTGACATCCATCAGAGGTCATCAGCCCGGAAGGAAGACAGAGAGGGGAGGATACCCATCACTCTGAAGCTGTTGCAGACTCTCGGATCCGGACCCAGGTCATCATCTCTTCTACTGTGATCTTCCCCGACTCTGACACCCACATCAGGCCAGTCAGAATCGGGAGAAGACCACAGTGGAAGAACGACCACCCGTCCTTCCGAAGCAAAAATCATCCTTCGGTTCCGGACATGGGTCATCACCTCTTCTACCATGACCTTCCCCGATCCTAACACCCACGTTGGAGCACTCAGAATCCGGAGAAGATCATGGTGGAAGAACGACCACCCGTCCTACCTAAGCAAAGTCGTCCCTCGGCTCCGGACTAGGGTCATCACCTCTTCTACCATGACCTTCCCCGACCCTGACACCCACGATGGGGCCCTCAGAATCAGGTGAAGATCATGGTGGAAGAACGACCACCCGTCCTACCGAGACAGGACGTCCCTCGGATCCGGACCTCGGTGGTCTATCCTTCGGCCCAAACCTCCCTTGACCCTGACACCTCCACCCAGGCCATCAGAGTCAGGAGAAGATTTGGGCGGAAGAACGGCCACCAATCCTTCCGAAGTGAACCCCTCCGTCGGATCCGAACTACAATCATCACCCCTTCTACCATGATCACCCCCGATCTTGACACCACCATCGAACCAGTCAAAATTGGGTGATGATCATGGTGGAAGGGTGACCACCCGTCCTTCCGAACGAACTCACCCCTCGGACTCGGACATGGATCATCACCTCTTCCACCATGATCTCCGCCGACCCTGACACCCACTGTGGGGCAACCAGAGTCGGCAGAAGATCTTGGTGGAGGAACGACCACCCGTCCTTCCGAGGTAGTTCACCCCTCGGCTTCGGACATGGATCATCACCTCTTCCACCATGATCTCCCCCGACCCTAACACCCACGTGGGAGCAGTCAGAGTCAGGAGAAAACCATGGTGGAAGAACGACCACCCTTCCTTCCGAAGTAACTCGCCCCTCGGGTCCGGACTACGGTCGTCACCACTACTGCCTTATCCTCTCCCGCTCCTGACATTCCCTTTCGAGCCGTAAGGAACGGGAGAAGAATAAGGCAACAGAGCGACCACCCGTCCTTCCGAAGTAACTCATCCCTCGGGCCCGGACTATGGTCGTCACCACTACTGCCTCGTTCCCCCCCGCTCCTGACATCCACTTTGGGGCCGTCAGGAACGGGAGAAGAAAAAGGCAAAAGAGCAACCACCCCTTCGGACCTCGAAAGATAAGTTACCCAAGGCCAATACCTCCGAGGTTTGAAACTCTACATTGTTGCGATTGAAATGACAAAGGGAGTGGAGTACTTATAAGCTCTCCCCCAAGGTTTGGCCATTATGACCCTCGGAAGTTGAAACGCCACGCATTAATTGAATGAGTTATCCTTAATGACCTGGGGAAGGTGGAACGCCGCGCAAACCCCTGAGCACCATTAATGCCCTTGGGAACAGGATCGTCTCGAGACAGATTGCACCACGTCGCTCGACCTGCCGTGAACCCCTGTCTTCGGTCGGCTGCCGAGCAAGCGCCTTCCCGAGCTCGCAAACGGAGAAAACTCACTTTATCCTCAACTTTCACGCATGATCTCGATCAGACGGCCCAGATCTTGCCGAGGACACTAGGCGACAAGATAGTGTTTTCTTGGGAAACGTGCCCGTCTGGAGATGCACGTCGGCATCCAATGGCTCAGATTGCGCCACGTCGCTCGACCTGCCGTGACCCCCTGTCTTCGGTCGGCTGCCGAGCAAGCGCCTTCTCGAGCTCGCAAACGGAGAAAACTCACTTTCTCCTCAACTTTCGCGCATGATCTCGATCAGACGGCCAAGATCTTGCCGAGGACACTAGGCGACAAGATAGTGTTTTCTTGAGAAATGTGCCCGTCTTGGGATACACGCCATCATCCAACGGCTCAGATTGCGCTACGTCGCTCGACCCGCCGAGACCCCATGTCTCCGGTCGGATACCGAGCAAGTGCCTTTCCGAGCTCGCAAACGGAGAAAAAGACTTCCGAGCGATGACAGCCGATGGATCTCTCAGAAATCCGCGCTCGCCCATGATCAACGGCCCGGATCGAGCCACGTCATAAATCGGTATTTAAAATCATTTTTTATTTATTTAAATCGTTTTATTTATTTAAAAATTGAAAAAAAAATTGCTAAAAATTCGGGGAAATTAACTAAAAATTCTGGAAAATAATTAAAAATTCGGGGGTATATTTTTAAGCCCCCAAACGAACAACTATTGCCTAGAAAGTACTGTTAAGGCCCCCGAACGATTAGTAAACACATCGCAAAATTAAATAAATAGTCCGAAAAAATAAATAAAAGCCGTCAAATACTCGATATGGCTAGAGAACAGCACATGGCATCAAAAATTACCTCACTACCCCCTTCAAGATTCAAAATCCTCCACTTGGACTCCAATACAACTCCACTAGCCACTAAAACAGTTAAACTACTCCTCAAAGGCTGATCACGCTCAGTCTTCAGGAGTGGGGGGCTCGTGATATGGCTAAAAATAGGGTTAAATCGGAACCGTCAAGATTGGGCGCAAATCTCGAAACTCGGGGGTAAAATGGTAATTTCACATACAAGGTGGATCCAAAGCGGGTACTGGATCTCCTTCGCACGAGACCCAATAACCCACGAACGGGTCCACACCGATTGGGCACGGGTCCCGACCCGAGGCGAGCCCAGACCAGCAAGAGACAAATCAGGGCCACTGATTTGACCAAGTCAACGGGCCTGATTTGCTCTCACCGGGAATCAAGGGGTTAGTTTCCTAAACAGACTGTGAGGATTTTTCTCCTAGCAGTTACACGGGGAACCAGGCCTCTGATCACTCCCCTGGCGACTATAAATACCTCCCCTCTGCCACTGTGACCAGGTTAATCATTTTTTCACCACCTTAAGCTCTTTCTTTAATCACGACTGGTTACTGACAAGAGCATCGGAGGGTGCGTCGCCGGAATCAACTCCGGTGTCTCACACTTCCTTGCAGGTTGCGGCAGGAGCAAGAAGGCTTGGATCAGCTGTTCAGGTTTTCTCAAACTCACAAATCTTATCTGTTTACCCCCACACCGAAATTAGCGGTAACATATATATACATGGGAAAGTTAAGGTTAGGATATAGTAGTTTGGTTTGTCCACCACCTGAGTAGGTGGGCTTGGACCACTACCTTAATTGGTAGGTATCCACCTAAATAAGCGGTCACGGTTTTACAACACATATCTTTCTATATCGATGCAACCCCTGTTTTTCATTTTATGTATTTTTCGGTGTATTTTTTTTGTGTGTATTTATTCTCATTGTATCTCTTTTTGGACCGTGTTTTGGATCTTTATTTTCTATATATCCATCTATTTGATTTCTCTTCTTCTTACTTGAGTTTCTTGATTCTATTGTCTCCTATTGTTTCGTCTCCGATTATTCGAGCTATTATTTTGAGCCCTATTTTATAATTGTTCATGTCCTATTTTATTTTGTTTATTTTGTTCCCACTTCATTAGTTTGGATCTATTTTTTTATTTTTATACCTAAATCCTATTCAAAATCCCTATTGGATCTTGCATTCCCTTTAACACCCATACCCAACAATCTATATACTATTAACCCTAATTCCCTGTATACCCGAAACCCAAATAACATCTGCACCCTAACCCTAACCTTATATATATATGCATATGCCCTGCATACCCTATCACCTCAAACCTTACTGATATGGCTAAAAATTGGGTTAAATCAGAACCGTTCAAATTCGGCACAAATCTTAATGTTCGTAGGGACAAAACAGTAATTTCACCTACAGACGGGTTTGAAACGGGAACTGGGTCTCCTTTCTTGGGCCTAATAACCCAGGGAACAGATCTGTTCAACCGAGAGCAGGTCTCAACCCGTTAAGGACCAGTTCAACAGGATACGAGGAAATCCTGGCTCGTCCTTATCTGCTGGAGGTGGTTTTAACCACTTCTATCCAGTCACATCGGGAAGTAGGGATTCGTTCTTATACTGAAGCAGATCCTCACTGCGACTATAAGTACCCCCTACCTTCTACCGTAACAAGGTGATCACTCTTTGCCTACCTAAAGTTCTTTTGATATTCTTTTACTGAGTATTGACAAGAGCGTCGGAGGGTGCATCGCCGGAATCCATCCCATGTTTCGTACTTCGTGCAGGTCAGCGGCAGCGCCAAGGAGTCAACCTACCAACAGCGAAAGAGGTCAGATTCAGCCCATTCGAGTTCTCACGAATACACAAATTCTATCTATTGCCCCCACACCAGATTCAGCGGCAACAGATTGGCGCCGTCCATGGGAAACCTCGAATAGCAAGCCGAACCTCCTCCTTCAAACAAAGATACTCCTAACTATGCCTACCAAGAGGAAGTCCACGAACTCCAACCATAGAACAACCTATACTCTTCCTCCTCCTCCTCCTCCTGCGGAGGGTCTCCCTCCGCCCGTCCAATCGGCCCTACAGCTCGAATAGCTGAATCCTCAATCTATTCAGCAGCCTCTAGGGCCCCAACCGAATGTTGGGGAGCCCTCACGGCGAAGCCACCAGAAGCAACCTCTGCACCAAGTTTGGGTCTTCATCCACAACGCCTCCACAGATTCCATGGCCTCCCATATCCCTCCAACACCGAAGGATCTGCGAGATGTGCTCAACAACCGGCAGAACGTCGCCCCAAATTCCTAACTCAGGAACTCGTGACACTCTCCAGGATCTTCCTTCAAATGAGTCACAACACAACAAAAATCACATGAAATTAAAAACTTTTATTACATCAAATTGTTATTACAATGTCTAATGATTACAACATTTACAAATACTTGTTACAACAAGAAATGTACAATAAAATTTGGACAGTAACCTTCACTTGGATACTTTCTCCTGCTAAAGCTTTCCCGCGCTCCCAAGTCGGCAATCCTGCACTGATAACTGTGGGCACGTCAGTTGATTACAACTGACGAAATACTATATTCAACCATTCTCTCTACGCCATAACATAGCGATTCCAACCTCAACAATCACAAATAATATTTGATGTAAAGAAAAAGGTTATGTCAAACAAGTGTCGGTGTATGCCATGGCCTAAACTAATGCACACACTATGCACACATGCTCCTAAGGCTAATGCATGCTTGGTTGAAAGATATGCATCCCATTCTACACACCCCCCAACCAAACAACGTTCTTCAATTTAATGGGGCTCGATCCCCCGCTATGCATCCTACTCTTGTGCCCTCTCCTGTTTCTGATTCCAGTGATGGTGAGGCTGCAGGCTTATCCTTCTAGTCACTAGTGGTGTCCAATCCTCATAGTTTTACCCACTACGCTCGGGACTCCAGTCCACAGGCTTACCCTGCGTGGCTGGTTAGTCGTAGGCTTACCCTGCGTGACTGAAACCATGGTTAGTTGCAGGCTATCCTGCGTAGCTGTAATCAAATCGGCTTACCCGATATGTTGATTGTAATCCAATCGGCTTACCCAATATGTTGACTGTAATCCAATCAGCTTACCCGATATGTTGTTTCCCCAGACTTCACCAAAAGCTGATATACGGGCACCAGGGCTCTCCGCCGGAGGAATTAGGATCTTTCTAGTAGATTCTCGCTCTGTGGGACTTCCTCTAAAAACCTCTTTCCCGCATCGATCAACAAAGGACATGACGGATATAAGGTTACCCCAAATCTGCTACACTCGTCCTTACACTAGAGCAGAATTTCCAGTCGGGACAACGTCCCCCTGACAGGCGAACACCCTCGCTAGTGCCTGTAACACCCCGAATTCCAAAATACAACTGAATTTGAAGTTCCACAGGATCTTTACACTTCATTCGTACAATTTACAAGAAAATAAAAACTTTTCTTTCATCAGAGTTATATTACACTTGTACATTGTCACAGCGGAAGCAATTTTACAATAATTTACATGAAACAACATTTAAATCAATCTTGCGCAGCATGTATACTTCAATTTGTCAAGCATCTTTACCCTGCATATAAAACTGTGGGCGCATCAGTTCATTCAACTGACGAAATATTATACACGGCCATCATCTCTATGCCGGAAACAGTATAACGATTCTTATTACTTAGTAATCCACAAACTTGTTCACAAACAAAGCTAAAGGGACTATCCTATTGATGTCGTGTTGTGAATGTGCACTTAGTCCTTAATGCAATTATTTGTATTATATGACACTAATGCGCACTTGTTCAGAGTCTATGCAGCCCATACTACATAGGTCCGAGGGCAAGCCCTTAACCGTTCTTCATCCTGTAGGGTTCAATCCCTCGCCATGACTTAATCTACTACTGTAACTATGGTAAGTATCCTAGATGTTCTGACCTACGAACTCATGTCTAGGTGCCCTGGAGGGAATCCTAACGCACTGATACATGACTCATCATGCAGGTATCCTGTGGTAATTCAGCTCCTACAATAGACATGACACCACCCGCAGTCGTCAAACACCCCACGAGCATCGCCACCAGGATAGTACTCTGGAGCAGTATCCATGCCCTATCATGACGCATCATGGGACATCCTGTGAATACTCTCATGCTGCCAATCCAATGGCCCTCATAGTCAATATTTTTCTCTTACTTTCATCACATCTTCATTATGTATCTAATCCTTAGTTTAATTGAATCATGAATAAAATCAACTCTTAGAATGTAGCACTCCGACTATACCGGTCTTATTCATTTAATTCACATGACCCAACCTTGGTCTTCTCATTTCAAATATCATTTCACAATTCTTTCAATGCCGATATAAGGCTTGGCTATACCCTAATTCTCAATTTGAACTCATAATTACAATATCGAGCTTTTCATACTCATAAGATCTTTTAATGATTAATCACAATTCACATTTCATATTCATAACATTCATGTATTCATATTCATGGTACTCTTCCTAACTCATCATGTCAACTAATTTCAATTTCTCAAGTAAAATATCATGCATAACAATAAAAATGCATTATGCCACAATCGCTAGTTTATAACCCACATAATTCTATTTTAATCTATGCTGATTCCACAGTTCACAATTTCACTTAGTTCACACTTCACACTTTTCAAATTTCTCATTACCAAAATCTCATTTTAAACTTCTTAAACAATCCATTCGAACTTCAAAAGAAAACAATTTAAGTTAATAATTAAAATAAGTTTCTTTTTGTAAAAACGGTCTCACTTATACAAGGCCACAGGTAATAGAGATTTCCTCACAAAATATAGATATTATTTGAAACTTCAGGGTAGTTGACTGTTAATCATGGCCAGTCGGCTGTTCTGTGAGGTTCTAAAGCTCGAAAATAAAGTAATAAGAGAAGTCGACTGTCACATATGACTAGTCGGCTGTTCTGCGATGATCTTTAAACTCAAAAATAAAACGATCAGGGCAGTCGACTGTTACAAAAGTAGGTCGACCGTTCTGTAAAAGATTCGAACTATATATTTTTCATTTTCTCAGACCAGTCGACTGTTTCAATGTGATCGGTCGACTATCCTACTGGGTTTTTCAATTTCTCAAAAAAATGTTTTTTAGTTTTTTTTCTTCTCTTTTTGAAACATAACTTTCCGGATTATAGCACATAAAATTACAGCAACTCAGTATTTTTATGAGTATTTTAACTCTTTAAAACATGCATTTTAGCCTTAGTTTGTATTCCATGATCATAATTTCGACATTCGAGAACTAAAGCATAATTCTTCATAATTAAAGATAGATTCCCACAAAAAATCACTACAAAAATGTTTTCTTTCTCACGATGTTTTTAGAACACAAAAATCATCCTTCTTAATGAATAAAACTTATATTTTTATCCACTCATTTACACATAATGCATACAATCTTTTGTTTGCAAAAATACAATCTTTTCATTTATTCTAATACTCATATGGCACATATAACAATAAAAAATTCTACTACAACAATTAACAATCATATCTTAGTAAATTATTCCATCAATTCATCTCTAGCATAACATTCTACTTTAATACTTTAATCAACGAACATGGTTCTAATCTTTTTACTAGTTAATCCACATAGTTTGCATTTAGAACATACTTAGCATGCATACTAATATTAAAAATAATGAGAACATTCACTTTTACTCATAATTAATAAATCTAGTAATCAAAATAACACACATTTACTAATTTATCAATTCTCTTCTAATTAGGCAAGCATGCATTTCATTTCAACTAGTGGCTTTATAATAACAATTCAATTTCATTCCTAGCATGATTTCTACTTTAGAAGTAATGAGAAACACCCACCTCTTTGAAGAAAAAGCCAACTAAAAGCTCCTAGAGTCCCCTAGAATGCGAGAGAGTGCCTTCTCTTCCTAGATTGTGATGCAAAAACTCCTTCTCCTTGCTTCCTTGCCAAAACCGAGAGCTCCAAGTGTGGGGAATGAATGGCCGTCCTCCAATGGTACACACACTCACACTAATATATATCTCCTATATAATTTCTTCTTTCAATAGTTTCTTAGTGTAGAATACAAATAGATAGGGGGTATTTATACTAATTCTAGGATAAATTGGAGGGCTAGGATTTATTAGATCGCTGTAGGATGGATGGATAGGATAGGAGGGGAAGTTGTAGCAACCACCCACACTCAAATAAACTACCCATGCACACACACCCACTCTCCCATTCCTCCATGCACAATCTGGCCTCAAAATAGTGTGCATTGCACACTACGTGCATGCATATGCCCCCTAGTATCCCTATTTGAAGTTTGCACAACACGTGAAAATCAACATTTCCATTAAAATGAAAGTTTTTGGTATTACAGTGCTTATCCTTACAAACAACCAAGACTCGATCTAGCCCTACCAAAGTATCCATGCTACACCTCTTCCTTAGTTGTGCGATCTATCTACCATAACCAAACCATAACTTGGTATTCAACTTGCTTGCCATGATCAACTAGTTCAATTCCATTAGTAGACTCTCCCTAGTTAGTCACCTTTATCAAAAATAGATCCCAATCCATTTCTCACAAGGACTCAACTAGCTCACTAGTCCGGCCCAAGAGTTGACCCACCTCAGCCCACACTTGGCACAAACCTCCAGGAGAATCGTCCCCATTGATTGTCGCAACCACATCGATGCTTGGAGTTTGATCGCAACCTCGGCCCGACCAACAAATAGCTTCCTGCTAAACTTAACGCTCCACGGTCCTCGACGAGTGGCAGCTCCAAACACAACTATGGAATCCATCCATACACGGTGAGTACGTCGGGGAACGAGTCATCTCCTCCAAAGCATTCGATGCGACATGCGTCTTATTCTGCCCGTCTAGGTTTACTACAAGACTTAGTCCTAGAGTCTCAAAACTCAACCAACGTACCCCAACAAGGTACACCAAACTAGGAGTAAGTCCTAACCCATGAATACCCAAATAGGGGTTCTAAGAGTCCTAAAAACAACAATTTAAGTTTCCAAACAGCAAGCACACACTTGGCGTTTATGCCAAAACCGAGTCATTCCCGGTCCCGTTCCCTTGAGGAATCGTGATCGGGAAGTCCCCATGCTTCTACTCAAAGTAGACAGCAAGTACGAGTACACAATGGGCATGAATTTCATTCCAAAATGGTCTACAACAATATCCCAACATCCAATACAATTTCACTTCAAAACATTTGACCAATGTTGTCCATAATGGGGTCTACAAGCAACTATGGGCTACTCATAGCAGGAAACATTAGATCACTTAAGTCCTAACCCAAGTACACATCTATAACATGAGTCTTGACTTCAAACAGCAACTCTAAGCCAACAAGATACAAGTTTAGACTCATCTCAATGATCATGGTGCAAAACAGTAAGCTTTAAGATTTACTGTGTTTCTGTCTTCACTTGTAAAAATCATATAAAATCAAATACTTGTCCAAATCATGATTTCTCAGTCAATCCAGAAAGGTCTATGTGTCTACTAAAATTTCTTAGTTTAGAGTTCCTTCATACAAGGTTGTTTACAAAGTCTTATGGTCACATCTTTAACAATTGTACAGAATCTCAGAACAGAACATCATGTCAACATAGTCATGGGGTAAAATCAGATTAAAATAGTAAACGGTGTCAGATCATCATGAAATTTTAGAATCTAGTTCCTGACACATGATGTTACAACTCTTCCAAAAATCAAGTGATTATACCAAGTAGATTTCCATTTATATCCTTTTGAATATCATCCAAAAACAGGGCAGTAATAATAGCAGATCTGTTCACTAAAATATCTAGTTCAACTTGCATGATTTTATTGACATAGCTACAGTGATCCAAATCTAATGAAATTTGAAACATAGGTCTTAGATACATCCAACAATATGATACTATAATTTCAGCTCAATCCCATAAGCATGCAATGAGATCCAAGTCATTCTTTCCACAACAGTAACCATAAAAACTACTTCTTTCTATTCTGACCAGCATGCAAGTTCGTATTTTATTTAAATAGCAAAAAAAGTCATAAAAATATGTAAAAATTACTGAAGGTGTAAGACACCTATATGATCATCCTCTAAAAATTTTAGATCAAAATACAAAGTAGAGTTCACACAGTGAGCTACGGACTGACAGAAAAAATTCAGTCTTTTAAGAAGAATTTCTGTTTTGGACTACTTAACATAAACGAGTTGTTTAAGTTCATTCCTATAGCATGACTGTCATTTTTTCAATCATCAAACACCATTTCAATCATCCAAGAACAAAAACACAAGAGATTGGAAACACCCACCTTGTTAGTAGCTTGTTCTTGCTTGAAGGCCCTCCTTCTTGACTCTTCTAGCTCGTTGCTTTTTCTTTTCCTTTGCTTTGGCTCTTTGTTCTTCTTCTCCTTAGCTTTCCTTCTTTCTTCTCTCCCCAAATCAGTAGCTAAGTGTATTAGGAATGGAGTTTGGAGGTATAGGAAGAGTGTAAGAGTAGTGGGATAGAGTTGTAGAAGGGATGGGGTTTTAAACAAAAAGAGAAGAGAGGGTCAAAGGGGGGTGGCCGGATTTTGATCCCCATGGGGAAGATAAGAAAGGTCTCATCCTGCAAGTGGTTGGCTCTTGTGGGTGGTGATGTGATGTGCTCTTACAATACCATCATGTTGTATTTTATTTGTTCAAAATCCTAAGAAACCCGAGCCTCCCACTGTAATACCCTGATTCTTATTTTTAATTAAATGAAAGGATTGTGAATTTTACGTGTATTGCACGTACTAATTCATGTGAATTTTCTATAAGATTATTTATTTTGTAACATGAACAAATATTTCTCTATCCCTCTATTTTTATTTTTGAAAAGCCTAATTGTTTATTTTAAGCCCATCCTAATTGTTTTAATTATTTTTATTTAGCCCATGGAGTTTTAGCCCACTAATTGAAAGCCCACTAGTTTATTTCTCCTTTATTTAACATGACTGGTAGTGTAGATCAATTTTGTAGACAATTAATTAATTTATCATGCACAACTTTTAAATGGGGGATACTAGCTTGGCACGTGCATGCACTAGAGTGTGCAATGTGCACTCTTTGACTTTGGCGGGATGTGCATAGGAGATAGGGAGTGATGGGAGAGGTGGATAGGTGGTTACTTGTTCATGGGTGGTTGCTACAACTTCCTAATGTATCCTAGCCATTTTGTAGAGTAAAGAAAGAAAATATACATAAGAGAGTAAAAAGATTGAGAGAGAGTTAGAAAAAGATTGAGTGTGTTCTAGATTGTGTGTGTTCATTTCTTGGAGGCCAGCCACTTCATTGGAGGAAAGAGAGGGCTCGGATTCACTAGTGCAAGGAGGAGAAGGCGATCATGGTGGCTCAAACTAGGAGGAGAAGAACCGCCCGTATGTTCAAGGAGATTCAAGGAGCTTTTGTAGTATTTTTCTTCAAATAGGTGGGTCTTTTTTCTCTACTTCTAATCTTAGACACCATGCTAGGGCTTTTTGATAAATGAGAATGCTAAAGAAACTAATAAGATAACCATTTGTTGGCTCTAAAAAGGACTTGGTAGATGATTGAGTAAATGCTTGATGAATTGCATGCTATTTTGTTATAAATCGTGTTTAATGTAGTAGAATTGCCTTATTTCTATGAAAATGTGAAATTGGAACCTTGCTAATTGTAGAAAAATACTTGTGAATGATTAGTAAATGAAATTATTAAATTTGTGCTTATTAAACAATTGTGACACTTGTTCAATGAATGAATCCATGTCATTGAGTGTTGTGGATAACAGAGGAAAAAACAGGAATTAATATTCTTTTAATGAAGTTGTAATGCAAAAATTTGGTAGAGAGTTGCGAAATTGAATTATTGAAATAATGGACATAGAACATAAAATTAGAATGAAAAATTCATGTTTTAATGTAAAAAAAAAAATGTTTTTAAAACACTGGTTTGTTAATTATACCTAAACTCAGTATTCTGAAAATTTTTATGGCTTTATGTGATGAAGAAACAAAGTTATGAGCTTTTGAAAAGCAAAATAATTTTGATAAACAGAGAGTCGAAATAAAGCTATTTTAATCTACTCTTATATCAGTTAGACACTATGGTCATACTGGTTAGAGGGGGGGCGCCAGTCGCGCTTTACTGTAGCTCGGCGGTAGCCTTTGTTTGTGGGTTCGAGTCTCGGCAGAGGCTTTTTATTTCAAATTTCGATTTTTTTTAACTCCGAGAACAAAATTCAAACCCCATTAATGCTCTCCTTTAGGCAGTTGGGCACTGTGTCCCTTTTGGCTAGCGCGTGGGGGTTTAGATCGGTGACTGTGCATTGTTTGGGGCTTTGTGTGTGGGTTCGAATCTGGCTGTGACCACCTTTTTAATAAAATCCAATTTTGGGTGCTTTTTGGTATTCTTTGGTGTTTTTTAAAATGAGAAAAATTGAGAAAAATATTGGGAATATTTATTAGATTATAAGGACTTTACAAAAAAAAAAATATCTTAAAATAATTGGACTTTTATGAGAAATAGGAGTTAATTTGAGAATAAAAATTCATAAAAAAATATTGGACTTGATTCTTTTATGACTTCAAAACAAATTAAGAAAAAAAAAGGTAGTTTATTGAAAAGAGATCAAATTGAGATGTTTTGTTTTCACTTATAAATTTTTGAGTAGAAATAAATGAGAAATTGATTCGAGAATATGCAAGTTGTGCATAGAAATGTGTTGAAAAGAGAACTTGATGAAATGTGAAATTTTGTGAACAAATATGTCTGCTTCTATGAATATGAAAAGAGGACTTAGACTAAAATTTTAGCTAAGACCTTATGTCGGAAAGAATGAGAGTATTGAAAGAGAATTATGGTATTTTAACCAAGTTTGGTCGTTGATAATGATTCTAGAATATTGACATTCAATTATACATAAGGATTAGATACATAGTGAAGATGTGATGAACGTAAGAGAAAAACATGAGTATGAGGGCCATTGGATTGGCGGCGTGAGAGTATTCACAGGATGTCCCATGATGCGCCATGAATAGGGCGTGGATACTAGTCCAGAGTACCGTCCCAGTGATGACGCTTATGGGGTGGTCTAATGACTATGAGTGGTGCCATGTCTATGGTAGGAGGTGAATTGAGCACAGGATGCCTACATGATGAGTCATGTGTCAGTGCGTGGGGTTCTTTCCAGGGCACCTAGACGTGATCTCGTAACTCATAGAACACCTAGGATACTTACCGTAGTTACCATAATTCTTCTCATGTGGTCTGAGCTGCCTCGATCCATAGGCAATGACTTTCCCCTCTTGCATCAGAACACATCCAAAACCCAAGTGAGATGCATCACTGTAGACCACATACACTTTACTTGGTTGAGGTAAGACCAAAACTGGTGATGATATCTGTCGGTTTTTCAGCTCCTAGAAACTAGCTTCACACTTATCGGTCCATTCAAACTACTTGTCCTTCCTGGTCAGAGCTGTGAGTGGTACCGCAATCTTGGCATAATCCTGAATGAACTTCCTGTAGTACCCGGTCAAACCCAAAAAGCTCCTTACTTCCTTCACTGTCCTCGGCTAAGTCCAATCCTTCACCGCCTCTATCTTTAATGGGTTAGTGGCCACTCCCTCCTTAGAAAGGACATGGCCGAGGAAAGGTACTTCTGTCTTCCAGAATTTGCACTTGGAAAGCTTCGCGTACAACCCTTGCTCTTGAAGCTTGCCCAGAACTGCAGACAAATGCTTGGCGTGATCCTCCTCAGTCTTTGAGTACACCAAAATGTCTTCTATGAAGACCACCACAAACGAGTCGATGAATGGTCGTAGGACTCGATTCATCAAATCCATGAAAATTGCTGGAGCATTAGTCACTCCAAATGGCATCCCCAGAAACTCATAGTGCCCATGCCGCGTCCTAAAAGCTGTCTTTGGTATGTCTTCCTCCTTGACACGGACCTGATGGTAACCTGACCGTAGATCTATCTTTGAGAATACTGCGGCTCCTTATAGCTGATCGAACAAGTCATCGATCCTGGGAATTGGATATTTGTTTTGGACTGTAACTTTGTTCAATTCCCGATAGTCAATACACATCCTTGACGACCCGTCCTTCTTCTTGACTAGTAGTACCAGCGCTCCCCAAGGAGCGCTCCCCAAGGAGAGGCACTAGGCCTGATGAGTCCTTTCTGCAGCAATTCCTCTATTTGCTTCTTGACTTCATTCTGTTCCACCGGTGCCATACGATACGGGCGCGCAGCCGGACTGGATCACGATACTAAACTCTACATCTCTTGGTGGGGGTAATCCCAGTAACTCCTCCAAAAATACGAGTGTAAAGTCTCGCACAATGGGTATCCCCTTGACTTCCTTCGGCACCTTACTCCCGGTTGAAGCTGCCAACATCCTTCCGTTTTTCTTCTTCCCTTGAAACACAATCTCCGGTTTCTCGGGTATAGCTAAGGTTACCTTCTTCCCTTGAAACACGATCTCTGGTTTCTCGGGCATGGCTATGATCACCTTCTTCTCCTTACAGTCAATGTGAACCTTGTGCTTGGACATCCTGTTGAATTCTCACCTTGACATTGAGGTCACCGGCGTTGGCTCATCCACTTTCTTCCTCGACTCTTGCATCGTGGGCTCTCCTTTATCGACGCCCGGCTGCATGCTTGCCTTTTGGACATCAGGTGGCAGATTTGCATCCTCGACATCAAGTTGAATCATAAAAGTTAGTAAAAGAATAATCGCAGTGGGGTTAGGTCAGACATAGGAAAAATTCGTAAACATAAGTTGCAAAAGTGCAACAATATGATTTACGACCATTCCACTATCAAAACTAACCCTACTGACGCACCCAAGTCTAATCTCCTGTGGTGTTGGACTACAATTTGAAGTAAGCTCTGATACCATTTCTATAGCGCCCCAAATTCCTAACATAGGAACTCGTGACACTCTCCAGGATCTTCCTTCAAATGAGTCAAAACACAACAAAAATCACAGGAAATTAAAAACTTTTATTACATCAAATTGTTATTACAATGTCCAATGATTACAACATTTACAAATACTTGGTACAACAAGAAATGTACAATAAAATTTGGACAGTAACTTTCACTTGGATGCTTTCCCCTGCTAGAGCTTTCCCACGCTCCCAAGTCGGCAATCCTGCACTTATAACTGTGGGCACGTCAGTTGATTACAACAGACGAAATACTATATTCGGCCATCCTCTCTACGCCATAACATAGTGATTCCAACCTCAACAATCACAAATAATATTTGATATAAAGAAAAAGATGATGTCAAACAAGTGTCGGTGTATGCCATGGCCTAAACTAATGCACACACTATGCCTACATGCTCCTAAGGCTAATGCACGCTTGGTTGAAAGATATGCATCCCATTCTACACACCCCCCAACAAAACGACGTTCTTCAGTTTAATGGGGCTCGATCCCCCACTATGCATCCTACTCTTGTGCTCTCTCCTGTTTCTGATTCCAATGATGGTGAGGCTCCAGGCTTACCCTGCTAGTCACTAGTGGTGTCCAATCGTCATAGTTTTACCCACTACGCCCGGGACTCCAGTCCGCAGGCTTACCCTGCATGGCTGGTCAGTCGCAGGCTAATCCTGCGTGACTGAAACCATAGTTAGTTACAGGCTTACCCTGTATAGCTGTAATCAAATCGGCTTACCTGATATGTTGACTGTAATCCTATCGGCTTACCTGATATGTTGACTGTAATCCAATCAGCTTACCCAATATGCTGTCTCCCCGGGCCTCACAAAAAGCTGATATACGGGCACCAGGGCTCCCCGCCGGAGGACTTAGGATCTTTCTCGTAGAGTCTCGCTCTACAGGGACTTCCTCTAAAAACCTCCTGCCCACATCGGTCAACAAAGGACATGACGGATATAAGGTTTCCCTAACTCTGCTACACTCGTCCTTACACTAGAGCAGAACTTGCAGTCGAGACAATGTCCCCCTGACAGGTGAACACCCTCGCTAGTGCCTGTCCTTACAAACAACCAAGACTCGATCTAGCCCTACCAAAGTATCCATGCTACACCTCTCCCTTAGTTAGGCAATCTATCTACCAAAACCAATCCATAACTTGGTAATCAACTTCCTTGCCATGATCAATTAGTTCAATTCCATTACTAGACTCTCCCTTCTTAGTCACCTTTATCAAAAATAGATCTCAATCCATTTCACACTAGGACTCAACTAGGTCGCTAGTCCAGCGCAGAGTTGACCCGCCTCGGCCCATACTTGGCACGAACCCCCCGGCAAATCGTCCCCATCGATTGCCGCAACCACATCGACGCTTGGAGTTTGATCGCAACCTCGGCCCGAACAACAAATAGCTTCCTGCTAAACTTAACACTCCACGGTCCTCGACGAGTGGCAGCTCCAAACACAACTATGGAATCCATCCATACACGGTGAGTACGTCGGCGCACGAGTCATCACCTCCAATGCGTTCGATGCGACACGGGTCTTATTCTACTTGTCTAGGTTTACCACAAGACTTAGTTCTAGAGTCTCAAAACTCAACCAACGTACCCCAACAAGGTACACCAAACTAGGAGTAAGTCCTAACCCATGAATACCCAAATAGGGGTTCTAAGAGTCCTAAAAATGACAATTTACGTTTCCAAACAGTAAGCACACACTTGGTGTTTATGCCAAAACAAAGTCATTCCCAGTCCCGTTCCCTTGAGGAATCGCGATCGGGCGCTCCCCATGCTTCTACTCAAAGTAGACAGCAAGTATGAGCACACAATGGGCATGAATTTCATCCCAAAGTGGTCTACAACAATACCCCAACATCCATACAATTTCACTTCGAAACATTTGACCAATATTTTCTATAATGGGGTATACAAGCAACTATGGGCTACTCTTAGCAAGAAACTTTAGATCACTTAAGTACTAACCCAGGTACACATCTATAACATGAGTCTTGACCTCAAACAGCAACTCTAAGCCAATAAGATACAAGTTTAGACTCATCTCAATGATCACGGTGCAAAACAGTAAGCTCTAAGATTTACTGTGTTTCTGTCTTCACTTGTAAAAATCATATAAAATAGAATACTTGTCCAAATCATGGTTTCTCGGTCAATCCAGAAAGGTCTATGTGTCTACTAAAATTTCTTAGTTTCAAGTTCCTTCATACAAGGTCTTTTACAAAGTCTTATGGTCTCATCTTTAACAAGTGTACAGAATCTTAGAACAGAACATCATGTCAACACAGTCATGGGGTAAAATCAGATTAAAATAGTAAACGGTGTCAGATCATCATGAAATTTTAGAATCTAGTTCCTGACACATGATGTTACAACTTCCAAAAATCAAGTGATTATACCAAGTAGATTTCCATTTATGTCCTTTTGAATATCATCCAAAAACAGGGCGGTAATAACAGCAGATCTGTTCACTAAAATATCTAGTTCAACTTGCATGATTTTATTGACATAGCTACAGTGATCCAAATCTCATGAAATTTGAAATATAGGTCTTTGATACATCCAAAAATAGCATTCTAAAATTTCAGCTCAATCCCATAAGCATGCAGTGAGATCCAAGTCATTCTTTCCACAATAGTAACCGTAAAAACTGCTTCTTTCTATTCTGACCAGCATGCAAGTCCGTATTTTATTTAAATAGAAGGAAAAATCATAAAAATCTTCAAAATTTAATGAAGGTTTACGCCACCTATATGATCATCCTCTAAAAATTTCAGATCAAATACATAGTAGAGTTCAGTGAGCTACGGACTGATAGCAAAAATTCAGTCTTTTAATAGAAATTTCTGTTTTGGACTACTTAACACAAACGAGTTGTTTATGTTCATTCTTATAGCATGCATGTCATTTTTCAGTCATCAAATATCATTTCATTCATCCAAGAATAAAAAACACAAGAGATTGGAAACACCCACCTTGTTAGTAGCGTGTTCTTGTTTGAAGGCCATCCTTCTTGACTCTTCTAGCTCCTTGCTTCTTCTTCTCCTTTGCTTTGGCTCTTTGTTCTTCTTCTCCTTGGCTTCCCTTCTTCTTCTCCCCCAAATCAGTAGCTAAGTGTATTAGGAATGGAATTTGGAGATATAGGAAGAGAGTAAGAGTAGTAGGAGAGAGTTGTAGAAGGGATGGGGTTTTAAACAAAAAAGAGAAGAAAGGGTCAAAGGGGGATGGCCGGATTTTGAGCCCCATGGTGAAGATGAGAAAGGTCTCATCAAGCAAGAGGTTGGCTCTTGTGGGTGGTGATGTGATATGTTCTTACAAAACCATCATGCTGTCTTTTTTTTGGTCAAAATCCTAGGAAACCCTAGCCTCCCTCTTGTTTCCCTCCAAAAAGTGGCCGGTCAACCCTAAGGCTTGAGCCACTTTGGTTTGGTTCAAGTGTTGTGGCTTTGTTTGGTTTCAGTTGGGTTGACAAGTCCAATTCAACATGTACATGTATGTACATATGTTCATATACACATTCATATGCACAATGTAGGCTATTAGTGAGAAAAACAATTTCTTTAACCAAAAATATAATTTCCACAACCAGCAGCGCTCCGTTTGTTTACAAGATGCATTCATAAAAAATCAAGGTTGTTATAGAACGAGCCCGAGTCCTACCTTCGGAACCGCCTGGACGAGAGGCGGACCCGCGATGTGAACCCTCACCGAGAGCACCAGAGGGTCCGGTCACCCCTCCAAACAGACCACAGAGGGTCCAACTCTCCTCGGAGGCAGAGAGAGTCACCCCAGCATCGTCCGAGAAGAAGCCGCTCCCCGGCTGGCTGTCCTACACATCGATCCCAATAGGAGCAGGAGGCCCCCATCACGAGGGTGGAATTCCAACAGTTCCAGGAGGCGGTCCTTCGGGCGCTTAACGTCACCCTTATCAATGCCCAACGAGCTCCCAGTCCTCAGCCGGCTCCCAGCCATCGCCGCCCCTCTCCTGATCATCGCCGCCACTCTCTCAGTCCTCGGCCAGCTCCGAGCCATTTTCGTCGCTCTCTCAGTCCTCGGCCAGCTCCGAGCCATCCCCGTCGTTCTATCAGTCCACAACCTACTCAGAGCTATCGCCGCTGTAGCCCCCGCCCTCCTCTACGTGAGGATGAGTCTCGGGGGTTAGCAAGGTACGACCGAATGGAGGACTCGGTCTACCGCCGTATCCACGAGATGGAGAGGCACCTCGGCCAGTTGGATAGAGACGAAGAGCAACGGGCGAGGAACCTCCGCCCGAGCAGGCCCCCTTTCTCCCGCACTATCATGGAGGCACCAATTCCTGAGAGCTTCAAGCCTCCACACTTCGAGTCCTACACCAGGGAGTCAGACCCCGCTGATCACATTGAGAGTTTCAAAACTCTCATGATAATCCATCATGCTTCCGATGCCCTCCTCTACAAGACCTTTCTGGCCACACTCAAGGGGCCGGCTCGGGAGTGGCATTCTCGACTTGCACCGGCATCCATCTTCTCCTTCGACCAGTTCGAAGGTCTCTTTCTCACACATTTCGTGAGCAGTTACCGCTCTGAGAAGACAAGCACACTGCTCTTCCTCAGCCAAAAGAAGGGCGAACAGTTGAGGGACTATGTCAAGCGGTTCACCGCAGAAGCCAGGTCCATCGCCTGCCTGGATCAGTCAGTAGCTTCGGCTTCTTTCCAATCCAATTTCATCAACCCCGACCTCACGGCGTCCTGGCCAAGAAGCCTCCTCGGGACTTCTCTGAGCTCCTCCTCATGAGCGAGAAGTACATCCGAGCTGAAGAGGCTCTCAATTGCCCCACTCTGGAGGGGTCGTCTTTCAGGAACAAACGAAAGACTGCTGAGGAAGAAGGAGCTAAGAAGCTCCAAAAGGATAACGGAGGTCAGTGGCACCCTCTCCCCCGCTTCAAAAAGTTCACTCCGCTCAATGCGAGTGTCTCGGCCATCCTGATGGAGATCGAGAACGAAGGTATCCTGCCGCCACCTCCGAAGATGAACACCCCCGGGAAGAAGAGAAATCGGGATAAGTGGTGCCGCTTCCATCGGGACCATGGGCACAACACGGATGACTGTCGGGCCCTAAAGGACGAGATCGAGGCTCTCATCCAGAGGGGGCAGCTCGCTCGGTTCGTAAGAAGGGATAGAGCCGATCTACCTCCACCGCCCAGGGGGCTAACAGGCGAACAGAACAATACGCGGAGGCCCCGGATGTCGAAGCAGAGTCCATCTTGCACCTTATACACGGAGGCCCAATGGGGGGAGATTCTAACTCCTCTCGGAAAGCCTTCGTTAGGGAAGTCAACTCCGTGCAGAGCCATCCTCCCCCCAAGGGACTGGGAGTCTCTGTGACGTTCTTCGATAGGGACTTGGAGGGTGTCCACATGCCCCACTGCGACGCCCTCGTTATTAACCTCCGAATGGTCAACTTCGACGTTCACCGGGTCCTGGTGGACAATGAAAGTTCGGTCAACATCCCTTTATTGGAGGTGTTCAAGGGCCTCCAGCTATCAAGGGACCGGCTCAAGCCTGCGGAATACACTCTACATGGATTCACTGGGGTGCCGGTGACGATCGAGGGGGTTATAACCCTCGACATCACCGCTGGAAAAACCCCGCTTACCCGCACAAAGCCGATGGACTTCATGGTGGTGGACGTGAAAGCTGCTTATACTGTTATCCTGGGTTGACCAGGTCTAGCCTGCACTCCAAGCTATCCCTTCGGTTTATCACATGAAGATGAAATTCCCCACTCTCGTAGGGGTGGGAGAGTGAGAGGGAGTCAGGAGGCGGCTCGCAAGTGTTATATGACCTCGATGGGAGGCCCGATCCTCTCCCTAGAAGCCCTCGGGCTCCCACCGGAGAGTAGCGAGACCATCTCTGAGCCAGTGGACGAACTAGAAGAAGTTGCCTTCTCGGAGGAAGATGCCACCAAGACGTTCTGGGCCGGTAAGGCCCTTTCCCCCTCCATCAAGGAAGACATCTCCCAGTGCATAAGGGAGAACCACGATCTCTTCGCCTGGACCGCAGCCGATATGCCTGGGATCTCAGAGGAGATCCTAATGTACCACGTCAGCGTTGCTCTAGGAGTCAAGCCCATTCAGCAGAAGCGATGCAAGTTCGCTCCCGAGCGTCAACAGGTGATCAAAGAAGAGGTCGAAAAGCCCGTCAATGCCCGATTTATTCAGGAAGTGAACTACCCCGAGTGGCTCTCCAATGTGGTGATGGTCAAGAAAGCCAACAGGAGCTGGAGGATATGCATTGATTTCACTGACCTTAATAAGGCATGCCCGAAGGATCCATTTCCCCTCCAAGCATCGACGCTCTGATCGATGCGACCTCCAGGCACGAGCTCCTCAGCTTCATGGATGCCTTCTCGAGGTACAAACAGATCCGGATGTTCCCTCTCGACATCCTGAAGACCTCGTTCGTGACGGATCAGGGCTTGTATTGCTACCAGGTCATGCCATTCGGCTTGAAGAAACCCGGGAGCTACTTATCAGCACCTCGTGAACAGGGTATTCTGAGACTAGATTGGCCAAAATATGGAAGTCTATGTAAACGACATGTTGGTCATGAGCATCTGAGGGCAGGAGCATGTTCTCGACCTCGAGGAAGCCTTTGGGGTGCTCAGAAGGCACAATATGAGGCTTAATCCAAACAAGTGTGTGTTCGGAGTCTCATCCGGCAAGTTCTTAGGATTTATGGTCAGCCAGAGGGGCATAGAGGCCAACCCCGAGAAAATCCAGGCCATTCTCAAAATGGCTCCCGTCTCCAGTGTTAAAGATGTACAAAGGCTCACTGGGCACCTCACGGCAATTGGGTGCTTCCTCTCCAAATCCACGGAGAAGTGCCTCCCGTTCTTCAAGGCCCTCAGGGGGGCTAAAGGCTTCGAATGGGGGCAAGCGCAACAAGAGTCCTTCAACCAGCTCAAGGAGTACTTAGCCAACCCCCCACTCTTGAGCAAGCTGAGGCCCGGGGAGGTCCTCTACCTATACCTCGCCACTTCGGAGCAGACCCTTAGCGCAGTCCTTGTAAGGGAAGAGGATAAAATGTAGAGGCCCATCTACTATGTGAGTAAGGTCCTCCGGGATGCTAAACTCCGTTACCCGAAGCTGGAGAAGATGGCTCTCGCCTTGGTCATGGCGGCCTGAAAGCTCCGCCCCTACTTCCAGTCACATTCGGTGGTCGTTCTTACCGACCAGCCACTCAAACAAGTTCTCCACAAGCCCGAGACCTCCGAGCTCCTTATGAAGTGGTCCATCAAGCTAAGCCAACATGACATCAGCTACCAACCCAGAACAACTATCAAGGCCCAAGCTCTGGCAGAATTCATTGTGGAGAACCATTCCTAACCCCTGCGAGTCAGGCTATCGAACCCCTGGTCTGGACTGTTTATGTGGATGGATCCTCTTGCACCGACGGAAGTGGGGCTGGCATCATCTTGATCGGCCCTAGACGCTTTCGTCCTCCAATACTCCCTCCGCTTAAACTTCCCTGCATCAAACAACGAAGCAGAGTATGAGACCCTCATAGCGGGGCTCTGTATGGCTCGCAAAGCAGGAGCCAAGCACGTCAGAGTCTTTATGGGGACCAGCACTATGTTTTCCTTTTTCCCTACAGTTTGTTAAATTGTAGATTATGGTGACCAGCTGCCTGATGGATTAGGTGATCTGAGATTCTAGTTGTTGGAGTTCTTGCTATATTTATTTTCCTTCTATTCTTGAATAAATATATCTGTTACTTGGATTATTTTGTATTGGGCAGTGTGACCAAGAATTATTGACAGATCTGGTTTATTTGAAATTATTAAATTTTGTTTCAAGTAATCTTGTTGACTATATTGATTCAGTTATGCATGCGTGGTTTACTTCTCTTGCTTCCTACTCTGATTATCCCTGTGAAATGTTGTAAAGATCCTGACAGCTTATGGATGATGAAAATCATTCGCTGGACTTAGTCACATATCCGTATTTCGTATTCCTATTTGGGAAGCGGGGCGTGACAATCGAGCTCTAAATATACTAAAACCAATTTTATTCAAAAGTAATTTTGTATCTCAAACAAAATAATACAATATTTTACTAATTTTGTAAGGATATGAAAAAGATACCAGTTTCACAAAATTCTCCTATCAATAAATCCGAAATTGCATATTTCAATCAAATCAAAATTAGATGTAACCCTCATTTCCGCCTATACATTTTCTTGAGTTTTTTCTGTGTTTCGATTATTTATAACTTCATTTTATTTTAAATTCGTTTTGGATATTCTATTAAAGTTTTTTTTTTGAATCAACAACTATGTTTATTACAAATTAGTCTATAATTTAATAAAAATCTTATTCTAATTTATAAGTTTATTTTCTATTCCTTTTTGATTAATTATTTACCTTGTAGCCCAAACCAATCCTATTATTATTCAGGCTCCTAATTCATTATATCCCATTATTATTTGATTATTTGATTAAGCCTAACCCATTCTTACGATTATTATTATTTTTCCTCAAATACAATCTAAGCCAAAACCAAGTCCTGTTTTCCTCATCTTATAAATATTATTTTGATTTATTTAAAGCTCAATTTTAATCTATACTATTATTATTATTATTTGATCTCATTTTTTTATGTGAAGCCCAACCTAAACAAAACAATCTAGAGTCCAACTCAAGACCACACTTTTAAATCCTAAACAATTTCTATCGGAGCCTAAGCCAAATCCGTTAACCCGTTAACCCAAATACAACCCATTCTGAATCCCTCCTTAAATGCACTCCACCATCCTCTCCTTAATCTCCTCCGCACTAACCCCATGACCTAATCAAATCCCCACTAATCCTCCTATTTTCCCCTAACTACCTCCCCCTAACTCTCCATTAATTAAACCTTAACTAATTATCTCCCCACCCTGCTTCTTCTTCTTCTCCTTTTCACTCTGAAACCCAACACCATCTCTCCCCCATCCCTCTCGCTTCTTGCACACACCTTTCCTCCACCCCGCCATGTCGCTTCCAACACCGCTCAAGCCACCATAGAAACCACCTCCACATCCGCAACCATAGAGCACCGTCCTCATCTTCCACCGTTGTTGCATCCCACCGAGCACCACCCGCTAGCACCTAGCACCCATTGCCGAGCCTCCACAGCAACCACTCCCCGCAGCTCCACGACAGCCAGCACTGCCACCACTTGCCGCCGCTTCCTCAACCATCAACTGCAGCCTCTCATCTCCCTGCCCTACCGCTGTAGCCATCCACCATCGCAGCAGCCAAACCATCACCCGAACCCCACTAGACAGACAAACTCCCTCTGCCACTTCTTGTTGTTGTACTCCCCACATGACCACTGCCACCTCTTGACGCCTTGCCGCTCAACTACCCCGGTTCCACCACCGACTTTGCACCACCGCAGTCACCTTCTCCTCCAACTTTACCTCTCATCACTGCCTTCATCACCCTGACGCTTCCTTTCCTGCACCACTACTGCAAGCCAGCATCTCGACCACCATCCCAACAGCTCCTCTCCATCTATCGTTGTTGCCTCCTCATCAAGTGTCTCGCACTCGCAGTTGCCCCGACGCAGCCAAGTCGATTACCTCCTCCCTCGTGCCTCCTTGCTGCATCCCACCACCATCAACCTCGTCTTCATCATACCCCGAACCCCCTCCATTGTTGCAGCACCACCAAGCTCCGACAGTCAGCGTCTCCACCACCCCCTGCGAGCCCTTGCCAATGTCGCACCTCGAAGCCATCTCCATCGCAGCCACCATAACATGCACCCCTCCTCGTCGCAGCACCGAAATTGAGCCCCCGACTACTTGTTACTTTTTCTTCCGTGCTGCTCCCGACCACCAATGCTGTTGCACTCCACAGCTCAGCGTGCACACCGACCGTTGCCTCCTTACTGAGCATAACCCGAAGTGCCACCATTGATGTTGTCTCGCTTGCCAAGCTTCATCACTGCTGCTGCCTTGCCTTCACCTCACAGTCATCAAACCACAACCGACCACCTTTCCGAGCTCCTCCGACCTCCCTGAGTCCCTTCGCTGCCCTTCGCAGCCAACGATAGCCCCCGAACGACTGCACACCGACCTTCGTCACAGCTACCTGACTCCTCGACCTTGATATTTGCTGCTTGCTGCCTCAACCAACTCGAGCTCGACTTGCGGAGTTGCTGCTCTCTTGATGATGTTGCCTGAGGCTCTTACTGCATCTTGCTATCGTGGAACATTATCTTCCCCGCTCTTCTTCCCATTGTATCCGTCGTATAACAAAGGCAATTATCTCTTGTACACAATTTATTGTTCTTGTGCAAGTATTTTTCTTAAAATCCGGCAAGTAGTTATTTATTTGAATATCGTATCTAATTGAATTTCATTATTGATTCGTTAGCGTATCATGTTATTGATTCATAGTCTTCTTATCGTGCCATTGTTATTGATTTAAAGCTCGAGCCGTTAAATTATCGTATTATTGAACATTCAACTTTGCTGCCCTATAAATTGCTTGACCTTATACTGAGGTTTCGACCCAGTTACGAAAACTAAAACTTAGAACTTTGTACATGAGAATTGTAGCACACCGAGTCTTGAATCTGGAAAATCTTACTGTTTCTCAATCTAATTTATAGATTGTAAGTTATTGACTTTTTAGTACTGTCATGTTATAATTTTCAAAACTGAGACTGTACACGAAATGAGTAAAGAATGAATTTATATGCATGACTACTATAACTATAATATATCGTGTGAATATGTGTTGGAATTGACAAAGAGTTTATTTTCTAGAATCTCTGACAGAATCAGATTTGCATTCCCATAGTAGCGGGAAAGTGAATTTGAGTACCAATAGGTGCTGCTGTCCAGAACTTGTATTGTTACGTTTTTGCATATAAACCTGTTATTTTCCATATTTAATGAATTGAACTATGTATATTTCATGTATCGCATAGCCTTGATATCTTCTTGATATTGTATTAATACTACTGTTCTCATCGATTGTACTCATTGCATAATTCTTGATACCACCGTCCTCATTGATCATATTGATTGTATGTCTATAATTGATCATAATGAAATAATAATAAGTCGGTGTAATAAGGACCGACTTAGTAGTGGACAATATAGGGGAGTGTACTCGGAAGGGGATATTGGTCACAACCGTATTGGTCATTGTTATCGGTCATATTGGTCATCGATTGATTGTGGATTACTGACTACAATATACAGATTTATCGTGTATTGGTCATCGGTTTGGTCATTGAGATTGCTAGACCCGAGTCTAAACGTCAACTTGATTGTATGCACCCGAACCTATGGATATGGGATGCAGGATTGCGTGCATTAGATGGAACTGATAAAAGATTGATAGACATAAGATTAACGTTGAACATTGACACCGATAACTGATTAATGATTCTTGAATATAGATTCCTGATATTGACTCCTGATACCTGATCATGTTACCGACCATTGTTACTGATAACTGTATTATTGACTATTGGTTTATGGAATACTGACAACACTGTTTATCGATCGTTGATTATTGACCAATGCATCATTGAATATCGAATATTGATACTATTATTTACTATTATTTATCGATTATTATTTTACTGATTATTGACAATTATTTATCAACTACTGTACCATTGATTATCGACTTTTGATCTTCTTATCGTTTATCATTTATTGACCTTTGATATTGTCCCAATTTCTTGTTTATTATTATATTGTACCGTATTTTTTTGCACTGCTTGCTACTACTTGTCACCTGAAGTTGGCTCTAAGGGTTACTCTCTATCTTTCTTTTGAGTTATTTTTTATACAAGTACTTATGATGGGTTATTGAAAGAACTTGACGTACTACTATTGCATTATGTATTCTTGGCATTCTGTAAGTTCTTGTATCTCAGATATCGGTTACTGCATTATATTCTTGTTCTTGTGATTATTATTGTATTGTTGAGCTTACTGGTATTGTACAACTTATGGATGATATGAGTTGGTATGATTATATCATTCGATGGGCCTCAGTTATGTGCATGTATTTCCATATAACGGGAAGCAGTTTGTGACATTAGGTGTTAAGAATCTTTGGTCTAGTTTGACCTCAATTAAATTCTGAAAAGTAGTTATCAAATATTTGTCGGCTAGATAGACATATTTAGAGGAAATATATTATACAAATATGATTAAAATCCTCTATTTGTTTGAATACAAATATAATTTTGATATGTTTGAAAATTCATAATAAATTCAAACTGATTCCAGGTAATGCAAAACTTCTTAAGAGATCAAAATAAAAATTGAAGAAAAAAATGGCACTAAATCAAGTGGCTCGCAAAAAAAATAAAAATAAAAATAATATATATATATATATATATATATATATATATATATATATATATATATATATATATATGAAAAGTAAAAATGAATCCAAATTTTAGCATGATAATAAAGCATGATTTGGGAAGACATGGCAAGATAAAACAGGATATACGAAAGTATGAAAATATGCAGATATAATTTGCTCATAATATGCAAAAGGATATTACATAAATACGAGAAAGATAAATTAATTAAAAATGGTGCATGGTCTATTATTTTTTGCTTAACCATTAATGTTATCCGTCAATCACTTCATAAGAGGGTTGCAACAAATTTGCCATTTATCATTGACAACCACTATTAATACATATTTGTTCAAAAATCAATTATTGTCGCACATCTATCAATGTGAGTAGTGTTAGGATTGTGGCATCAAATACACTTAGGCATGAGTACTTGAAGTTGGAGAAGAAGAGGTGGAGACAAAGACAAAAAGAGAAGACAATAACAAGTAGAAGAAGTGTGGCTGAAGAGTTGCGGTGGACATACCGGGTGTGCGGTCGACCGACCCAAGCTGCTGAGAGTTCTTCGAGTATACAGGGTTCAACAGAGAAGGAGATGGTCGACTGTGTAATCGACCGGTCATGTCTCGGGTGTGGACTTTACACGTTCAGGACGACCGACCTAGGGGTGCGGTCGACCAATAGTGGCGTTGTGTATTATTTGGGCTGACGAGTTTAAGGCCCAACAAACTGAATTTGTGTTTATCTTTTAGGGTTTAATTGGGGGCTGTATATATAGTTGTAGACTCTAGGGTTTGAATAACTGGTTAAAGAGAATTAGTGAGTCGTTATCATTGTTCAACTTTAAGTAGAGAGAATATATGGTTGTAATCTCTTTTGTAATCTTTATATTTTTTGTGGTATAAGAAGTATTGGTTATCTCTGCATATTGATTGTGTTCTTGTGAGATCTTGCATATATCGTGGTGGCTTGTTCTTGGTTCATCTAAGTCTTGGTAGTTTCTATTTCTTGTGGTGTACTTCCGCTATTAGTGCCACGAGTTGTGGTAGATTCTTCAACAAGTAGATGTGACTTTTGTTATTCAAGTATGGGTGCCACGGAAATTATTAGTTTTTCTAACCCAAACAAAGTTAGTATTCTTTTTTCAAAGCACAATTATAAAAAATATGTCATAATCTATAATAGTAATTGCGTGTAATATTATTATGCCTTGATTCATAAATATTTGAATAATTTTCCATATGAGTATGAGAAGATTGCTTAAGAATTTTCCATTTTGGTGAATTAATGTAACTAAGTCCTCTTTTATCATAGACCGTTATTTATTGCTTTATCTTAAAATAAGTGGGCCCTTTTTCGTATTTTTCAATAGTTGCGTTGAGCTCAATTATTTTGTGAAAAAGTTTTTTTCTTTTACGATCATCATCGTTTGTATCTCAACGAAGATTATCAAGTGCAATATCAAGTTCTCTATTTTATTCAAGGGCTTTTTCACAACTTTCCACCAATTCATATCATTTCTTTTGCAATCATCAACTTCAGTGGTAAGCTTAGCAATATGAACAGTTTTCTCATGGATCACTTTTAGATTCTCATTATTTATTGATAGGGATTTTTGAATTTTTTCTTTTAAATGTTCGTTCTCTTATACCAACAAATGATAATCTTTTCTAAATGACTCAAGTTTTTCAATAACTAAATAATTCACATTTTTCAATTTCTCGTTTTTGGCAATGCATGAGTCGAGTGATCCGTTAGATATTTGTTTATACTACTTTAAGTTCATAATTGGTGTTTTTAGAATACTTCCTTAAATTACAAGAAATTTCACATAATTCATTATAAGTGGGGTTTTCGATTACCTCTTCTTGATGTGATGATTGTCCATCATCATCTCCAAGAGCAATAAATGCGGTTCCCATGTTAGCATGCTTACATAAACCGTCTGTTTTTTACCTTCATAAAATTCTTTGAGTTTATCCAAAATGTCATAGACGGATATGCACATTTGAATTCGAAAATTTTCCGTCCGATTCAAGGCCGTGTAAAAATACATCATCGCTACACAAGTTGCAATAATGATTTCAAAATCATATGCCATGAGTTTCCTAACGTCATCAATTTCATTTTTTTTAATAATGCAAGCTCTACAGACATATCTCCAACGAATCCGTAAAAATGACATCATTTTCTTTTTCCAAGTATCAGAGTTAGTACCATTAAAAAATGGAGGGATTTCGACCAAAAGATCTTTTACTATAGATTTTAAGCCAATAATGAGATAGAATTAGAGAAAGATAACAGAGCAAAGAGGCAAGACACATCGATATAAGGGGTTCGGCCCCTAGGTCTACACTATACCCATTACATGCATCAACTATGCATCATAGGCGTTCCACTATACCTAAACATTGTACAGTGAGTTCTCAATATTCAGGCCGATATTTCTGTTACAACCACTTGACTTCTATTTCTCTATAAGCCCCTTAAATCTCCTTGATCCGAAGCGAAAAGAAAAATGAAAAAACAAGTTTGACGTCTTCACTAAGAAAACAATAAAAGCGCTATTCTCTCTTGATCTTTGGAAAATGTTAAGTTCTGATGTATATGAGTCAAAATAGATGAAGTATATGCAGTGGATTCATCTCTAGTTATAGTGTTTCAAAATTATTTCTTTCTACAAATATTTTTAAAAAATACCAAATATGAGTCAGGATAGGTTGCGGTCGACTACTGTTTTGGGCAGCTACCGCAACAATAAAAGCAATAAAAGCTTTTATTGTCTTCACTGAGAAAAAAATAAAAGCACTATTCTCTCTTAATCTTTGGAAAATGATAAGTTCTGAAGTATATGAATCAAAAAAGATGACGTATATGTAGTGGATTCATCTCTAGGTATAGTGTGTCAAATATTTCTTTTAAAAAGAAATACCAAATGTGAATCAGGGTAGTTGCGGTCGATTGCTGTTTTGGCCAGTCGACTGTAACTTCCTCCAATTTCAACTTCATTTAGGAAGTTAGCTACCCCGAGTGGCTAGAGAATGTGGTCATGGTCAAGAAAGCAAATGGCAAATGGAGAATCTGTATAGACTTCACCGACCTGAACAAAACATGCCCAAAGGACCCTTTTCCTCTACCAACCGTAGACACCTTAATCGATGCCACTTCAGTCCATAAGCTCTTAAGATTTATGGATGCCTTCTTGGGATACAACCAAATCCGAATGTTCCATCCTGACATCCCATAGACATCCTTGATCACTAATCAAGGACTATATTGCTTTCGAGTATGCCTTTCGGGCTAAAGAATGTTGGAGATACGTATTAGTGCTTGGTGAACCATGTCTTCAAGGAGCAAATCGGCCGAAATATGGAGGTATATTTTGATGATATGCTCGTCAAGAGCCTCAGGATAGAAGACTGAGTGGCCAACCTCTAGGAAACTTTCAACGTGCTTCAGATAAACAACATGAGGTTGAACCCCTCGAAATGTGCCTTCGGGGTCTCCTCGAGGAAGTTCTTAGGTTTAATGGTATACCAGAGAGGTATTGAAGCTAACCTTGAGAAGATCAAATCCATAATCGACATGTCTCCCCCAGCTACAGTCAAATCATCGACCGTCTTACCGCCACTGAGCGCTTATTTTCCAAGTCTGGGGAAAAGTGTGTTCCTTTCGTCAAAGCTCTTTAGGAAGGAAAGAATTTTGAGTGGGGGAAAGAACAACAAGCAGCCTTCAAAAGCCTTAAAGCACATCTCATCAATCCTCCGCTCCTTAGCAAGCCCAAGCAGGGAGAGGTTCTCTCCCTCTACCTGGCTACTTCGGATCGAAACCTCAATGCTGTTTTGGTAAGAGAAGAAGACCGAGTGCAAAAGCCAATCTACTATGTTAGTAAGGTTCTCCACGACGCTGAACTCTGGTACTCAAAGATGGAGAAGATGACCTAAGCTGTGGTAATGGCAACCCGAATGATCCGAACCAAATTCCAAGCAAATTCTATCGGGTCCTCATTGGTCAACCACTCAAGCAAGTCCTCTATAAGCCAGAGAGCTCCGGAAGACATATGAAGTGGTCCATCGAGCTAAGCCAACATGACATCATTTATCGGCCAAGAGCAGCCATCAAGGCCCAAGCCATAGCCGAATTAATTGTAGAGCACTATCCCTGATCCTCCCGAAGAAGGAGACAACCCCCCACTATGGAGTGTATACGTGGACGGGTCCTCCTGTCTAGAGGGGAGTGGAGTTGGTGCCATCCTACTAGGCCCCGATGAGTTCACCCTCTAATACTCGCTGCGCACCAACTTCCCAACTTCCAATAACGAGGCCGAATAGGAAGCCTTCATCACCGGGCTCCTCTTAGCAAAGAAGACATGGGCACTAAGAGTTAGAGTGTTCAGCGAATCCTAATTGGTAGTGAATCAAATGCAGGGCTAGTATAAGGTCCGAGATGACTGCATGGTCAATTTTGGGGTCAAAAACTCATGGCCACTTTCAAGGAAGCTGTAGTCACCCGCATCCCATGCGAAGAAAATGGGAAAGCCGATGCCTTCTATAAGCTTGCCTCCTCCTCACTCGATGGGATCGACTACATTGTACTGATTGAGGTCCTACTCAAACCAAGCATCGAAGAGGAGACACTGGAGCTCATGTCCATCATTCCCCAGACACCCAAAGATTGTTGGATGAAACCCTTAGTGTTCGGTTTCGAGGATAATCTCATATTAAATACACATAAAAAAAATTATAAAAATAATATCGAAACCTAGCCATGGATCCATGCAAAAGCCATAAATCGTGTTTAGGAGTTATACCTTGAAGATGGATCTGTTGTCTCCACAGTATGTCAATCATAGCACTACCATATTGCGGTGCCTCTAGGTATCCACACGAATGGATCAAATCAAGCTTTCCCTCACGTCGCGGTGCTAGCTGCGGGAAGGGGATGTTCCTCACGATCTCTCTTTCTCACAATTTCTGTGACGGCTAGGGTTTTCTCATTTGTCACTTTTCCACAGATACGTATCATATATATAAGTGCATAAAATCAACCCTAAAAGAATAATGAGGTTGTGGACTCACAATCTGACCTAGTTCAGATTCGTTTGTGGGCCTTTGAACTTTACTTAGCCCATTTAATCTAATTAAATGTCCAACCAATGTCAGGAGTCCAAGTCTTATTTGATACCCAATGTAACCCCTGTTTTCCAAAATATGTATTTTCCGTGTAGATTCTGTATTTAAAATTTTCGTAAATTATTTTTACCACTTTCAATTTCTTTTGTCAAATTGTACTATTGGATCTCCTATTAAAATCTGTTTTCGATCAATAATTTTGTTCGTAACTATTTTTTATGATTTTATATTGAAATACAATTCTTATTTTTATTATTATTACTGTTATGATTATTACCATTATTATTTTTATCATTTTTCTATTATTATTATTGTTATCAATATTATTGTTATTATAGATATTTTTGACTGGTTATTAAAAATCTACTTTTATCTACTAACTGTATTTGGAGTATTTTAAATAAATTGTATTTTGTAATGCAAATAACAATTATTATAAATTATATTTTTATTAGTTATTGTATTTTACCAATACCCTATTACCCATTAAAACCCAAACCCATCAAATCCTTCTTAAAACCCCAATACCCATTAACTTACCCCCAGACCCGTTATTACCCTAAACCCATAGCACCTAATACTCGTTACTAACTACAACCCAATACCCGCACCGTTATGCCCCTAACCCTAATCCCCTACCTATTTATATTTTGAGCCTGTTCACCTTCATCACCAAACAAACCAATCAGCCGCTTTTCCCTACTCTCGCTCCCTCTGCTTCCCCCTGTCGCACAGCCGCTTCCCGATGCCTCGACAGCCCTAACTCCAGCCCGTTCAACCCTCATCCCGACCTTCTCCATTTTCCACCTCCCTGTCCCTCGATCTTCAGCCGAGCTCCGACCTCACGACGATGCAATGCCAGCCGCGACAACCACTCACGTTGCTGTTGACCCCCTGCACCTTGGCACCCTACAGCTCGTCTCTCCCTGTGCTCTCTCCCTCAGCCTCCCGACCTCTCCTTATTTTCCCTCCTCGCCACACCTTCTACCAGACCACACCTCCTGCACCCTCTCCGATCCTCTCATCCCTAGTTGTGCTGCTCCGATGCCGTTAGCAATGCAGGCAGCACCGCGACAGCCTGCTCCGCTATGCCGTCCTTTCCCTCCGATGCTGGTAATAGCGAGCCGCGATAGTAAGCGCTTCCGCTGCAGTCGTCCCGTCCTTGCCATTTCCCCGTCGTGTTCCGCCCGTTCGTCGCTCTCTCTTTGAGTGCGTGTTGGTTGTTCGTTGGTTCGTGGGTTTGAGTTCGTTTGCTCGCTTTGGTTCGTGTGATTCGTGTTGAGTCAGTGTGTTCGTTCGAGTTCGTTGCCTAGGAATCCATTCCCGTTATTCTTGTTTTTGGGCCGTCGTTTTTATTGTCTCTCAGGCAAGTAACTTGTATTCTTTTCTTTTTGTAATACAAGTACTAAATAGCACCTGTAGCGTAGTTGGGTTCTAAAGACAATTTGTATGTAAATTCTCTATTATCTATTTTCTCTATTGTGATGATTCGACCATAGTTGCCTCATGACATATATGACATGAATTAACCTAAGGTTGACCACTTTTTGATGTATATGTTCATGCTACTTTGAGATAACTATGCTTAATGTGTTATTCGTGATATACTTGTCGAATACTTGTAAAATGTCCTATTCCATGTTGTTTGGACATCTAGTACATTATATTTCATGTTTGGGTTAATTTGGATGAATTTCGTATGATCTATGTTGTTTTGTGTGTGAAGAACAAATCTGTATTTTTCTGTTTCCCTAATGTTGATCAGTATTTTAGACCCTATTAAGGTCAGTATATGAAAATATTTTGTGAACATAATCTGTAGGGAGATCTGTCTATTTTCCAACCCTTCTAACAGATCTTAATTTCGTTTTACGAGTTGTGAGTTATGCCTATTTTACTACTGAGGTGTAGAAAGATTTTCAGACTGTGTTTTCTATGAATTCTGAAGAGTAATCTATTTTTATCATGATGTTAACAATAATATTTTGATCCAATATTTTGTACAATACAACTAGACCTGATTGGGATTAACCCTGAATTTTTGTAGATTTATTTAATGAGTTCTACAAATCGTTCTATGTTTCCAAATAATTACTATATATGCAGATTTTTCATACTGTTCAGAAAGAACTTGATTTTGCGACCTAATTATACTTGCTGTTTAAAAAATATTTCTGAATATGCAAGTTATCCTACTGTATCTATTTTATCACCCTTTTGACGGATTTGGATTTCGATTTATGGAGATATTGCTATTTTTATACTGTTGTGTATATAATTCCAAATTTACAAAACTACTGCATCTTGCCATTTTCTGATTTTGATTGACTTATCTATTTGTATTGAAAAATTATGAAACTTTATATTTTGATACTACACATATAGGGAAATACTCCAGATTTTTTGTGAATTTAGTTAATGATTTTTCATGCTGTTTTCCTGACTTTGAATACAATCTTCTGATTTCTGGCTGAACGCATTTTCTGGATTCAAATATATTTGAGTTATGTTTTTGTGAAATACCATGTGACTTATATATATTTGCTGGATTCGGCTGGAAGTCTATTTTCCAGATTCTTTGACGGATCCAGATTTGCATGTTTGTAGCAACAAAAGTCCCAGTTTTAGTGCAGTATTGTCTTGCTGTCCTGAACTAGAATTTTCGTTATTCTATTATTTTATGAGTTATCTTTTACCTGTACATGTTTATCTTGCAACCTGAACTTCTTACTTGATCATGCCATGTTATTCTTGACCTATTTTCGACACATACATGTCTGTTTGATTAATAATAACAAAATAACCAAGTCGGGGTTAAGGGAAAGATCTAGTAGTGGAAAATATAGAAATATGTACTTAGAAGGGGTCCCGTGTTTCCCATTTTGATTCATGTTGATACATGAATCTATTGATGCATGGACCTATTAGTTCATGTACCTGTTACCTATTGATGCATGGACCTGTTGGTCATGTACCTGTTGATTCATGAACCTGTTGATGCATGAATCGGATGATTCGTGTACCTATTTCATTCATGAACTTGTTCCTGTTTCTGTTTTTCTGATCCCTGAGTACACGGCCCTATGGACTCCACTACGAAATCTAAACGCAAACTTGTTTGAATGTAGCAACCATGTGATAAAAACCTGGGGCGCATGAAGTGGTACCTAGATAGTAATAATACAAGACTTGACATAACATAACACCTGCTACATGATTACCTGTTACATGCTTACTAGTTACATGATTAACTGTGCATGATACTTGACACCTGTTCACCCGTTCATCTGATACCTGCTTACCTGCTTGATTGATACTTGATACATGTTACCTGTACCTGTTAGTATACCATGCTATTTGATTCTGTTTTCCTAATTCATGTTAGATATCCTGTTCTGGTGACATGCCTATACCATGCTATGTTTGCTTATGCTGTTATTTTATATTTGTTTATCATTCCCTGTACTTGTGCCTGCACTACAAGCAGCCCTTAACTTGCATTGAAGGGAGTTTGTTTTCTTTTTTCTATTCTTACAATTTATTTAATTGCAGACTAAGATGATCAGCTGCCTGATGGAGTTGGTGATATGAGATATTAGTGCTGGAATTTTGCTATTATTATTCTTGTTGCTTGTTTTGAACAATTATAATTTGTAGTTGAACTTATTTGTATTTGGGCAATGTGACCCAGGTTATTACTTATTTAGATCTGGTTTATTTGAGATTCATATATTTTGTTTCAAGTAATTCTGTTGGTATCTTGATTTATATATGCATGCTTGGTTGACTTCTTTTGCTTCCGACTCTGATTATTCTTGTGAAATGTTGTAAAGTTCCGAACAGCTTATGGATGATGAAAATCATTCGCTGGGCTTAGTCACGTATTCGTATTCCGTATTCTCTTTAGGGAAGCGGGGCGTGACACCCAATTAAATTCATCTTATGAATTTAAATCCGAATTTCGATCCATTCTAAGTGTGTCACTCTGTAGGTTCCCATTACGTTGACAGTAGTTGTAACGCCCTGAATTCCAAAAACACGGTACTTCGTAGTACAATTGTAACTCCTGTTTCCCCGTATTTGAATTTTTATACTGTATTTTCCTCAATTGTACTCTCTCGTCTATTTGAGATCATGTGAATTGTTCAGATTAAATAAAATCATTATTTTTGTCTCAACTCAAATTTTGGGTTCTTTTATCAAATTCATTTGTGTGCCATTTGTATCGTTCTTCATGATACAAATGGATCAATTCTTCTCACTATCTCTTTAACCCACATTTTAGTGCATTTTGACCATTTCTCCTGTTGGGTTCTATTTGAAACGGATACCCAAAACCCAAAACCCGATACCCTCACTATATAAACCCCTAACCCTAACCCTTACTGTTATACCCTAACAAACCCAGCCGCTAATCTCTTCTCCTTCGTTCCGTTCCTTCTCCTTCGATTTCGCACAGCGCCAACCAACCCACTCCCGATCGCCTCTTCGATCGTCTCTCCCACCTTCGATATTCGCCTCGTCGACCCTCACAGCACCACCACTCCACAACCTCCATCACCGTTCACCACACCCACAGAGCCACCACCTCCGAACCCATTACCCAACTCGACGTCTCCCCCACCTCCGACCACTGCACCACCGCAACACCCCGCCGTCGCCTCCAACTCATCCCCTCGGCCTCCTCTCCACCTCCGTCGCATTGCCAACACCCCACACCGCCGAACAACTCTCCCGCTCTCACCCTCTGTTCGAACCCACGAACAGAGCAGCACCAGCCGTCGCCTTCCTCCACCCTCGCGCCTCCGCCGTGCCGCCGTCGCTGCGTTGTTTCCCGACGTAGTGCCACCGTTGAAGCTCCACCGCGTCGTCGTCACACCTTCTCCCTCTCTCCCTGTTTCGAACAGCGTCGAAGAAGAAGAAGAAGGGGAAAAAGGCGCGGTTGATTTTGGACCATCGGATCGCGCCAAGATCCGCGCCCTGTGATTGCTGTACGGTGTTCGCCCACAGCGGATCCAGATTCGCTGTCCCGTGTTCGGCGCAGATCCGCTGCTTCACAGCGATCTGATTCGCCCGTTTCGCTGTACCGTGTTCTGGGCGCGGCGAATCCTCGGACGCTGTTTGCTGTTTTGCCGATCTGGTGTGGGGAAGTTTTGGGCTCTTTTATTGGATCTTCGCACGCGCTTTTTGAGGACTTCTTCCGGGATTTTTTCTACCCAAATTGCTTCAACAAGCAGATCTAGTCATCGTCAAACTAAGGCAAGTATCCTTGTACATTTTATTGTTCTAGTACAAGCACCCTTGAAAAACTACAAATAGTTAGATTGTGACTCCTCCTTGAAATTCGTTGTAGATCAATATTGAACCTCCAAATTGACAATTCTAAGAGTCACAAAATTTTCTTGTATTTAATTTATAATTATTGGACTCTTTTACCCTTGAATACATGAACACATAGACATATGAATTAAGGAGCCCTAAATTTGTAGATACATGTCACATTCAATTTTTGACGAACTTGCAACCCTATAACTTGAAAAACATTTACTATTTGCTGTTTTGACCTCCATTATCATGTATTTATGCTACATAATAACCTAGACGCCGAATGACTTCTTCCCATGTAATCTATACTAGTAATTTATTTCTACGTGTTGTTGTCTGAATGTTCTTTTGCGGTTTCGACCCTTTTATCATTCGAACCTGGGCCCGAGCCCTGAATCAGAATTGTAGATCTGGATGTGTAGATATCGATAGACTCCGAAATTTTTGAATTTGGAGTTACGGTCTAGGAGTTATGGCAGTTATACTGCAGCTGTGTCAGTAGACGCAGTTTTGCAAACCTGCTGTATACATTTACTTTGCAAATTAATTTAGCTGTGTAAATAGCGAGCGATTGACTCCAAATTTTATATGTAGTTGCTGGACACCCTATAGGATATTCCAAATTTTTTCTAGAATTAAATCACAATATTTTACATATGCATGCTTGCTTGATAAGAGTTAATAAAAGTAACAAGCCGGTGTTATGGGAAAGACTATAGAATGGACAATGTAGATAAGTGTACTCGGAAGGGGGCCCGTGTTTTCCAAATACTTGGTTCATGAACTTGTTGTATCTTGTTCGATTCATGGAGTCAGTTACTTGCCTCATGAACTTGTTTGATTCATGAACCCACTGTGTGGTTCTTGAACTTGCTTGTGGATTCGCGAACTTGCTTCGTGAACTTGTTATTTATTCCGATTCATGAACCATGGCTTGCTTGATACTTGATACCTGAGTACGCCGCCCTATAAAATCCATTACTAGGTCTAAACGAAATTGTTTTGACTGTAGCAACCATGTAGTAAAAAGATGGATGCATGTCGTGCTACCTAGTTAGTAATCACCACAATACTTGAACTTGATAACTTGAACTTGATAACTTGAACTAGACAACTTGTTACTTGAGACTTGACAACTTGATATTTGAGACCTGACATTTAAATAACACATGACACTAGACTTGAGATTTGGCACTTGATATAAAATAACCCTATAGGTGCACCTGACATGTGTTTCACCACTAGCAGTTGTTATCCAACCTAGTATTTAAGATGTTCTCTCTTGCTAGCTAGTCCTTGAATTTGTCCACTACTTCTTATAACTCTGCTATATTCTTGATTCCAATTCTTGTTTCCCTTACTTGTACTTGTTTTCACTATTTGTGGCCCTAGCTTGCACTAAGGGCATTTCCTCTTGTTTTCCCTTTGTTTCCCTGTTTATATTTATTAAACAGACTTTGGAGACGAGCTGCCCGCGGGAATTGGTGAGCAAAGGTTCTAGCTTCCAAGTGGAGAAGGACCTGACTAGAATATTTAAATTCTTGCATTATTTGTTTATTTTGGATTATTATTTCTTGAAATTTGAGAACTTGTAACGGGCTGATGTTCCCGATTTTAATTTGATTCAAACTTGAAAATACTTGGATGTTTTATCATATTTCAGTTGTTTCTGTTGCTAATAAAGTATTCATGCATGCTTGGTTTTATATATCTCTCTTGTTATATACTTGTTGTGATGCTGAGTCGATCCTACAGCTTATGAATGATGTTAAGATCATTCGCTGGGCTTCGTCATGCACTCGTATTTCCGTATTTTGGGAAGCGAGGCGTGACAACAATAAGATCTCTTTCTTCAAATTCGTACAATTTTGTAAGGAATTTAATTTTTTTTCATACAACACTGTTTATTTACATTAACGCAGCGAAATTAAATAAATACAGCATGATAATTACAATTTTAACATAAACAAATTAAATCAGAAAGCAATCTTTAGCATCAATTCATCTTGTTTTCTTGTTGCCAATCCAAGCCATGCACCGAAAACCGTGGGCATGTCAGTTGCTTACAACCGACGCAATATTATAAAACAACGATCCTCACTATGCCATAATATAATGTTTCTCTTACTTTAGCAACTACAAAATTGAATACACTACAAAGTGTAAAAAAAGTGACTATCCTAAACACGTTAGTGCATGGAATGACTTAATGCCTAATGCAGGTGTTTACGCTAAGATGATACTAATGCATACTTGTTCGGATTCTATGTATCCCATTCTTCATAGGTCCGAGGGCAAGCACCTACGTACTCCACATTATAGGGTTTAAATCACTCGCCATGCAACCTAATACTATGACTACTACAAGATTTAGACTGTAGCGCCCCAAATTTCCAATATAATATCTCAGAAATACGTGGCACAATTCCAGAATCAACTTCAATGTAATCATAAACATAGCAACCAAATACAGGAAAAATTAAAACTTTTTATTACATCCATTGTTTACAAAGCACAGCGGAAAATAAAACACCTTGAATTACATTTTCTTCTTTTGACAACACGTTCTTTTACAATTTGTCTAAGTCATAAATCAGTCTACCCCATGCATCCAAATCCTAAGCTAAAGGTACCTACCTGTAAAACATGAGACTAGAGATAACCCTAACCCCCAAAACTACAGGGGTCAGCCATAACAGTGTGAGTGACATCAAAAGAAAAGCAACATAAATAAAGCATAAAGGATAAAGTCAAAAACAACATGTATCAACAGTAAGAATAAATGGAATAAGAAATAAAAATAAATAAAACATGAAAACATCAAGTGAAACTAGACTAAGTGTCAAGTGTAGAAAAACAGAAAAACAACATGCATAAACCAAGTCAAGAAAACACCAATGCTATATGCTGACTCTCTAATGCAAACTTGTGGGATTCTATGCATTCCATACTACATAGGTCCTGTGCAAGCTCTTATCGTTCTCCACTTGATAGGGTTTAATCCCTTGTTATGCCACCAATCCTACTACTATGACTACTATGAGATTTAGACATTCTGCAAGTATTGGTTCTCGCTTTTGGAATATTGGAGGCCAATCCCACTTCGCAGATCATTCTGTGGCCCTTACGTCTATCGTCCCGGAATACTGTGGCGATTGCCTCACTCCGCAGGTCATTCAGGAACCCTCATTGCACAAACATCCCATGAGCGTTGCTCTTGTCCTTTGAATACTGTAGATCAATCCCACTCCGCAGATCATTCTGTGTCCCATACGTCTATCGTCCCGGAATACTGGGGAATATCTCACTCCTTGGATCATCCTGGAGTCCATAACTCACGTTTGCACTCATTTCATGATATCACCATCTAGTGTTTGTCCTTATCTTTTAAGTTATTTAATTAATTATGAATCTCCTAGAGTTGGTGTACCCTACCGGACTTAACTCAACTGGCCAAACCACAAAATCTCAACTGCCGGTATCTAGGGTCCCACACACTCTCTAGAGACTCATAACTCAACCATCAATACAAAATAAATCTTTCATTTTAGTCACTTCATATTAGTGTTAACTTACTCACAAAATACTCATTCATAATGTTTGTATATGAGTGTATATATATATATATATATATATATATATATATATATATATATATATATATATATATATATATCCTAGAGTTGGTGTACCCTAACGGACTTAACTTAACTGGCCAAACCACAAAATCTCAACTGCCGGTATCTAGGGTCCCACACACCCTCTAGAGACTCACAACTCAACCATCAATACAAAATAAATCTTTCGTTTAAGTCACTTCATATTAGTGTTAACTTACTCACAAAAAACTCATTCATAATGTTTGTAAACTCATTCATAATGTTTGTATATGAGTATATATATATATATATATATATATATATATATATATATATATATATATATATATATATATATATATATATATTTATTTATTTATGTATATATTTATTTATATATATATATATATATAGGATACTCTTTACTGAAAAGAAGTTGTGCATATATGAGATATAGAAAAACCCCTTTTTCTGATTGAAGCATATGGGTATATAAGGTATAACTAGATCCCTTCCACTAAATGGAAACATATGCACATATATATATAACTGATATATAGAAAACCTCTTTACTGATTACAGTATATGAGTATGTATATGATATAGAAAGAAATTCCCTTTTAGTGATATAAGGTTTGTGTGTATATATATAATACATATAGAAGCTCTTTGTACTAAATTGAAGGATATATATATGCAGATTATATATATATATATATATATATATATATATATATATGATATAGGAATCTCCTAAACTGATATGAAGTGTATGTATCTGATACAAAGAAAAACTCTTTTACTGAAGTGTAGTATTTATGTACATATATATGATATATATAGAAAATCTCTCTTTACTAAGTTGAAAAGAACATATGCAGATATATATGATGTAAAGAAATCCCTCTTTACTATATGTATTTAATAGAGAAAGATCCTCCCTTCACTGAAGGAATATTATATATGATATAGAATTTCATTACACTGATATGAGTATGTGTATATATATATGGTATAGAAAATTCCCACTTTGCTGATATGCAGTATGCATGATGTAGAAATGCTTTCAATGCATACACAGAGACTACCAAAAAAAACACTCAACTACTACTTAAAGACATATACTGGATGTGTATATAGAGATGGATTCATGTTCATGTGTGCACCTACACAGGAAGTAGCAGAAATAGACATCTGCAGCAAAACAAAACTGATACTCAACCCAACCTTAACAACTTACTATTTCATTCAAACTATAAATTGGTTTCTTGATAAGTAAATTGGGACTTTCAAAAGCATTAGTAAACTTCAAGGATTCATTGTATATAGGTGTAGTATTGATTTCAAATCACCTTAGTGCTACACAACTCATATCAGATCAAATGCACTCATCAGGTTGGGTTTTTGTGAATGTTTCCGACTGATACCCACTTAAGCTTTGTAAAAACAAAGCCTAATTCCCTGAAGTGATCAAGCATCTCTAGTATAACATGTAGGGGTTGTTTAAAAAATACATCATAACCTATCAGGATCTCAAATAGAGATTTTCACAAAAGTTCTTCAAAAAAAAAAAAATTAGCAAGTAGTATATAGGTATATTCCTAGGGTAATTAAGCATTAGTGCTATTCTAATGTGACAATCCTATATGTATATGTATCTACACAGGTATGAATAGTAACCTAAAAATTTCCTTCATGATGAATGCAGTGCATACATATATATTGGATCAAGAATGCTATGGACAACCCTACTCAGTTCAGCCAGTTCAAGTTTCCACCAAAAAATCAATTCTATAAATTTTTTACTCAGTATCAGTTTTAAAAAAGGCAACTTAACCCGTACATGGAGAGTTCTACTTTAAAACTTGATTTCCTCTCAAAGTTTCATTATGAGAAATTGTCAAATTCAAACTCAAGTGGCTCTATCATCTCAGTCCTCAATTTGCCCAAAATCAACAAAACATGCAAACACACACACACAGATCCGAAAGTAATATTTCGTCTTTCACTTCAAAGCTTGTTTCTTTTAGTTCATTAACTTATCATATGCATACCCCAATCATCTACATCAGTTTACTTGTGAACAATATGCACTCACCACATGCAAACAATCAATTTTTCCATCATCAATAACATCAAACAGAACACATATGAATATGCACATAGTAAAGGTTATTTTCAATCAAATTAGTTTACTTTCTTGCAATATCATCATACAACTCAATATATAATGTTCAATTCAGCAACAATATGATTGAGACATCCTAATCATGATTTCTATGAAGTTATTTAGTAATCACAATTCATCTAATTAAAATTTTGGTCATCAATAGCAAATGTTTCATGAAAAGATTTAATTTTTAATTCATCTACTCATCAAAAGTTATTATATCTTGAAACCATTATCTAACATGCTTTCTAATAGATGAATCATCACATAAAAAATGTTTAGAACAATAAGAAAACAAACACAAGTCACTCACCTCAAATGAAGAAATCAAATCGAATTGATAAAGAATGAGAAAAAGCCCTTCTTTTGTAAAATCCAAGATTATCGCTTCGAAAATCCAAAAAAATAATAGTAAAAATATATTTTACTTTTGCAGAGGAGAGGGACGGCTGTAGTGGCCATAATATAGGCCGAAATCTGAAGTTTTTAGGGTTTCAGAAGTTTATGGAAACATCCTTTAACAAATTATTACTTTACATATATAAACCTTTCTTTGATAAAGTAGTTAAATAAGTTAAATAAGTTAAAATAAAACCAAATCCTTCTACTAATGAGTTATCTAACCATCAAGCATAGCCCAGAAAAAAAAAATTCAGATTTGTACTCAAACTGGCAATTTTGCACAAAAGTCCATCTTTTTGTAATATTTGCAAATATGTCATAAAATATTCGTAAAAATCCAGAAAATTCAGAAATAATATCTAAAAATAAATATTAGATTTTCCAATTAAAAATTTATAACTTTTACTTTCCAAGAAAATAATTGCACAAGATCCACTTAAATTTCATATTTGCAAAAACACCATATTTGTTTAAATCTTTACCAAATCAACTCTAAGTAAAACTTAAATAGATTTTATTTTCATTGATGACCATGGAAAGCCCAAAAATTAGTAAAAACGAATTTTTATTATTTGTATGAGATCCAAACGGCTTTTTACATAAAAGCCCCTGTTTTTCGAAATATTTATAAAAATAGTTTATTTATTCAGAAAAATCCCAAAGTTTAGGATATAATTAATTATAAATAGGAGAATTTATCCAGAAATCTAAAAGTGAAGATTTTCACCCAAAAAATATTTGCACGTGTAAAATCGACAAATTCGTAAAATAGTCAAATAAATTTAAATAAATCTGAAAATTAAAATGTCATAAATAAATGAGGAAAATCAATCATTAGCCATAAAATTTCAAGAATTCAACATTCATAACTTTGCACATGTGTTGCACGTGCAAAATTGCAATTTCAAGAAAATAGTCAACTTTATCAATATAATATTATTTAATAATGCAAAATAAATTATTTTATTTTGCGGGGTGTTACATAGACATTCTGCGCATACCTAGCCCATGCCTCGATAATTTCGAAGGTCAATTTCTATCCACAGATAATTTCGGAGACTATTTCACTCACACTAGGGAATCTTCAAGAATACCCCACACCGCAAGCAATGGTGCCTCACTACACGTAGACATCCCACGAGCATCGTCTCGATCCCGATAATTCTGGAGATCAATCCCACATTAAAGGTAATTCCGGAGACTATTTTACTCACACCTCGATAATTCTAGGGATTATCGAACACCGCAGATCATCCTGAGGCTGGGTACTCACGTTTGCCCTTGTTTCAACATGTCTCCAACTAGTGTCTGTCCTTAAGTTTAGTTAAAATCATCACAACCTAATGCTAGCTTACCCTACCTGATTTAAACCAACATAAGAGAAAGTCAGCCCACACTAGCTACTTCTCAAAGAGAGAGTCAACCCATACTGGTTACTCCTCAAAATCTCATTAATCACAAATGCCGGTCACTAGGGTCTCGCCTAGTCTCTAAATTCCAACAACCATCTCACTCTAGAGATCAAAATAGGTTATATCCAACCTCAACAAAAATATTTCAACTTTTATTCAATAGTTTTCTTCATCCATGAAGTGTTCAACTTTTATAATTTATTCAATCATAATTTCCAATCAAATTTCTCATAAAAAACTTTTTAATTTACCAAATGAACAAAATCACTTCTAAATTTATCTCAAAACTAATTTCTTCAAAACTAACCATTTCCAAAACAATAATCTGTATCTCAATCAAACTTTTTCTTTATTTAACTTGTTATTTTTAGCACCCAAACTCATTTAAAATCATCACATAAATTTCTTGATTTTCCAATTCAAATCTTCTCTTTAATTTCGTAAAAAAGAATTTTAATATTTTCAACCATATTTATTTTAAATTTGAACTCCAACTTACAATGAACATAACATGCATTTTAGATCATCAAAATATCTTTAGAATAGTGTAAAATAACTCAAAAATTGTTCTAGTAATATTTTATGAATTTTTTATGAAGGTTTCACCCTTTTAAAATAATCAAAATCACCAAAAAAATAATAATTTTTATCTCAAACAGCACCCCCCTGGCTTGAACCAGCACCAACAACAAGGGAACCAAGCGCCAACCCACTGCCAAGCTCATCTCTCGACTATATAGGGCTTCGGTTCATTAAATACCCAGTTTCTCACTATTACTGACTTTTAATTTTTTTTTTGAAACAACAAAGCCAAATGCCACTCGAACCCACAACCACAGAGATCCCCCTGCCACATGGTAGTGCCTAGAGCACAGGAGCATGTGCTAGCCACAAAGCCCTGCGACACTTTTGACCATAAAGGGATTAAAATATTTAACAATCAACTCTCAGTTCAAATCTCCATTTGAGATATATACATTCAAATCAACTTCGATTAATCATGTCAATTTTATTTGCTTATACAACACAATAAACAATTTCTAGTAACGAATTCTTACTGGGTTTTCATGCAACAAAGTGATTCTATACAAATTAAACTGTAGATAGCAATTTTGAGAACATTCATATACCATATGTCTTTATTAAATTATAAATACTACTCTACAGACACATACATATATATTTCTTTTCATTGACCCATAACATGATGGGAGATTCCTCCAAAATTTATAATCCACTCAAATCAAGCACAATTCAATTTCTTTCACAATTCATCTACAAAATCTACTCATACTATACTAAAATTTGCATGGCATCACATATGAGAATTAACACAATTTGTAATTTGATTACACATAAAATCTACATGATAATTTTCCTATTTAACATGCATTTCTTTTTCATTCATCAACCACTAGAAATTCTAGATTTTCATACAACATGCCTCACTCCAAAATTAGAAGATAAACAATGCAATTACATTTACAATTCTAACACAAATCTCCTAAACATGCATTTAAAATAAAAATTAGAAAGTAAGTAGAGACACCCACCTCTTAGATAGTGTACTAATAGCAAAAGCCCTTGATAAATCTCCAAAGAAAATCCCAAAAAGCCTAGCCAATGCCCCACCGAAACCCACCAGCAAGATCACCCGAATGCTGCCCTTTTTTTGTTTGATTTTTGATATAATTGTGTTGTGCATGGAATGGTTTAGGTTAGGGGTAATTATAAAGGTAATTATAGGTGGTTAACATAACTAATTTCCCACCATCCCACTTATTTCTCCACTCACCACACATACAGATGGCCATTCTCCTCTTGGTGCGCACGTTACAGGTGTGCATGTGCACGTGCTTATGTACACTACTTATTATTATTATTATTATTATTATTATTATTATTATTATTATTATTATTATTATTATTATTATTGAAATAAAAATGGGCTCTTCATTAAATGAATTTCTTTTGTGGGCTTTAAAAATAATTTTAGGCCCATAGGTTATAAAAAAATTTATATAATAAAACACTAAGAAAGCTATCAAGTGGCTCTCCTTCAATCCCTTCAAAAAATCAATGGTCCAGATCTAACCTTACAAAACATATTTTCCCCCCAAAAGTTCCCCCTAAAACTCAAATTCAAATCTCCCACTCAAAACAACTCCTATATTTATTTAATTTTTTTTTCTCTCTCTCCATCCCTATTCTATTAAAAAAATTAAGGAAATAAAAATTTTAAAAATTTTAAAATATTAAAAAATTAAAAAAATTTAAAATTTAAAAACTTTAAAAATAATTCAAAAAAAAATCAAAAAAAAGTCATATAATATGTTTTTTGCTCTATGTTTACTACTTCAATTAATTTGCTGGACCTCCAAAACTATTTTATATGATCAAGCAAGGTGCACCGTTCCGAAGACGTGCCGTAGGCACGTGTCAACGGGCAAACCTAGTATATATATATAATACAAAGTGCAATAATTAGAGTGAGAAGAAAAAAGTGCATTTACTTCTTAGAAAATTTTAGAAACATGCATATAAAAATTGTTACATGCAACGCACGTGCTAAAATGAGCAAAAAATTAATTTATTATTTTTCTGGGATGTTACAACACTCCCTTCTTAGAATAGTTCTGTCTTCGCAACTACACTTAAAGAGAGAGAAAACAAAAGAAAAGAAAAGTTTACAAAGTTTAATAAAAAAATTCAGGATGGTCTCTCATCATCCTCTCCTCATATTCCTAAGTGGCTTCCTCAATTAGTTGGTTCCTCCACATGAACTTGACCATAGGTATAGTTTTTTTTCTCAGTCGGTCCACAATCTCCACAAGACGCTCCTTGTAGCTCAGATCTAACTGCAGACCCTCGAACACTTCCGGTAGATGATGACTCGGATCCGGAATATAGCCTCGTAACATAGACACGTGAAAGACATTGTGAACTTGGCCAACTCCTCCGAAAATTCCAACAATAGGCTGTCTTCCCAATCCTCTTCAATATCTTGTATGGTCTAATGTATCTCTGGGCTAACTTTCCACTCTTTTCAAACCGAATCACACCCTTAGTTGGAGATACTTTCAGGAAAACATAGTCACCCTCTTCGAACTCCAAATCTCTTCTCAGATAGTCGGCATAACTCTTCTGCCTACTCTGTGCATCAACCAGCCTCTTCCTGATCAACTCAATCTTCTCTGAAGTCTGTTGCACTATTTCAAGCCCATACATCTGCATTTCCCCCACTTCATACCAGCATATCGGTGTTCTACACTTTCTCCCATACAAAGCTTCATATGGTGTCATACCGATGCTAGTCTGAAAGTTGTTGTTGTAAGCGAATTCCACCAGAGCTAAGTGCCTCTCCCAACTGTCACGTAGTCCAACACACAACACCTCAACATATCCTCAGCACATGATTGACTCTCTCAGTCTGCCCATCAGTTTGAGGATGTAAAACAGTACTAAAATCAGCCCTAGTCCCCAAAGCTGCCTGAAGACTCCTCCAGAAATGCAATGTGAATTTAGCATCTCGATCTAACACAATTGATACGAGAATTCCATGTAGTCTCACAATCTTCTCGATATACAATTCTGCCAACTTCTCCATAAACCAAGTGAGCTTCATTGCCAAAAATTGAGCAGATTTGGTTAATCAATCCACTATTACCCAAATCACATCATTCTCCTTAGAACTCCTTGGTAGCCCTGTTATGAAATCCATGCTGATGTTATCCCACTTCCACTCTTGAACGGGTAATGGCTGCAAAAATCCTCCGGGTCTTTAAGTCTCTGCCTTGATTTGTTGACAAATCACACATCTTGCAACAAACTCTGCTACGTCCTGCTTCATCCCTGACCACCAAAAATGCTGTTTGATATCCTTGTATATCTTGGTACTCACTGGATGCACTGATAAAATAGTTGCAGAATGCTTTCTTTCAATTCTTCTAGACCCGGTACACACAACCTCTCTCCAAACCACAACACTTCGTCCTTCACCTGGAATTCTACCAATTTGCCTGTGCCGACCTGATCTTTCATCTTCTGGATCTCTAGTTCGAATTTCTGACTGTCGATAATCTTCTTCCTCAGCGTGCGCAAAAGGTTCAACTGTGCTAAAGACGATCCCAGTGCCTTCAACACAACTTCTATACCAGCTCGATCGAGCTCCTCTACTAATCTCTCCTAAGTCGTGATCAAACAAAACAAGCTACTCTTCTGACTTAGTGCATCAACCACCACATTTGCTTTGTCCGGACGATACTTTACCTAAGGACGATTATCCTCCAATACTTCCAACCATCTCCTCTGCTTCAAATTCATATCCCTTTGCTAGTAGATATACTTCAGGCTCTTATGATCTATGTACATATTGACCTTTTCTCCGTACACATAGCGTAACACCTAGAATTCCAAATTAGACTGAATTCGAAGTTCCACAAGATCTTTACACTTTACTTCGTACAATTTTACAAGGAATTAAAACTTTTATTACATCAGAGTTACATTTAAATTACACTTAAACAGTGGAAGCAATTTACAACAATTATATGAATAAAATGTACAATACTTGAATCATTATTTAAGCACTAGACATACTTTAATCTTGTCAATCACTTTATCTTGCATAGAAACTGTGGGCATGTCAGTTCATTCAATTGACGCTAGGATGTAATAATCAATTTTCTCTTACTTAGAAAGCACATACTTGTCACAAACAGAACTGCGGGAACTATCCTATTAATGTCATGTTGTGAGTGTGCACTTAGTCCTTAATGCAGTTATTTATTTATATGACATTAATGCACACTTGTTCAGAGTTTATGCAGCCCATACTATATAGGTCCGAGGGCAAGCCCTTAACCGTTCTTCATCTTGTAGGGTTCAATCCCTCGCAATGACCTAATCTACTACAGTAACTACGGTAAGTATCCTGGGTGTTCTATGAGTTATGAGCCGATATCCAGGCACCCTGGAGAGAATCCCATGCACTGACACATGACTCATCATGCAGGCATCCTGTGGTCAATTCACCTCCTACCATAGATGATGGCACCACCCATAGTCACTAGACCACCCCACAAGCGTCGCCACCGGGATAGTATCCTGGAGTAGTATCCACGCCCTATTCATGACGCATCATGGGGACATCCTGTGAACATTCTCACACCGCCAATCCAATGGCCCTCATACTCATGTTTTTCTCTTAATTTCATCATATCTCAACTATGTGTCTAGTCCTTAATTTATTTGAATCATAAATAAAATCAATCCCTCAGAGTTAGCACTCCCATTATACAGGTCTTAACCATTAATTCAATAACACGACCCAATCTTGGTCTTTTCATAAAACTTATCTCAACAATTTCATTTGATGCCGGTATGCGGCTTAGATACACTCTAGTTCTTAATCTTATTTCATGTCCATAGAATTCAGTATTCACACTCATAAAATCTTTCTCATAAATCAACATGATTTCCATTCCATTTCTATGTATCAATTTCATACATAAAGTGCCAATTTCAAATTATTCCTTTCACACTAAAAATTAAACTCCCCATAATCCATTTATTTCTCACATTATTATTTCTTTTCTTTACTTGGTTCAAAACCACGATTATATCTTCATTTAACTTCCCAATGTATAAATAGCACAATTTCATGAATAAAAGTCCATAATAACTCACTCTTTAAGTTTCCATACAAAATTCATTTCATAAACTTCATAGACTTTTCCCTAGAATTAAATCATATTTTTATTCACACAAATATCAACTATATGGAGTTCTTTTAATAGTCTCTACTCAAATTTTTTGCTTCTAAATCCCATTTTATTAGACCAAATAATGTAGAAATATTTTTCCCAAGATCTGGATATTTTTAACATATATATAATATATTTCTTTTTTTTTCGGAATTTTTAAAGTCCGAAAACTCAGAATAAACCCAAAAATAAAAAAAACTATTTTTAAACGTCAGACCCAAGTTTCGAATCCGAGACCCAAGGCACACCTGCGCTACAGTAAACGCACTGTGGCACAACCGAAGACCAGAAAGCCCAAAGTGCCAACACGTTATGAAGAGGACTTAAGTCCACATAAGTTAACTTTTGGGGTTTTGGATTTTTTTTAATGGATTTTGAAAATAAAAGGGCTTTGCCTTATTTCGAACCCATAACCAAAGACCAACCCGATCACTACAGTAACCGAACCCAAGTGCACCCGAAGACCAATAAGTCCAAGTGACTAACCCGATGTGACTTGGGTTAAAGGGGTTATAATTCAAGTCTCTGTCTTTTAAGATTTTTTTTATCAAAACAAGTATTTTTAAACTCTTTTCTGTTCTAATTGTATTCTAAAATTTCAGAATATAGTTTTTATGAATTTACAGTATATCAGTAAAAATAAATCTTACTTTTTGACACAAAAAATATAATTTTCCTTTCCCCATGTATTTTCATCTACAATCTTCGAAAATGCGAAAACAAGTGTAGTTCCTTCAAAACTTGCATTCAAAATTCCCCTAGATCTCTTTCTTAGTTTTGTTATTATGATACAATCATTTCTACAACAAAATTCTTATTTTTCATGCTATTATCAAGTCAATTTATGCAATTTCACATTTCCATGCTTCTCATTCAATTAACTAGTCACACAGGTACATGTGAAACATATAATTCTTACTCCAGCACATGTCAAACGTATAATTCATAGTAGCATGGTAATTTCTAAGATAAAGATCACACTTTGCATCAATTAACATCTATTTTAACAAGCATTCACATTTTTAGTAATTTGTCTCCTTTTAACAACATGTGGCTAATCTAATCGGAGTTTTCTTCTCAGTTTTATCAATCAATTCCCTTGCATGATATCTAGTTAGAAGTTCGAGAAAATCACCCACTTTTATGAAGAGAAACAAACAAAAAACTCCTAAAAGCTCCTAGAATGAACGAATGAAGCCTTCTCCTCCTAGTTTGTGCCACCAATTGGCGTCTCCTCCTAGCATGATGGAAATCTGAGATCCTCCTTGCTCCAATGGGTGTAGGCTGGCCAACTTTGGAAGGGGAACACACAACTAGCTCTCAACCTTTTTAACTCACAAACACTCCTAATCTTTTACTCACAAATTTGTTCTTTCTTTCAATTTTTTCCTCAAGTGCAATTATAAAGAGGGGGGAGGGGGGGTATTTATACCTTTTGTGTGAATTGAATGGCTAGGTTTAGTCCCAATAGTTAGAGATCAAAGGCTAGGATGAGTTAGGGAGTTGTAGCAACTATCCATGATGAAAAAACCACCTCTCCACTACACCCATCTCTTCCTCTCTCTCATGTACAATCCGGCCAAACTCATGGGCTCCAAACCACGTGCTAGTGCAATGCACGTGTTACTCTAGTCCCTCTATTAGTTAGTTTGTTCATGTTAATTTAATTAATTGTCTACCAAATTAGTCTACACTACAAGTTAGGCTAATAAAAAGGGAGATTAAGTTGATGGGCTCACTAATGGGCTAATTAACCATGGTCTCTGATTAAATTAATTAGTTAATTACTTAGGGTGGGCTAGAATGAGACAATTAGGCCTAGCATTTAATTAGGCTTTCTAGATTAAAAGAGAAGAAATATGATTACTTGTTTATGAAAAATAATTTTAGAGAAACATGTGCATAAATTTGCATGTGCACAATACGTGAATCAAACAACTCTATTTAATTGAGATTTGAAAATCCAGGGTGTTACAACACTCCCTCCTTAGAATAGTTCCGTCCCCGGAACTACACTTAAAGAGTGAGAAAAGCCATACAACATGGAAAGGAAAGAAAATACAAAACACAAATAAGATGAAAAGCTCAGGGTGATCCTTCAACATCCTCTCCTCAGATTCCCAAGTAGTCTCTTCAACCAATTGTTTTCTCCAGACTACTTTGACCATCGGTATCGTCTTGTTCCTCAAGACTTTCTCCCGACGATCCACAATCTCAACCGGGAGCTCAATGTAACTCAGATCCAGTTGCAAACCCGCCGGCACTTCGGGCAAATAGTGACTTGGATCTGGAATAACCTCTCAACATAGACACATGAAAGACATTGTGCACCTGAGACAACTCTTCCGATAACTCCAACCGGTAAGAAGTTTTTCTAATCCTTTTCAATATCTTAAATGGGCCTATGTACCTCGGGGCTAACTTTCCACATCTGCCAAAATGGATTACACCTTTACTAGGTGATACCTTTAGAAAGACAAAGTCACCTTCCTCATACTCAAGGTTCCTCCTCCGGTTGTCTGCATAGCTCTTCTGCCTACTCTGAGCATCCACCCAGCTCTTCCTGATCAGATTGATCTTTTCAGAGGTCAGCTGCACAATGTCAGGCCCAGACATATGCTGCTTTCCCACTTCAAACCAACAAACAGGTGTTCTGCACTTTCTGCCATACAGAGCTTCGTATGACGCCATCCTAATACTAGTCTGAAAACTGTTGTTGTAGGCAAACTCCACTAGAGCTAGATGCCTTTCCCAACTGCCTCCAAAATCTAGAACACAACACCGAAGCATATCCTCAAGAATACGATTGACTCTCTCGGTTTGCCCATCGGTCTGAGGATGGAAAGCAGTGCTGAAATTCGTCTTGGTGCCTAAGGCAGTCTGAAGACTCCTCTAGAAATGCGAAGTAAACCGTGCATCTCGATCAGACATAGTGGTTACAACTATATAGTTAATGCTAATTAATAATCAAAAATGATACTAAATTTTTAACATGTATAGTTTCAATTTTAAGATGCAATTTCACAGGCATGGTAATCAATTCATCAATTCAACTTCAATCTAACATATTCAATTTATCAAACAATTCTGTCACATGGATCTAGTTATTTTTCATGTAAATGTGCATATTCGAAGTGCAAGGGGGACTAGGTTTTGGATCAAAGATGTAGGCACGATGTTAAGAATATATCGGGTTAGCTCTTGTAAACCCTCAATATACTTAACGGAATTTCAAATAGCAATAAGATAAAAAGATTGGGATCTACTTGCGGAGATCAAAAAAAATCTTGAACAAAACAATAAACTAGTTCAAGAAAAAACTTGCTTTTTAGTTGTTAATTTTGAATATTTAGAATAATGGGAGATGAGAATCCCGGACGACAAACCACGAATGGAAACACGTGCGAGCAACGTACAAAACAGCAAAACATCGAATCCCTCTTCGCAAAATAGCACACACGGGGATCCGATCTCTGCCCCCCCCACGGACAGAAAATACCAAGAAATCCCCCCTCTTCCTACACAAACAGCAACGGCAGAGGAGGAGATTGCAGCGGGGACCAACGGCAGCTGCTGCGAAGACTGGCGAAGGCAGCGACCTGCCGTAGGGCGGCTGACGGCAGGTGCTGGCGGTAGGAAAGCGAAGCAGTGACGAGAGCAAGGCGGCGATGACTGGAGCTCTGTTTCTCGACAAAAAAGAGGACGAGACGGCAGGGTGCTTGGGGCTAAGAACGATGACGACGAGGTGAGGGGGTTCTACGGTGGTGATGACGAAGGGGCAACGAGGAGAGGGTTAGTGGTCGAGGTGGTCGGAGGTGCGGGATCGAAGGCGGACGAGGCTTCGGATTGGGTCAAGTGAAACTGAGAGAAGGAGTCGGGGGTAGGAGAGAGAGAGCGGCAGTAGGAGAGAGGAAGAGAGATTAGGGATTATAATATTAGGGTTTAAGGGGGGTTAATTATAGGGGATAGGATGTGGGATTTTGGGTTGCAGGTCAATGGGTTTAGGGTACAGGTTTAGGCTCTAGAAAGAGAAAAACACATAGAAATCAATGGGATGATGTAACCCCTGTTTTTCGTTTTTCGTATTTTGGTGTATTTTTCTTTTTTTGAGTATTTGTACTCTCTTTGTTTTTTTTGTCCGTATATTGGGGTTGTTTATTCATTTTATTTCATTTTGAGCTCTTGTGTTTGATTTGTTTGTCTTTTGTTTCGTTCCTTATCAGTTATTGTCTTTCTCTTTATTGAATTCTTGTTCAATTCTTTTGCTCCTGTTTTGGGTGCTCGTGGTTTCATTTGCCTAACCCCATTGTTGTTTACCCCCATTTTGCAATTTAAACCTATACCTCATGATTATCCCTAAACCCAATTGATAAACCAAATCCTATTGATACTAGTACCCATCTCCTATTACTACTCCTATTGGACCCATAAAACCAATTACCCACATACCCAAACCCATAACTAAACCCTATATATATAATCTCTCACCCTCTCTACTTAACCCTAACCCTAACCTACTCAACCCCGGCCTCCTTCTCTCTCTCTGCCTTTGCGCCGCACCCAACCCCGAGCAACACCCCTTATCCCGGCCTGCACCTCCCCATCCCGACCACCCTCATCCCGATCATCTCCCCTAGCCGCAACCCCATACTCCCGAGCACTCCACCTCTCCATCCATCTCCATCCCCATATCTCTCTCCCTCCGGCCGTCCTCTGGCGCCGATCAGCAGCAGCAAGCCGCAGGAGCAGCAGCGACCAGCAAAGGCCAACCGCTGCTACCCCCGCCACCCGATCTCCTTCTCTCTCTCGTTGGTGTTTTGCACGTGCATGCAGTTTGCACGTGGGTTGCTTTGGTTCGTGGATTTTAGTTCGTGGGTTTTGTTCGTTGCTGGGAATCCGTTCCCGTTATTCATGGTGTTCGTTTCGTCTTCGGTTAAAGCAAGTAACTTGTACTCAATTTCTTTGTATGATACAAGTCATAAATACCGCTTGTAGTGTAGTTGGGTTCTAGAGACAACTCGTGCGTGATGTATTTTTGATGAGTATTGTCTCTATAGTACTATTGACCATAGTTGCCTCACGATACAAAATTTTACATGAAACAACTTAGGTTTTGACCGTTCTTGATGTGATTATATTTGTGTGACAATTATGAGAAATCATGTATTTGTTTGGATCCATGTGATATACTTGTTGTGGACATACTATATATATACCTCATTTCATGATGTTTAGATAATTGGTAGACTTATAACATGTTTGGTTGTGTTTGGAACGTATTTCGTATGTTGTATGTTGATTTGTTGTTAAGAGGAAAATCTATATTTTGTCGATGATCAGTATTGATTGCTATTTTAGACCATATTAAGGTCAGTATCATAACTTCAGTATTAAACATAATTTTTATAGAAATCTGTTTTCTTTCCAAACTCTCTGACCTTGATCGATTTCGTTTTCGTATGTGTGAGATACGATTGTTTTACTACAAAGGTGTATTTCATTTCAAAATATCATTTCTTGATGATTTTGATGACTAAACTATTTTGATACTAGTGCTAAACATATTATTTTGATATGAAACTTTACACAGCATTTCTATATCTATTTAGGGATCACCCAGAATTTTGGTGAATTTTATTGATGAGTTTTATATACCATTTCATGCTTGTTTATAAAGACTATACTTGCTGGATTTTGCTCACTGTTCTATAAAGATTTGTATTTTCACCCTAATTTCTTTTCATGTATGAGAAATATTTATGAAATATGAAATTTATCTTATTTTGTCTATTTTCATCTCCCTTTGGCGGATTTGGATTTCGTTTCACGGTTTGCGAGATAACGCAGTTTTCGTGCAGCAGTGTTGGGAATTCCAGATTTACCAAACTATCGTTTCTTGATGTTTTATGAATTTCGTTGGCTAAGATAATCTTATTGTAAAATTATGATACTTGATTTCCTGTTACAAGACATATAGGGGAATACTCTGATTTTTCGTGGATTTATTTAATGAGTTTTTATGCTGTTTTCCTGACATTGAATTCGATTTCCTAATTTCTGGCTGAACATATTTTCTGGATTCAAATCAGTTTTGAGTTATGTTTTTGTGAAACACTATATAGCTTATTTATATTCGCTAGATTCGGTTGGGAGTCTATTTTCTAGACCTTTCAAAAGATTTAGATTTGCATACTTGTAACACCGGGAATCACTGTTTTACTATAGTATGATCTTGCTGTCCTGAACTAGAGATTTGGTTCTTTTATTCTTTTATGAGTTATCTTGTACTCGTACATGTTTATCTTGCAACTTGAACTTGTTACATGATCATGTCATGTTATTCTTGATATTGTTTGCACACTTACATCCTTGTTTGAAATTAATAATAAATAATCAAGCCGGGGTTTAAGGGAAAGATCTAATAGTGTATAATTCAGATACGTGTACTAGGAAGGGGATCCACTGATCCTACGTGATTACTTGATACATGATGCTTGACACGTGATTACTTGACACTTTCACGCAAGAAACGTACTTGTCACTTGCACAACTTGACACGTGATTATATGACACATGATACATGATACTTGGAGCTTGGAGCTCGATTACTTGATACATGTCACTGAGTACACTGACCTATATAGTCCACTATGAAATCTAAAGCGAAAATGTTTGTTGTAGCAACTATGTAGTAAAAACCGGGATGCATGAAGTGCTACCTAGATAGTAATAACTATAAGACTTGATAAATGATACCTTGAACATGATACATGCTGACTTGATACTTGATTACATGATACGTGAGACTTGATACTTGACACTTGTTACTTATTTACATGATACTTGTTCACTTGACTCTTGATAGAAGCTACTTGTACTTGTCCACCTTACCATGCTAGTTGTTTATTTTTGTTATCTTGCTTATTCCATGTTATTAGTTAGTTTTTGCATGTACTTGTATCCTGCATTACAAGCGGCCCGTAACTTGCATTGACAGGTACTTGTTTTCTTTTTCCTATTCCTGCAATTGTTAAATTTTATATTTTGGAGAACAGGTTCCAGATGGTATCGGTGACCTGAAGTATTAGTATTGGATTTTATTATTATTTCTTGTTTCTTGCTTGAACAATATTGTATCTTGTACTTGGATTTATTTGTATTTGGGAAATGTAACCCAGAATATTTGACTTTTTCAGATCATGATTATTTGAGATTAATATATTTTGGTTTCAAGTATTCTTGTTGGTATTTTGGTTCACATGTGCATGGTTGGTTGATTTTTTTGCTTCCGACTCTGATTATTCTTGTGAAATGTTGTAAAGATTCTTGAACAGCTTATGGATGATGAAAATCATTCGCTGGACTTTTGTCGTGTATTCGTATTCGTATTCTCTTTTGGAAAGCGGGGCGTGACAAATGAACATATAGCAGAAAAATTTAAACTCAAAATACAAAGGCAAAATTTGCAACGAGCCAAATAATACCAGAATTCAAGCCAAAAGAGTACGAAACGATCAAAAGAGAATAAAAGAACCCAATAAAAGCAAAAATTTATTATTGAAAAGGAATCAGATACAATAATCAAGAAAATAAAATAAAATACAATAAAATTCAAAATAGGAAAATAGGGGTTACAAATCGTACTCACCTCACAAGAATAATTTTGTCCTCGAAATTCATACAAGTGGTACATAGGGCGAACCCCGAAACAAAACCAAACTAAGCAAAACAACTACTCAAACAATTGAGGGAACTTCTCCCAAATTTCCTCCTCCAACTCCCAAGTAGACTCACCTAGCGAGTAAGGATTCCAAGAAACTCGAACCAGCTTGATGACTTTATTCTTCAACACCTTCTCTCGACGGTCTAAGGTGGAGACTGGCTTAATTTCACAGGACAAATGTGGCATCACAGACAAGTCTGTGTAGTCAATCACATGAATGTCATCCCTGATGTATTTCCTGAGCTGAGAAACATGGAATACATCATGGACACTCGCTAAAGCTGGCAGCAACGCGAGCCTGTAAGCTACCTTGCCCACACATTCCACAATATCGAATGGACCGATGAACCGGGGACTCAACTTGCCCCCACCTCCAAAATGGATAACACCCTTCCAAGGTGATACCTTGAGGAACACATGGTCACCTGCCACAAACTCTAGAGGTCTACAGCGACAGTCAGCCCACCTATTCTGCCTATCCTGAGCGGCCTGCAAATGCTTCAGAATCTGAGCCACGACATCAACTTTCTTCGTGATCAACTCAAGACCCAAAAGCTTCCTTTCGCCGATATCATCCGAATAAACGGACGATCTACACTTCTACCCATACAAAGCCTTAAATGGAGCAGCCTTGAGACTCGCCTGGTAACTGTTATTATACGAAAACTCGGCTAAGTGAAGATGATCTTCCCACGAACCTCCAAACTGAAGAACGCAGGATCTCAACATGTCTTCTAGGGTCTGAATCGTCCTTTCTGACTGCCCATCCGTCTGAGGATAGAACTCTGTACTGTAGCTCAACTTAGTACCCAAGCTCTTCTGCATACTCTCCCAGAACTGAGACCTGAATCTCATATCTCTATCCGATACGATGCTGACAGGAACTCCATGCAGAGGAACAACCTCCTGAACATACTTCTCGGCCAAACTCTCCATGGACTGACCCACACGGAAAGGAATGAAGTGAGCACACTTCATCAGCCGATCCATCACCCAGATAGCATTATGACCTTTGGGAATCCTTGGCAAAGCTGTCACAAAATCCATCGTGATATTCTCCTACTTCCACTCTGGTATTGGAAGAGGTTGCAAGAGTCTTGCGGTCCTCTAATGCTCTGCCTTCACATGCTGACAGATCAGGAACTGAGAGACATATCTACCCACAGCTCTCTTCATACCATGCCACCAGAAATGTTGCTTCAAGTCCTTGTACATTTTGGTACCACCTGGATGAATAGAATACGGAGACCGATAAGCTTCCTTAAGTAGCTTCTGCTTGACTTCTCCTCTAGGTACACACAACCTAGAGCCAAAACAAAACGACCCATTAGCATGAATGACCAAATCGGATCTCAAACCGGCTTCCACCTCACCCCAAAATTGCTGCAACTGCTGGTCACCCGCTTGGGCTTCCTTAATCTGCTCAATCAAGGAAGACTGCAACTGCAACATCATGAACTACAGAGCTGATCCAGGAAGTTGCACATCCAACTTCAGCCTCCTCATATCCTCCACTAATTCCTTCTGCTTAGTGAGGAATATAGCGGAAGGCCTCCTACTCAAAGCATCAGACACCATGTTCACTCTGCCCGAGTGATACTGCAAATTGATGTCAAAGTCTACCATCAATTCCAACCATCTTATTTGCCTCATGTTCAATTCCTTCTGTGTGAACACATACTTGAGGCTCTTGTGATCTGTCAATATCTCCACTCTATCCCCAAGAAGATAATGCCTCTACAACTTCAAGGCAAAAATCATGGCCGCAAGCTCCAGATCATGCATGGGATAGTTCTTCTCATGAGGTCTCAACTGCCTCAGAGCATAAGCGACAACACTGCCTCATTACATCAGCACTGCTTCCAGACCTCTACCCGATGCATCACATTGGATCATAAAACCACCCAAACTGTCGGGTATAGTCAGCACAGGCGCTAACGTCAACCGACGCTTTAACTCGGCAAAAGCTTCATCACAAGCTTCATCCTAGTCAAACTTCTGCTCCTTCTTCGCCAAACTGGTTAGAGGCCTAGCAATCTTCGAGAAATCCTAAATGAACTTTCGATAATACCTGGCCAAACCAAGAAAACTTTGCACTTCAGGAACTGACATCGGAATCGGCCAATCCTTGACCACAGAGATCTTCTACAGATCCACAGAACCACTAGCCCTAGAAATGATGTGGCCTAAAAAAGCAACCCGATCTAGCCAGAACTCACACTTATTGAGCTTCCCATATAGCTGGTTCTCCCTTAAGGTCTGCAGAAAAACCTTCAAATGCTCAGCATGATCTTTCCTATTCCGAGAATGCACCAATATGTCGTCAATGAAGACCACGACAAACTGATCCAAGAACACTGAGAACACCCCTGTTCATCAGACTCATGAACACAGCCGGTGTATTAGTAACTCCGAAAGGTATCACCAAGAACTCATAATGCTCGTACCTCATTCGGAAAGCCGTTCATGGAACATCTTCTGACTTCACTTTAACTTGATGGTACTCGGAACAAAGATCCAACTTCGAGAACATCGAAGCACCTCCCATTTGGTCGAACAAATCGTCAACAAATCCACCCCACTAATCAGCAATGGGCTTTGCTTACATACCTTAGAACAGATAATGACACCTTTACCTGTGGTGATGTCCCAAGCTACGAGCATATCATCATTTGCCAAACTATGCTGATCAACAAAACAGGAGGAAATGAAAGAGTGGGTAGCACCAGAGTCAAACAAAACATGAGCTGGAAGGAAGAAGGCTAAAATAACACCTAGAAGAAGATCAAACAAAAGAATAAGATGCTAGCAGAATATATACACAAATAATTATATCAAAGAAGGAAAATAACATGCAGAAAACTGAAATGAAGAATTTGAATAGTACAACTACTGTGATATACCTGCAACCACTCCAACAGCTACCTCCGCTTCCTCAGCTGTCAGGTTATAAGCATCACCACGACTCCCAGTCTGACCTCTTCTAGGGGCCATACGCCTCTGATCAAAAGCTTGCCTATGCGGTGGAAGAGGCAGTCTACCCTGACCACGAGTCGGCGCTCCTAGTTGAGTAGCACCAGTAACTAGTGCAGGAGTCCTGTTCCTCGGGCAGTCACGAACCATATGGTCACTGCTCCCACACACTAGACATAGTTGATTGGCCATCCTACAGTCTCGCGGTGAATGCCCAGCCTTATGGCAATAGCCACAAGTCTCAACAGTCCTCGGAACAACAGGTGAGTACGGCTGTACTCTAGCGGGAGGGGGCAAAACTGGCCTCCGAATAGGTCCTTCGGTAAGCCGAACTGCAATAGGGTGCGAAACAGTTCGCTGAGGAACACCTGACATGCTGAGGGTCTGCTCCTGAATCCGAGCAGCATCCAGAACGTCGACATAGGAACGGAGCCGAAGAGCAGCCAAGCGGTCCTGGATGAAAAAACTCAAGCCTAACTAGAATATGCGAGCCATATCCTCATCAGTGGCTACGAAGGCAGGAGCAAAGCGACTGAGCTGAGTACACTTTGCAGGATACTCGTCCACGGAACAGTTTCCCTGGTTAAGATAATGCTCAAATTAATATTGCCACAGGTGAAGTAGGTAACAACAATAACATTTAAGAACACTATCAAGCTGACCTAAGTTAGGAAAACGAATTGCAGTTCCATCTCTGCCTTGGTAACACTGGGAAAGAACTTCGTCATGAAGCTCTCTGAGAAAGTGGCCCACTTGATGGGTCCTGCCATCCTTTCGGTTTCAGCCCGCTACCAGATGTAGGCGAGATCCACCAATTGGATGCTAACCACATCCACACGATCAACATCAGCAACACGGACGGCGATCAACAGTTGCTCCGTCCGGATAAGCCATTGCTCGGCCTCCAGCGGAGACTCAATACCTAAAAACTTATCCGGGTGCAGCCTCATGAAATCTGCTATTGTACCGGGCCATGGTGGCAGTGGCCCAGGTGCAGGTCCAGTGGTAGTTCCATTGGCCGCTAAACTGTAAATTCTTGACCTAAAAAGAAAGAAAATAATGTCCTTAGAGCAAGTCGTGGACAGCAAGTAGAGAAAAACTGAGAATAACATGAAGCATGTATATCACAGAAAAGGGACGGGATCAAAGTCAATAACAAAATCAAAGATAGGCAATAATATCAAAGGTCTATATTTAGTCATGCCTGTAATGAATGATGTCAATTTAAATTCTATCTTGATGATGATTTACAGGATCAAGCATGAGATGTCAAATGCAGGTTATTAATCATTTTATTAATCTATCTAGTGCACGTACTATTGAGTCCCATATGTTCCATACTACAGTTTCGGTGGAAGCACACAGCGAACGTTTTAGACTGATGGTGAATTCACGGATCGTGTACTCGGTAACAAGATCAAAAGATATCATGATAGCGTGGTCACACAATGACAATCAATTCTCCACCTTCCATGTAATAAATCATGCAAACAAGAAGGCCTTTCAGTGTACATTTTTCGATCGTTCACTACCAAATCAACCCATAATACCCCAGATTGTTAACAGTTTATTTTCATCCTATGTTAGCATGTAAGAAGGTGTTAATGTTGTATTATGCTAGGTGTGACTAATTCTACTCGTTATAGACCAAAAAGGAAGCAAACATATCAATTACACACAAATTACACAATCTGGACAACATGACGTTGCTGTACAAAAATACAGATTACCGCTACTACAGAAGAGAAAATTTGGATCCGTCAGAAATTCTAAAAACTAGACTCTCTGCCAGTTCCAGCGAATATATACACGACATATAAAAGTTACAGAGACTAGGGTGAAATTCCTATTCTTTACAGACTTTATGTTCATGCAGCAAGTTATAAATTGTGTTCACCTATATGTTTTAGGTCAGAAAACTCATCAATTAAATATAAAAAAATTCTGGGTAGTTCCTACACATGTCTAGTTTTAGCCAAATTTATTTCATATTTTTATTTTACAGTTAACATGTTCAATTTAATTATTAAACAGAAAGATATGTATGAATTTGTGAATCAGAAAATTTAGACACAGTTGTACTAAAAATAAGATATCTCAAAGATTATAAATCGGAATTCAGATCTGTTAAATGTTCTGGAAAATAGATTCATGGGGATATAATTCATGTTCAGAAAGTTACTTCAAATTACAACAGTAACATGGTCGAAAATCTGATACAAAACGAAACAAACAGCAGTCCTGTAATGCCTCGAATTTCAAATACAACTGAATTCGAGATTCCAGAGGATCTTTCACTTCTTTCGTACAATTTTATAAGAAATTTAAAACTTTTCAGTTTACATCAGAGTTACAAATGAATCTTTACACTTTACAGCGGAATCAAAATTACAACATTTATATGAATGAAATTACAACAAAATTTGAATAATCTCTAAGCATCAGTTCTCCTTTAATCTTTATCATGCCATTTGATCCTGCATACAAACTGTGGGTACATCATTTTATTCAACCGACGAATATTATACACAGGCCATCTTCTCTATGCCGGAAATAGTATAATGATTTTCCATACTTAACAAACACAAACTTGTTCACAAACAAACTAAGGGGAATATCCTATTGATATCGTGTTGTGATTATGCACTTAGTCCTTAATGCAGTTATTTATATTGTATGACACTAATGCGCACTTGTTCGGATTCTATGCATCCCATACTACATAGGTCTGAGGGCAAGCCTCTTAATCATTCTTCATCTTGTTGTGTTCAATCCCTCGTCATGACTTAATCTACTACTGTAACTACGGTAATTATCCTAGATGTTCTATGAGTAACGAGCTCATGTACAGACAACCAGGAGGGGAATCCCACGTCATGTCACAACGCATCGTGAAGACAACCTATGGACAATTCAGCCTCCGTCATGGCACACAATCCTCTCGCAGTCACCAAACACCCCACAAGCGTCACCAAGATTCCGATAATTCCAGAGTCGTGCCCACGTTATGTCACAACGCATCGTGAAGACAAACTGTGAATCACACCCACATTGTAGACTCGAGGTCCTCATACTTGTGTTTTTCTCTCACTTTATCACCTTTTCACTATGTACTAATCCTTAATTTAATAAAATCATGAACAAAATCAATCTCTTAGGGTCAACCCTCTCACTAATACCGGTTTTATTTCTTTCATTTCACAATGACCCAAACTTGGTCTTTTCGATTTTCAATTATCATAACTCATTACTTTCAATTGCCGGTGTGAGTCTTGGCTACACCCTAATTTTAAATTTCAATTCACAATTCACATATTGAGTTTGTCATACTCAAGAACATTTCTCTTTTCTAATTAAACGGTTTTCAATCTTTTCATGAGTCCAATTTCATACATGGAGTTCAATTATAAATCATGCATTTCATAATCAACACTTATTTCCACATTAAGTTCATACTACGAAAATGTTTAGTCAAGTGAATTATTTCACAAAATCACCATTTGTTATGCTATTCTTTTGACAAAAATGAACCCATATAAAAATTCACAATTATATCTTCCTTCCATCAAATTTTTCTTTTTAATACTTATACTAATCACCTCATGAAGAAATCAACATTTTCACGAAATTATAAATATAAGGAAACAATAGTTTCAAGTACAATTTCACGTCAAAATACATTTTATTTTAGTCCAATAACTCCAATTTAATTTTCATAGGTCGTACATGATTTTAGAATAATAATGATAATTTCTTCGAAATTTTTAAACATCAAGAAAGTCCCAAAAATCATTTTTTGTCAAAAAATATATTCTGGCCATAACTAGAATCGAACCCGCAACCTAAGAGAAGACAGCCCCGTGCGCTAGCCAACCGGCCGAATGTGCTCAGCGATATGAAGTGAGATCAGAGGGTCATATACCCTCTGTTCGGGTTGGGTATTTCTTAACCGCACACAGAAAAACAAGGTGGGCATGGGGTATTGAACATGCGATTCCCAAGACCCACGCTCATGCTACAGTAGCACTAGGATAGCTCACCGACCACTTGAGCTATAGGCTCAAGTTGTCACAAACACAACTCGAATTTACTTAATTCGAGTCTCTGTTTAATTAAAACGTTTCGATGTTCAAAAGCTCTTATCTTCGTTTGATTTGCACAAAATGTCATGTAAATCTCCAGAATATTAATTTCATCTTAGATTAATACTCCAGTATTTTTAAAATAATTTTCTCACTAATAAAACACACATTTTTCATACAATAATTTAAACTCTATACTACTCTTTCCATAATTAAATTTGACAATTCTCAAACACAATTTGGTATTAAAAAATCACATTAAAATTATAATTCCCTGTTTTTCCCTCTTTCAATAATCCAAATGCATAGGACAAATTTCATTCATTAGAACCAATATCAAGATAGTCCATTTAGTACATAAAACAATAATTCATCTATTAGCATTTCATACTCAATTATCATAAACCCAATTCAACATTTCCATAACTACAAAGCAAAGTGTGCTACAATATTAAGATTCATGACAAGTTAACATACAATCTACCAGGCATTAGTTTAATCATCTAACAAGTCATTTTTCAAATCAAATGTACTCTTATTGGTTTCTTTCATGCAAATTATGTCATCATTCCTAGCATGATAACTAGAGTTAGAAATAAGAAAAACTACCCACCTAATTTGGAGAGAAAACCCACAAAGTAACTCCTAGAATGAAAGAGCTCTTCTCCTCCTAGTTGAGCTTGCCCAAAGATGCGCTTCTCCTCCTCGCTTGAGTGCAACCCGAGCTCCTTAGTGTGATGCCGGCCTCCTTGCTTGTAAGCACACCCAACTCCCTCTCTCTCTCTCAATCTTTTTTTCTCACTCTCTACCAACACAACAATCTACTACTAATGATTAATTTCTTTCGCTATAGGTTTGGTGAATGAGAAGTGTAAGGATAACTAGGCTAGGGGGGGTATTTATACAAAAATTTGGGTCAAATAGAAGGCTAGGATTGATCTAGGAGTTAAGAAACAAAGGCTAGGATTCAATGAGAAGTTGTAGTAACCAACCATGACTACAAAACTACCTCCCACAAACTCCACTTCTCTTTTTCCCTCCTAATCCTATCCGGCCTCCAAAGATGCACAAACACGTGCTAGTGCAATGCACGTGTTTCTAAAGTCCCCTATTTTCAAAATTTGTACATATATATTTTTATAAAAAGTCTATAAAAATTTTCTACACTACAAGTTGTAATAAAAGAGAAAATAAATTCATGGGCTTTTATTTAGTGGGCCAAAATAGTATATATTTAAAAATAAATTAAGTTGGGCTCAAAATGTTTGTTTAAAAATAGGCTTTAATAAAAAGATAATAGAAAGAAATATATATATATATATATATATATATATATACTCATTTGTTTATGAAAAATAATTATAAAAATTTATACCGCAAGATTGCACGTACACAATAAGTACAAATTAATAATACAAAACTAATAATTCTCATAAATGAAAATTCAGGGTATTACAAGTCCAGAAAATAGTTTGATATGAATAGGCAATAGTTTCATCATACAATCATATAGTTCATGCTAATTAATAATGAAAATGGTACTAGATGTTTAACATGTATAATTTCAGTTTTAAGATGCAATTTCGCAGGCATGGTAATCAATTAATCAATTCAACTTCACTCTAACATATTCAATTCAACAAACAATTTTGTCACATGGATCTAGTTATTTTTCATGTAAATATGCATATGTGATGTGCAAGGGGAACTAGGTTTTAGATCAAAGATGTAGGCAGGATATTAAGAGTATATCGGGTTAGCTCGTGTAAACCCTTAATATAGTTAATGGAATTTCAAATAGCAATATGATAAAAAGATTGAGATCTACATGCGGAGATCAAAAAAATCTTGAAAAAAACAATAAACTAGTTCAAGAAGAGACTTGCCTTTTAGTTGTTAATTTTGAATATTTAGAATAACGGGATGAGAATCCCGGGCGACGAACCATGAACAGAAACACGTGTGAGCCACGTACAAAACAGCAAAACAGCGACTCCCTTTTCGCAAAACAGCACACACGGGGATCCGCCCCCCCCTCCACGAACAGCAAACACCAAGAAATCCCCCCTCTTCCTACACAAACAGCAACGGCAAAGAAAGAGATCGCAGCGGGGGACCAATGACGACTGCTGCGGAGACTGGCAATGGCCACAACCTACGGTGAGGGCGGCTGACGATGGGCGCTAGAGGTCGGGAAGCGACGCAGCGACGAGAGTAAGGCAGTGACGACTGGCGCTCCATTTCTCGACGAAACAGAGGAGGAGATAGCGGGGTGCTTGGGGCTCAGGACGACGACGAAAAGGCGCGGGGGTTCTACGGTGGTGATGACAAGGGGGCGACGTGGAGAGGGTGAGTGGTCGAGGTGGTCAGGAGGTGCGAGATCGGAGGGGGACGAGGCTTCGGATTGGGTCAAGTGAAACAGAGAGAGGGAGTTGGGGGTAGGAGAGAGAGAGCGGCGGTAGGAGAGAGGAAGAGAGATTAGGGATTATAATATTAGGGTTTAATGGGAATTATTTATAGGGGATATGATGTGGGGTTTTGAGTTGCGGGTTAATGGATTTAGGGTACAGGTTTAGGCTCCAAAAAGAGAAAAATACATAAAAAATCAATGGGATGAACATATAGCGGAACAATTCAAACTCAAAACACGAAGGCAAAATTTGTAATGAGCCAAAAAATAGTAGATTTCAAGCTAAAAGAGTACGGAAGATCAAAAGAGAATAAAAGAACCCTAATAAAAGCAAAAATTTATCATTAAAAGGAATTACATACAATAATGAAGAAAATAAAATAAAATACAAAAAAATCCAAAATAGGAAAATAGGGGTTACAGTTACAAAAAGATGACACATTGTATGTTTTTCAAAATTCTGTCGTAGAGTGAAAAATAAGAAAAACCTTACCATTGTTACTATTCGTAGTGATCATGGTGGGGAATTTCAAAACAAACGCTTCACATCATTTTGTGACAAAAAGGGAATAAAACATGAGTTCTCATGTCCTCGCACTTCCCAACAAAATAGGGTTGTTGAAAGGAAAAAAATGATCTCTTCAAGAAATGGCCTGAACCATGCTTAGTGAAAAAGATTTACCTAAATTATTTTGGGCAGAGGCTATCAATACAACATGTTATGCAATTAACCAAGTAATCATTAGGAAATATCTAGAGAAACACCTTTTGAACTATATTATGGCAAAATTTCCAATTTAAGTTACTTTCGCGTCTTTGGGTGTAAAGTGTTTATTAAATACTCTTGATAATTTGGAAAAAATTGATCGTAAAAGTGATGAAGGCGTATTCTTAGGATATTCTCTAAGTAGCAAGGCATATTGTGTATTTAATAAAAGAAGATGCACCATTCAGGAATCCATTGATGTTATATTTGATGAAACTAATCCCTACACCAAAGAAATATTGCATGTTGTTGATAATGATGAGATAGGTTTTCAGGTTGAAAAGAAGCAGGTACAAATTGGCCAAGAACCAAATACGAACTCTCAAAATCACAAGTCTCCTCAAGATGAAGATGCATCCAAATCCCAAATAAAAGACATGCCTTCACAACAAAATGATGCCATGGAAGATGAGCATATACAACATCAACTTTCCACAAATGAAAGGCGCCCCGCATGGAAAATAATGTCCAGCCATCCACCAAATCTTATACGAAGCGATATGTCAAAAGGGACAGAAAAAACACTAGTGGCACATGTCACTTCTTGGAAAACTGTCTTGTCTCATGGGCATCCAAGAAGCAGAATTCTGTAACTCTCTCCACTATCGAAGCCGAATATATTGCCGTCGGATTCTGTTGTGCATAGGTATTATGGATGAAACACACTTTAGAGGACTACAAGGTATTTTTTGATCACATTCCGATTAAATGCAATAATACTAGTAATGTTCATATGACAAAGAATTCTGATCAACACAGTCGCACAAAACATATTGAAATTCGGTACCACTTTATTAAAGACCATTTCCAAAAGGGAGATATTATTCTTGACTATGTTTCTACTGATTCTCAGCTTGCTGATATCTTTACTAAGTCTTTAGATGAAAAATAATTTTATTTTTTAAAGTGAGAATTGAATGTTATTGATATTTCTGCTTAAACTTGCTTTTCGATCGACTGGACGGGCGACTGTACGCCTGTGAAGGTGTACAATCGACTGGGCGGTCACCGGCACACTCTCGGTCTTTGTTTTCTTTTCCATCTATTTTCAAAAATTGGGTTTCAATATTTGCGGTCGACCGGTTCACTCTCTGTTTTTTCGTCCACTATCAATACTGTGTTTACAGAGTTTACAGTCGACCGTGCGGTCGACCGGTTCGCTCTCGGATTGTTGTCTATTTTATAACTTAAATTGGTTTTCGGTCGCCCGTTCGGTCGACTGGATCGTTTACTGGCTGTTCATTTTTATTTTTTTAAGAGACAAATCTTTAATATGTTCTATGATTTTGGTTTCTTGAAGTTCACACTTCTTCATCTTTTGCTCTATGCCACACATCTGTATTGGGAAAATCTCAAATCTATGATACCATGAGGAGCTCTCACTGTATATCAAAGAGTCTCGCGATCAACGGTATCATGTAAGTAGACTTTCTTTCCGTTTTCAAAAATATATTATTCTCCGAATTAATCTCATGTTTTGCTTAATGTCAGTTAAGTTAATTTTTTTTTTCTCAATGGAGTATGTTATACACTTGTGCTATTCGTTTGCCCCCTCTTGGTTGTTCCAAAAGGGGGGAGAATCTTTTTATGAATGTCTTTAACATAAAGTTACTGAAAATAAATAAAATATTGAAAATCTCTCTTAAATGTCTTAGTCTACATCATCTTTTCATATATACTATATATCTCCTATGAAAATTTATGTTAAAGGAAGTATTGAATTAAGGGGGAGTATTTATGTGTTTTTACAAATCTCTCATAAATGCCCTTTATCTATGAAAATCCATGTTACAGGAAGTATTGAATTAAGGGGAAGTATTTATATGCTTTATTTTCAACATCCAAAGACATGTTTTGTTCACACCAAAATGTGGAGATTGTTGACTCTTAGTTTGGTGTACACAAAACGTATCTATAAATACTAATAAGTTTAAATTAAGTTGTTCATATTTTCGGGATTAAATAATATTAATAAAAGATTTAAAAGAGATTTAAGAATAGGTAAAGAAGGAAAGCAATAAAGAAGGATTGCAAAATCAGGCAAAAGAAGAAGTAATTCAAAAAGGAGCTCATGTTGATTAGTGTCCAAGAAAGCCAACAAAATCAGTTCTTGTAATTCCATATTTGTGAGATTTTTGTGTATTTGATCGATTGTTTGATTGATTAGTATATGGTGAGAATATAAAGTGGGTTCGTCATGAACTACACGATTGCGGTCGACTGTACTATAGTGTCGATCGACCGCACCACAGTCGACCGCACATTATAGCAATATAATGACGCAGTCGACCATTCATCTTTCGACTTTTCGTGTAAAAGATGAACGGTCGACTGTCCCTTAATTGCGGTCGACCGTAACTCGCGCTGCTCACTTTTCTGGAATGTATCGTTATTAGGAATTGACTTCCTTACATCTGTATAACCTTACTCAATTCAAGAAGAAAAAATTACAATAACAGTAAACAATAAAAGTATAGTAATAAATATAATATTATGTAAATGAATCCTTTAAGAGCAAAAAAAAAAAATTATACATACTAACAGAATTTGTCTACGAAGGATACAAATCAAGAAACCATCATAATCTAATAGACACCGGAGCAGGCACTAGCTTATGCCACGAAAATATACTACCAAGATGAAGACAAGATGGATATAATTAAAAGACGATAACTTGATTAACTAGACAAACCGTCATACTTGATAGGTATCAACAAAATGTTAATATAGGAATATGAAATTACGTACTAAGAAATACCAATAATATTACAATTTGATGATATGAATAATGATGTACTATTAGGAAATGACTTTTTCTAACAATACTATCTTATAACCATATCATATAAATACGTTATATTTAACACCTTGTCAACATTAAGCAATAACAATTAGAATAACCCAACCTTATTCTAGGACCTACTTGCTGCATATCAGAGTTTCCTCAACCCAACGTAGTGAATATCAATATTTACCAAACAAAACTAGAATACAACAAGTCCAAGAAATAACTACAAAAGAATTTTTACAAAATTAATTAGAAGATCTATGCGGAGAGGACCCTTTAGCAAAATGAGACTTAAGTAAACCCACAACACATATAGAGTTAATAGGAAAGAACAAAATCATAAAAATTAAACCTATAAGACACACTCCAACAGATTTAGAAGAGTTCAAAATACATATAAAAGAATTAATGGAAAATAATTACATAAGAAAATTACAAAGTCAACATTCATCACTAGCATTTACAGTAAGAAAATATTCAGAAGAAAAAAAAGGTAAATCTCGAATGGTAATAAATTATAAAGAATTAAATAAAAATACTAAGAGATTTGGATATCCACTACCAGATATGAAGATACTACTTAACACAGTAAGAACACGAAAAATATATTCAAAATTCGATTGTAAATCAGGATTTTACTACGTAAAACTAACAGAAGACTCAAAACAGTTAACATCATTTAGTACACTACAAGAATTCTATGAATGGATTGTATTACCATTCAGATATAAAAATAGTTCAGGAGTATTTCAAGAATATATGGATAAGATATGTGAAAAACACAATAATTTCATACTAGTATATGTAGATGACATTCTTGTAATACCCTAGATTTTGAATAATGTTTTTGAGATTTATAAATGAATTAGAAATGATTTTGGTGATTTAATAAATATTTTTTCCTGAAATTTACCTTTTTACACGTGCAAAACACGTGCAAATATTTTCTTGGGAAGTTCAAAGTCAGAAATTATTTTGGAGAAAACCCATAACTTATTATTAAATATTATTTGTGAATTTTCTGGATTTTTCTGATAATTATTTGACCTATTTGCAAATATTTCAAAAAAAAAGGGATTTTTGTGCAAAATTACCACTTGGAGTGAAAAATCCAGATTTTTGGATTTACGGGCTGAGCATGATTTCTAGTCAATTCATAGGTAAAGAGTTCACCTTTTGTTTCAATAAATTTGGTTTATTTTGCAAGTTTTGATAAAGAAGGGTCTTTTTGCAAAATTGCCACTTAGAGGGCAAAAAGTACAATTTTTATTTTTTTGGGTGTTTACAACAGTGCTAGCCAGATCTGGAGTTTTGGTTTTGTTTTTAAATTCAAATTGAGTTGGTTTTATTTAATTTCCAAGTATAAGGATTTATATATGTAAACATATATTCAAAAGAGGTATTTTGCAAATCTATTCACAAACCCTAGATACCCTAATTTTTGGCCAATATATGGGGTGGTACAGTCGTCTCTTTTCTGCAATGCACAAAAGGATTTCTTTATTATAATTTTTTTGGAGTTTCAAAGCGAGGATCTTGGTTTTCATCCGAAAGGAAGGATTTATTTATTCTCTTTATTATGTTCGGTTGATTCCTCAATAAGGTGAGTGACGTATATTTAATTTTGTATTGTTCTAAGCATGTTGTATGTGATGATTTGTATATTAGAAAGCATGTTAGGGATTGTATGAAGATATAATGGATTTTGATGGATGAATGAGTTAAAAATTGAATCTTTTCATGAAAATTATGCTCTTGATAATTAAAACTCTATATAGATGACTTGAGATTTGCTAAGAACCTAATAGAAATCATGAGTGGGTTATTTTCCTTCATATACTTGCTGTTTTGATTGTTGTATTGAGATCATCTGATGAATATCGCTTAAAGTGAACAAAAATTGAATACTGTGTGTATATGCCTATACTCTGTTTTGATGATTTGATGAAGTAAAACTCGATTATATAATTGTTATAATTGCATATATTCATGAATAAATGGATGTAAGAGGTTGTGCATATGTGTTATGAATTACTAGATGAGTTATCAATTAAAATTGGGTTTTTAAAGTGAAGAAGAGGTGTGGGACTTCGGGTCTGTAGATGAATAGGCCGAAGGTTAGGTTTGATGTTTTTTGATGTTTTCGAGTTGAAATTGAGTTATTTTCAATACTGAGAATGATTAGAACTATATATTGCGTATTTACAGTGGTTTCTTGATGCCTAGATATACACACATACACTTATATGTATATACTCTATTACACTGTTTTGAAGAAATTGGGTTTTTGTGTGTTTTATGGAGTTTTGATTTGAATCTTGATTATTTTAGTACTGAGATAGTTTTGAACAATATATTACCTATATACGATGTTATTTTGATGCGTAACTGATGCTTGAAACAATCATATGAACATATACATATATACGTTGCTATTTTTGAAGAATTTTGATGGAAATTGCTATTTTGTAAATTTGATGTGGTTTTGATGTGCTTTATAAACTCCTATATGTTCTACAAGTTGTATTAACTCATCTTAGAAAATTGGGTTTTTCAAATTTGTGATTTTACAAAGTGGAACCGACGTATCAGTCGAAACGTGCACAAGATTTTAACATAGCAGCCAGCGGTTGACCACACGGCCGACCGACTTGCTGTTTTTTTTAGAATTTCCAAAGGGGCAGTCGACCGCCGTTACTTTGTACTGTTTTGGCAGTCGACCACACCTGCTATTGTTGTGTTGTTTTATTGAGTTTTCTTCGTATCTTTCGAACGATTATTTCTTCGAGCTTATGGAGTATTGAGCTACGGTTTTAGATGATGATTTGCTACAGACTACAGTATTTTACAGAGTATTAACTTGCTTATAATAAAAATTAAATTGATTTCCTATGTCTTTATAAAGAAAGCTATATGTGATTTTCGAAGGAATTGATGTTTTGTGACCTTCTATGACTTCAAAATATGATTTTATGTTATTTAATGGATTTAATACTTTATTTCGATTCTGGAATTTTATGAGCATATTAAATGGATTTGGATTTTGTTTCTTTCTTAATATAAATGTTTGGATGATAGATTTATGAGTTTTATTGAAAGTTTTGGGGTTGATGCTTGAGTTATGAGTCTCTAGAGGATAAGTGGGACCCTAATTACCGACGGTTGAGATTTTGTAATTTGGTTAGTTGAGGCCTTGTTGTTGATCGGTTGAGTTTTTGTGATTTGATTAGTTGAAGCTCTATTGTAACCCCTATTTCCTGTATTTGTACTCTCTACTGTATTTCATTTTCCTGTACTCTTTTATCAATCCAAGATCTGTATTTTGTCCCAACTCTAATAAAAATCATTTCTTTTCTTTCGACTCAATTTTGTGTCAACATTTATTGCAATTGCATTGTTCTTATCAGCTCTGATTTGCTAGTCCGCTCTGATTTGGCTATTTCATCTATTCATTTTCCTAATTAGAGTGAATTTTGACTCAATCTCCTGTTGGACCCTACTCAAACCCGTTAACTAATAACCGACAACCCAAAACCCTATTCTATAAAACCCTAACCTAATTAACCCTAACCTACTATCTACTATTCAACCCCTAACATACACAGCCGCCTCCTCCCTGTCTTTTCCCTTTCCCCGACTCTCTCTCTCTCCCTGTTAACCCATCATCGCCAATGCCTCCACCGCACCATCGAGCCCCGCAGTCGAGCCTCCATCGTCATCCCCATACTCCTTATTGCCACCCATCAGCCTCGCCATCGTCTCCCCTCGCCATCCAGTCGAGCCCTACTTCGAACCCATCTCCATCTCGTCTTCCTCGCGTCACCCTACTCTTGAACCCATCGCTCTCCATTGCCGAACCCACTACCCCATTGCCTGTGCCTCGTCCTCGTCGTCATCCCCTACCTCGCCCCTCATCGCCTCGCCGTTGCTGAATCCCCGAAGCTTTCCCCTGCCATCGCTCTGTTTTTCCCCAAGAACAAAGCACCGCTCAGCGCCCTCATCGCGGTGTCACTCCTCGACCACGAGCGTCGCCACCCTCATCGCTGTCACCCACCGTCGGAGCCCCGTCATCTTCTTCTTCCTTTGGGTTCTCGTCGAACCCATCGAAGCAGAGCTCCGTCGCCATCAACCCCATCGCCGCCTCGCTCGAACGTCGCCGCCTCCTGTGTCGAGCTTCCCTCGATGCCGTCGCTGCCCACCGTCGTCACCCCATTGCTGCCTCGCAGCCCTCCGTTGCCCATAGTCGCCGCCGAATTAGCTTTCCCTCTCTCTATCGCTGTGAAGAAGAAGGAGGGAAGAGAGGGATTGATCAAATTAATCTCAGCCATCAGATCTCCTCAAGATCATGACAGATCTTGATCATCACATCTGATCGGATCTCAGCCCTCCATCATCAGATCTGGTCAAGATCCGATCTGAGCCATCCGTTGGTCTGATCTTGATTGCCATCAAGATCCATGTCGGGATCCGTTCCCTTTATTCTTTCGTCGGATTCATCATCTACACCCCAAGGCAAGTATCTTCTTGTACATTTCTTTTTCTAGTACAAGCTTTTTCTTAAAAATACTGCAAGTAGATTGTAAATGTGACTCCTCTTTGGTTATGATTGATGATCTCATGTTTCGCCTTATCTATTACATGATCTAAGAGTCACAACCCTTCGTTGATACACTTGTTCACAACTAGTACAATTTTGATACATTTCATGCAAAACATGTCTTATTTGGTTTCTGTCCTATCTTGGCTTGCTGTTTCGATCCCGATAAAACCAGAATCTGAACTTGAGTTCTGAATATGAAATGTAGTTCTAAATGTCTAGTTTACTTTCCCTTTTGACAGAATTGAATTCTGAGTTACGGTTTAGGAGTTATGGCAGTTTTACTGCTGCTATGTCTATAATCGCAGATTCGTAAAAACTGCTGCACCACTTTGGATTTAGAATTATTTTAACTCTGCTACCAGTAAGTAAATGACTTGAAATTTTTCATGCTGATGCTGGACACTCTAGAGAACATTTTCTAATTTTCTTAGAATTAATTAATGAAGTTTCAACCCTGTTTCATATGTATAAACTCAGTTTTACAAATTCTGGCTGAACACAAATCCTGTGTAGCTTGTTGTTTTGACATCTGATTCTATAACTTTTATGTGTCTTAATTATATGCATTGGAACCAGGCAGGAGTCTAGTTTCTAGACCTTCTGACGAATCCATATTTTGCTACCTTGTAGCAACAGGAATCACAGTTTTGGTGCAGTAACGTCATGCTGTCCAGAATTGTAATTCCCGTAGTTCTTGATAATCTTAATTTGTGTTGGCACTCGAATATGCTTTATAATTATCTTAAACTTGTCCCATGTTCTTGATCATGTTTACTTGACTTTTTACGCATAATTTCATACTTTTTTGATGATAATAATAAATAATAAGCCTGGGTTTAAGGGAAAGACCATAGTAGTGGACAATATAGGTAAGTGTACTCGGAAAGGGGCCTGTGTTTCCCACTTGATACATGCTTCATGAACTAGTTATATTATTATTCGATTCATGAACTAGTATATTATTTGATTCATGAACTAGTATATTATTATTTGATTCATGAACTAGTATATTATTTGATTCATGATCTACTATATATTTGATTCATAACTTGTCTTGTTATGACTTGACACATGAACTAATTATATGATTACTCGATTCATAAGCATGGCTTGCTTGATACTTAATATCTGAGTACACTGCCCTATAAACTTCACCATTAGGTCTAAACGTAACTGATTGTAGCAACCATGTAGTAAAAGTATGGATGCATGAAGTGCTAGCTAGATAGAATTAAACATTAGACTTAAGATTAACTAGTCACTTGTACACACTTGATACCCTACTTGATGCTCGTTACTTGAGACTTGTTACTCGTTACTTAACACTTGTACGTGATACTTGGTACTTGATGCTTGATACCATTACATGTTCACTTGCCACTTGTTCTACTACTAGTACTTGTTACCCAGTCTTGTCACTTGAGTTGTCTTTCTTGCTAACTAGTTTCTTGAATCCCACTACTTGTTGCATCCCTATTATATTATGTTATACATTCTTGATTCCAAATATTGTTCCATATTTCTTGCACTTGTTTTCATACACATACTTGCACTACTTGCGACTCTAACTTGCACTAAAGGCGTTATCTTGTTTTCTCTATTTTCCCTTTTATAATTATATATACAACTTTGGAGACGAATTGCCTGCTGGAATTGGTGAGCAGACGTTCTAGGCTTCGCTTGGAGAAAAAACTTGCTTTAAATATTTTGTTTTCGAGTTATTTATTCCCTTTGCTACTTGAATCATGTAACGGGCTTATAGTCCCGATTTTTATCTTTTGATCCATATTTAAAAACTATTTGGGATATTATTATTTTGTTTCAATTTTTTCTGTTGATTAATAAATTATTCATGCATGCGTGGTTGTGTATATCTTGTTATATTTCTTGTTATGATGCTAAATCGACCCTACAGCTTATGAATGATTAAAATCATTCGCTGGGCTTTGTCACGCGCTCGTATTCCGCATTTTTGGGAAGCAGGGCGTGACATCTGTTGTTGAGCAGTTGAGTTAAGTCCGGTAGGGTACACCAAATCCTTGGAGATTTGTAATCAACTAATTAACTTAAGAACATGCACTAGATGGTGACATGATGAAATGAGAACATGGGTTATGACCTTAGTATGGCCTGCAGTGTGAGTGAAATAGTCTCCGAAATTATCGGGGTCAAGGCGACGCTCATGGGGGATTCATGTGATGAGGCGCCATAGCTTGCGATGTGGGGTATTCTCGAAGATTCCCAGGTGTGAGTGAAATAGTCTCCAGAATTATCTATGGATAGAGATTGACCTCCGGAATTATCGAGGCATTGGCTAATACTCACAGTTTATCTAGATCTCGTAGTAGTCATCGTGGTAGGATTAGTTGCATAACGGGGGATTAAACCCTGTTAAGTGGAGAACGTTAAGGGCTTGCACCGGACCTATGTAGAGTGGGATGCATAGAATCTGACAAGTGTGCATTAGAGAGTCAGCATATAGCATTGTGTTTTTCTTGACTTGGTTTTATGTATGTTGTTTTCTGTTTTCCTACACTTGACACTTAGTCTAGTTTCACTTGATGTTTTCATGTTTTATTTATTGTTATTTCTTATTCCATTCGTCCTTACTATTGGTACATGTTCTTTATGACTTTATCCTTTATGTTTTATTCATGTTATATTTCTTTTTATGTCACTCACACTATTATGGCTGACCCCTGTAGTTTTGGGGGTTAGGGTTATCTCTAGCCTCATGTTTTACAGGTAGGTACTTATAGCTTTGGGATTTGGGTGCATGAGATAGAACTGATGTTGTGGCTTATTTAATTGTAAAAGAATGTATTGTAAAAGAAAGAGTTTGTAATTCAAGGTGTTTGTTTTCTGCTGTGTTTTGTAAAGAATTGATGTAATAAAAGTTGGAAAAAAAATTATCTGTGATTTTGGCTATGTTTACTATTACAATTGAGGTTGATACTGGAAATTGTGTCACATATTTCTTAGATAATATATTGGAAATTCGGCGCGCTACAGAGGTTGGTATCAGAGCATGCTTCAATAGTAATGATAAACATGGTATAAATTAAACCTAGGAGTGGACACTAGAGTGTGAGTACCTAGGTGTGGACATTAGAGTGTGAGTATCACATAGAGTTACAGCATGATGTTTTGGTTTGGGGTATGACCGAGGTTTTGCCATGGGGTATTTATGTGAATATGAATTATGTTGTGATGCTCTAACTTTACCCTCATTTTGCAGTATTCAGTATAATGGTAGGACCCAGGACCAGGAATGGTAATAATGATGATGGGGCTGGAAGTTCCCATGGAATTGGACTTGATCTTGATACTGAGATTGCCAGGTTGTATTAGACCTTGAATGCATTTATGGCAGCTAATATGGCACATAATCAGAATTAAAATCTAGGAGCTGGACCAGTGTTTGTTAATGCTGATTCGATCAAGCAGGTTGAGTCCTTCAAGTAGATGAAGTTGCCTGTTTTTGAGGGACAGTCTGATCCAAACGAGGCCGATGATTAGATTAGACAGATGGAGATGGTCTTCGAAGTCTTGGAGAACCCAACAGTCAATAAGGTGAAATTGACTACTATGCAGTTAGAGAAGGATGCTGGCATCTGGTGGCAGTCAGTGAAGAGAACTTTTGGGGATCACCAAGTGACTTGGGAGGCTTTTCTGGATGAATTCAGGGATCGTTTCTTTCCTTTGGATATTCAGGAGAGGAAGGCAACGAAATTCTTGAATCTGCAACAAGGCAATATTACAGTGAACGAATATGATACTAAGTTCGCTCAGCTGTCAAGGTATGCAACGGAGCTGATTGTTGATGAGGCGAAGAAGGCCAAGAAATTCGAGCACGGCTTGTGGCCAAATTTGAGATCGCGAATGGTTTCCTTTGGGCATCAGGAGGTTTGATAAGCTGGTCAGAAGAGAAGCTATGTCAGAAGAGGATATGGACCAGTTCCAGATAAAGCAAGAGACCTGGAACAGGAACAAGAGGCCAGCAATTGGTCAGAGTGAGAAGCAGTTCCCAGTGAAGCAGGACAAGTTCAGTAGGCCAGAGTAGAGGGCACCTGCAACTCAAGAGGTGGCTTGTTACTATTGTAAGGAGGCAGGTCACTTCACGTCAGCATGTCCTAAACTGAGAAGCAACCTTGTTTTCAGTGTGGGCGAGCGAAACGTACTAAGCTTTTCTACCTGCAGTTGAAGAAGGAGGGTTCGGGCGGAGGCAAATTTCAGAGGCAATGGCGAGTGTTCGCATTAACTAAGGAAGATGTGGGTAACTCAGAGGATGTGATCCAGGGTATGTAAGAATTTTAAATTTTTTTATTCTATTAAGTAAAACTTTGTTTGAGAATAAATTGGAGATTTGAATATCATTCTTCATGTAACAGGTTTTGTTTTGGTTAATGGAATAAAAGCAAAAGTTTTATTTGATACTGATTCTTCGCATACATTTGTGTCGCCAAATTTTGTAAAAGCTTTAGGTGTGGAACCTAAGGTGTTTCCAGGCAGAGTCTTGACGGTGGCAACACCATTAGGAGAAGAGTTGATTGCTAATCGATATTACGAGGGCTGTGATATCGAGATTGGTGGAAGATTATTTGGCATTGATCTTATTGAGCTGCAAGTTCTAGGTGTGGATGTGATCATGGGCATTGATTGGATGGCAATATATGATACCACAATTGAATGCAAGAAGAAAGAAGTGTTTGTGAAGGCACTAGGTGGTCCTTTAGTGACTTTTTAGGGGAAGAGGAAAGACCCAAAAGTGGCTGCAATGGTGTCTAAGTTGATGATTCCAGATGAAGTCAGAGGAATTCCAGTTGTCAGGGATTTTCCTACAGTGTTCTTGGAAGATTTACCGGGATTACCGTCGCAGCGAGATATGAATTTTTGTATTAATGTTCAGCCAGGGAGTGTTCCGATTTCTAAGGCTCCGTACAGGATGGTACCTGTAGAGCAAGATGAAGTTAAGAAGCAGATTAAGGAATTACTGAGTAAGGGTTTCATCAGGCCAAGTTCTTCACCGTGGGGTGCGCTCGTTGTTGGTGAAGAAGAAGGATGGGTCGATAAGGATGTGCATTGACTATCGAGAGTTGAATAGGATGACTATTCAGAACAAGTATCCGCTTTAACGGATTGATGATCTGTTCGATAGGCTTCGGGGAGCAGCTGTATTTTCGAAGATTAATCTGAGATCAGGGTAACATCAGGTTCGAGTCAAAGAGGAAGATGTGAGTAAAACAGCTTTCAGGACTCGTCATGGACTCTATGAGTTTTTGGTAATGCCCTTCGGAGTGACGAATGTGCTGGCAGTATTTATGGATATGATGAATCGGATCTTGAGGCCGTTTATTGATTCCTTCGTGGTGGTTTTCATTGATAATATTTTGGTGTATTCGAAGTCGGCGGAAGAGCATTCTATGCACTTGACAGAGGTATTGAAGAAGTTACGAGAGCATAACTTGTATGCCAAGCTGTCGAAGTGTGAGTTTTGGAAGTTTGAGGTAGCTTTTCTTGGTCATATCCTTTCTAAGAAGGGAGTGACCACTGTTCCTCAGAAGGTTGAAGCTGTGAAAGATTGGCCAAGGCCAACGACAGTGAAGGAAGTCAGGAGTTTTTTCGGTTTGGCTGGGTACTACAGGAGATTCATTCAGGGCTATGTACATATTGCATTTCCTCTGACAGGGTTAACTCGGAAGAATGTGACATTCACATGGACTGATAAGTGTGAGGCGAGTTTCCTTGAGCTAAAGGAGAGGTTGACGACTGCGCCTATCTTAGGTTTGCCACAAGCTGGGAAGGATTATGATATCTTCAGTGATGCATCTCTCAGGGATTTGGGGTGTGTCTTGATGCAGGAAGGCAAGGTTATTGCCTATGGTTCGAGGTAGTTGTGTCCGCATGAGAAGAATTATCCGACGTATGATCTGGAGTTAGCAGCTATTATCTTTGTCTTGGAGCAGTGGAGGCATTATGTATATGGTGAGAAGGTCAATATGTATACCGACCACAAAAGCCTGAAGTACATTTATCAGTAGAAGGATCTAAATCTTCGGCAGAGAAGGTGGATGGAAGTGTTGGATGACATTCGTCCTGAGATCAAGTATCATCCGGGCAAGGCAAATGTGGTGGCCGATGGGCTTAGTCGGAAGAGCAGTTTGTCAGAGTTTGATCACTACTCAGAGTGAGTTGGCAGCAAAGATTGATCGGGCAGGTATCGAGGTGGTACTGTAGGGTTTGGGAGCATCTTTGGCTCAGCTGAGGCTGCAACCTTCTTTGAGAGAGCAAATTGTGGAAGGTCAGAAAGCAGATGCAGGGATTCAGAAGATGTTGCAGTAGGTTTTCGATGGCAAGTTGTCAGAGTTCCGTGTCCAAAATGAAGTTCTATGGAGGGTGCAAGGTTGTGTGTTTCGGAGAATGCAAATTGAGAGAAAGTATTTTGCAGGAGGCACAAAGATGTACAAGGACATCAAACAACACTTTTGGTTGTCTGGTATGAAAAGGGATGTGGCAGATTTTGTGGCGAGGTGTCTGACTTGTCAACAGATTAAAGCAGAGAATCAGAAACCTGGAGATTTGTTTCAGCCATTGCCTATTCCGGAATGAATGTGGGAGAATATCAGCATGGATTTCATCACAGGTATGCCAAGGAGCGTGAAGGGCAATGACTCAATTTGGGTTATTGTGGACCATTTGACTATGTCAACTCACTTTCTGTCTATGAAGATTACTTGGTCGTTGGAGAAATTGGCAGAGCTATACATTGATGAGATTATGAGGCTTCACGGAGTCCCTGTGTCGATTGTGTCCAACAGGGATGTGAGGTTCACTTTGAGATTTTGGAAGAGTTTGCAAGCAGCTTTGGATACCAGAACCAATTTCAGTACTGCTTTTCATCCACAGACTGATGGTCAGACTGAAAGGGTGAGTCGGGTATTGGAAGATATGTTGTGGGTTTTTTGTTATGGACTTTGGTGGCAGTTGGGAGAAGTAATTGGCATTGGTTGAGTTTGCTTATAACAATAGTTACCATGCAAGTTCGGGAGCTCTGTATGAAGCTCTGTACGGGAGGAAGTGCAGGACACCTGTTTGTTGTAACGCCCCGAATTCTAAATAAGACCGAATTCGAGATTTTACAGGATCTTTATACTTCACTTCGTACAATTTTACAAGGAAATTAAAACTTTTCAATAATACATCAAAGTTCATTACATTTTTGTTTACCCAGCGGAAGAATACAACAATGAAATAAAATACAACTTGTACAACTATAACAATGTAAATCATCAACTGCATTATAACATCTTTACTTCTTCATGGAAAAGTCCATTACCTGCATATTAAGCTGTGGGCACGTCAGTCACTTACAACTGACGAAAATATTATACTCGACTATCCTCTCTATGCCGTACATATAACGATCTCATTACATTAACAAATCACAAAAATTGAATGAACAATAAAGTGTTAAATTGTGACTACACTAAACATATAAGTGTATGTCATGCCTTAAGCCTAATGCACACATTTTATACTAGGATGACACTAATGCATGCTTGTTCGGATTCTATGCATCCTATACTACATGGTCGAGGGCAAGCACCTACGTACTCCACAATAAAGGGTTCGATCCCTCGCCATGACAACTACCCAGTAGTAAGACAAGGTTTAGATCATTCCATGAATTTGAATCCCAGCCCCAGAGTCCACCGCTGACAGATATAACAGATCCCACATCGTGCGAATCATCCCGCAGGTGACCCTCTAGCCCCGGTATACGTATATACATTGGAGTATGGTAAACTATCCGGCCAACTACTCAAGATCCCGGAGTCCACCGCTGACCCGTCCTCATAGTCCCGGATTTAAATATAAAAGTCCGTCTCCCACGGAGCAACCTCACTTTGCCAACTGGGTCTATAACCACGGAGATCCACCGCCGACTATATAGAGAACCCCACTTACGTTAGTCCAGGTTCACTACGTCTTCACTTATGTGCCTAATTATTTAGTTCAAGACATGAATAAATTTCCAAGCCTAGAATTAGTTTTACCTCCTACCGGAACTTAATCAGCAAATCACGAGATAGCTCCATGGCCATATCTTAAAAATATAACTCAACTCTTTTCAATTCAATAGTGTCGGTAGCCGAGGTTTCTCTAACTCTAAATTACAACTCTTTCATCTACAAGAAATCATGGGTACACATACCCTTCAATAAACATGTCTTAAACCTAGATTATTTTCATCTTCAACTCATTTACAAATGATCAAAATCTTGTCCACAAAGCAATCTTTTTCTTAGTCTGGCCACTAATCATGATCTAGTTATTCCTAGCAAATAATAATTCATTTCAAGTACACAATTTCATCACATGAAATTTTATTCACAATTTCAAGCTCATATGAAGTCTCAATTCAACAAAGCAATTCTTAAACCAAGTAAGAGTATAATCTTCTCAAAAGAATTCACTTCACACAAACACATTTTTCTCTTCTTCAAAAATATAAATTTCATACTCTTTACTAATTAAATCTTAAGTTAAAAATTCACTTTCTATCACAATTTCTTCTTTTTACTTCTCAAATACACATGAAAAAAATTCTTCAACTATTTTTAATATATTCTATTTCATTTTATAAGAATTCTAGAATTTTCCCCCAAATTTTAATTTGCATGAAAACTCACTTAAAAGATATTTAAAATGTCAACAAAAAAAAAACAAATGTGGCCATAGGGTTTCGAACCCAAGACCAGGGTGCCCAAAGCACACACCGAGCACCACTATGCCCAAGTGGCTTAATTGTCATAATGCCATACCGGAAACCCTAAGTATCCACTTTCGGTTTCGGATTTATTTTTAAATGAAAACAAAATAAAATGTGCTCAACAAGTTTTGAACCCAAGATCTCCTACAAGCATAGTAAAGAATTATGGTGCACCGACCTAACCAGTAAGTCCATGTG